>CAUYUJ010005738.1:38282-58937 GCA_963575745.1 Prorocentrum cordatum | reverse complement strand
CTCTCTCTCTCTCTCTCTCTCTCTCTCTCTCTCTCTCTCTCTCTCTCTCTCTCTCTCTCTCTCTCTCTCTCTCTCTCTCTCTCTCTCCCTGCTTCTCTATCCCTCGCACCACCCTCGGCGCCGCAACGGGAGGGGCGAGGCCCCGCCGCTGGGGCGCAGCGTTCAGTCCGCGGGGGCGCGGCAGCCTCGCGCCGCCAGCCCGCGCCACGGGAATGCACGCGGGCGGGCAGGTCGAGGCCTGGCCGCGCGCGCAGCGCGTTCCCAGCGGGGGCGCGGCAGCCTCTCGCCACCAGCCCGCGCATCGAGACGACCTGCTCGCAAGCCAAGTCGCCGTGCACTCATCCTCTGGACGGACAACCGACTGCACTGCGCCGTTCGAACCCGAGTGGCGACGAGGACCCAAGACAGGGCACCGACAGGAGCGAGCGCCATCCGAGACCCGCACGGGCCGCAGAAGCCGCGCGCCCCACCCCCGCGGGGACGGCCCGACCCGCCCAGGAGCCCAGACCAAAGACCCCGAAACGCACTCAGGGAACCCCGGAGGGGTTGCCCGAGTGCCCCCAGGGCGGCCCCGAAACGGCCGAGAAACCCGAACCGCATCCAGCGGGGCCGACGGCGCCTTAGAGTGCCGCTCCAAAATGGCCAGGCACCTAAGCGCACCCCCACTCACACTACCTGCCGCGCCTGGCCTTCGTGAGCTTCGCCAACAGACCAGGACATCGCTCAGCGCGAGACTGCTGCAGCTCCGCCTCGAGCTGAGCAACGCAGGCCAGCGTGTCCTCAGGCAGGCCCCAGAGGCGCGCCAGTCCCGCCAGTGCCACTGGATGCACCTGGCGGCAGCCAGCCTCCTGCTCACGCCCACGCGCGCGGCCGCCTCCACGCGCCCACGGAGGACCATGAGACGGCGGACAAGCGAGGCGACGGGCTGCCCCCCAACAGGCGCGTCGTCCCCCAGCAGGGCGGCGGACTGCACCAGGCACTCCGCGTCGGGCCCGGCGTCGGTCTGCAGCTCCTTGACCGTGCCGCCCCTGCTACCAGAGTTGACCGAATCGGCAGCGCAGGCCACGCCGACGGCACGAAGACTATCTCGAGCTCGGCCCTCGTCGACACGGCGAGCACGAGCCCCAACATGCCCCCCCCCGAAGGGCACCGTGAGGATCGTCGTGATCTTCCACGTCAGCCTCCAGCGCATCCGCAGCAGCATGACGACCGCCAAGACCTTCCCCCTCGTACTTCAGCACATCCTCGAAGTCGTCGCAGACGCCTCCCGAGACGCCGCCCTGGGGATCAAGAAGGGCAGGTCGTCCTCGTCGCCGATGCAGCTTTCCACGCTCACGCCGCCAGACTCCCACCCAGCAGCTCCAAGAGCAAGGTGTCCACCCTCCCCTACGTCCTGCGCAGCACCGCCATGCGGACCAGCAGGGGCGGCCTCGGACTCCGAGTTGGTGTCGCACCTGCCGAGCGTCTCGGCCTCCCACGCCCACCACCGCGCCCCGCTCATGACCGGTGGCGGCGACAGCGCCGGGGGGGGGGGGGGCTCGCCTGCCCACGCGGCCCCGCAGGCGCCCTGGGCGGCGGTGCAGAGGCGTCGCGGCACGCGGCGCCTGGAGAGGGAGGCGGTGCGCTGCGCGCAGCGCGGCCGCGCCTCGCTGCCACCTCCTCCCAGGCGGTAGGAGCCGCATCGTACGCCGAGCGATCCGCTGGCAGCCGCCGATGCAGCGAAGGCCACCTCCACGGCGGTCTGGGCCTCCGCAGCTGCACCGCAGCCCTGCTGCACCTCCCCCACCTGGGTGCGCGCCTGGCTTCACGCTGAACCCGATCGAGCTCCCGTTGAGGCATCGCCCGCACGTCCGCGGCGGGGAACGCGGGGTGGTGGGAGACCACATTGCGCCTGGCCACCTCCGTGGCGCTCGCGTCCGTGACTGCGATGGGCGCGACGAGCGCCAGGCGCTGCACGAGCTCAGCCGCCACGGCTTTCGACTCGGGAGCCCCGCCTGCGGCCCCTACGCCATCGGCCGCGGCCCCGCCGTTCGCAGGCGCAGAGGCAGCGCAGGAGGCAGCCAGGGCCGCGGCCTCGCACGCCGCCACCGCGTGGCGCAGGTCGGCTTGCAAGCCCTCCACGAGCGCCTCGAGGTCGAGCACGCGCCGCAGCGCCGCCGCCAGGCGCCCAGCCGCCGCCCCACGGGCAGCGCCCTGCCTGGCACGCCGCGTCGGCCACGGCGACGGCGCAGCCGCTGTAGCCTCTGTAGCCTCTGGGAGCTCCGCCGCCGCATCGGCCGCCCTGCTCCCGCCCGCAGCCATCCCCTGGGGAGCCATCGCACCGCGGCAGAGACCCAACGCTGCCGCCCGCCTTGAGCCAAAATGGCTTGAGCCAAAATGGCTCGAGCCAAAATGGCGACGGGTCTCTGTTTCTCTATCTCTCTCTCTCTCTCTGTCTCTATTGCCCTCCCCCCACCACCAACAACAACCAACCCACGACAACGGCAACAAGCGTGTTCTACAGAGCGCAAAAAGTTCCGAAGACTTTGGTTACCACTCCGCCAGCTGAAAACGCCGCTGAGCAGCCGACCGCCTGGCAGGACCGCGTCTACCCACTGGGCCGCCTGGTCCAGCCTGCCCGCACAGTGGCCTACCGGCACCTGCCCGTATATTCCCGCAAGACGAGCGGCTGGCCCCGCCTCAGCTCTGTAGCGAACCGCCCCGCCTAAGGTCACGAAACGTATCGCATCTCCGTCGAGCAGCGCCTGCATGAGCAGCGCTGGAGAAGGCGAGCTGTCAATGTCAGGCCGGCGACCAGCTCAGGGAGATTGCACGGATCGGAATCATTCTTGCCGCAGGCTACAGCGGTGCCATCGCTGCTGAGCACGACTGAGTGCCCCCCTCCTCCCGCGGCAAACTGCGTGAAGAGCAGGTCCACGACCATCCGCCTCCCCCATCCCTTCCGCTCCATCGCCCCCTCGCGCACCCCCCTTTCTTCCACCCCGTCCACGCCCCCCTTCCCCTCCCCATCCCCTCCTTTCCTCCCCCAGGGGTGCCTCTCCGACAACGTCCTCGTCTCCGATTCCCACGGCAACGACACCGTCAAGGTCGCCCTCGAAGGAGTCATCGCCAACGAGGGTATCCTCGCAATCTGGTCCGCCTCCGAGCAGCGCAGGGAACCACCGCGACCCTTGAAACCAGCATGTTACTACAACGGCATGCCCATATCGTCCTCCTCCTCCTCCTCCTCCTCCTCCTCCCCCTCCTCCTCCTCATCCTCCTCCTTCTCCTCCTCCCATCAGTCTCGTATTCCTCATCGTCCTCATCATCATCACCACCACCACCGCCACCATCATCATCAGCATCATCATCATCATCATCATCATCAGCAGCAGCAGCAGCATCAGCATCATAAACAGCAGCATCAGCATCATCACCATCACCATCATCATCATCATCATCACCACCATCAGCCATCAGCAGCATTATCCTCATCATCCTCATCATCATCATTATCATCATCACCATCATCATCCTCATCGTCACCACCATCATCATCATCATCAGCATCATCACCATCTTCGTCATCAGCAACAGCACCACCATCATCATGATCATCATCATCATCATCATCATCATCATCATCATCATCATCATCACCATCACCATCATCAGCATCATCAACATAATCAACATAATCAGCATAACCATCATCATCAACAGCAGCATAATCATCATCAGCAGCAGCAGAATCAGCATCATCATCATGATCACGATGATCATCATCTGCACAATCATCATCATCAGCAGCAGCAGCAGCATCAGCATCCTCCTCATCATTATCATCATCCTCATCCGAATCAGCATCATCACCATCATAACCACCATCATCATCATCAGCAAGATCAGCATCATCACCATCATCAGTATCAGCATCATCATCATAATCATCATCAGCATCATCATCATCATCACCATCATCAGTATCAACATCGTCACCATCATCACTGTCATCAGCAGCATACTCGTCAGCAGCATCACCATCAGCATCAGCATCAGCATCATCATCCGCATCAGCATCGTCATCATCACCAGCAGCGGCATCCTCATCATAACCATCAACATCATCAACATACTCATCATCATCAGCAGCACAGGCAACTTTATCATCGTCATCACCATCATTATCAGCAGCATCAGCATCGCCATCAGCATCATCACCATCATCATCATCATCATCATCATCATCACCCTCACCCTCATCATCATAACTACCGGGGTGGCCGTCGTCGTTGTCATCGTGGTTCAATTCCCGGAGCAACCCCATGCTTGCAGCATTGGCAGCGGGGGGCACTGCATGGAGCGTGGCGCTGACATCTGGCACTCGAGCTCGCATGGACGCAAACCTTGCGGAGGGCCACGAATAGTGCATCAGCCGGGAATCGAACCCGGGTCACATCGATGGCAACGATGTATTCTACCACTAGACCACTGATGCTGGTGAAATCCGCTTGTCTGTTCAATTTGTGGGCCCGTGCGGTCGGGGGAGGGGGGGCGGAGCGCGCGGCAGCAGCAGCGTCGTCGTCGTCGGCATCAGGAGAGGGAAGGAGGAGAGAGGAGGGGAGGAAGGGGATGGAGAATGAGAGGGGAAGAAATTTGGAGGACTCTGCCGCACTAACATGCTTGTTGGCATGGCTGCTCGTGAGCGCCTTTCGCCTAGATCAAAATTCCGCCGACCCTGCCGGCTTGTGCCAAAGGCTTCGCGACAGCCTCGCAGAGCCCACCATCCCAGAGCTTTGCAGAGCCCACCATAAGCCCGGCATCTCAAAGCGTTGCGTGCTCGAGGGCAACCGTTCCAAATGGAGACCACCCAGCCCACATGGAGCGCTTCAAGGTTGCCAACCCGAGAAAGACCGTTCCAAATCGCAACAAACTCGAAGGGGCGCTCCTTCCCTTGATAAATTCCCCGACGGGCGGGGTCCTGGGGGGGTGGCCCGGGCGGGGCGGGGGCGAGGGGGTCCCGAGGGGGGGGAGGGGTCCCAGAAGGGGCCGAGTAAACGCCTCAGGAGTGTCCCAGGAAAGATGTTCGATCAGAATGCGCTCCCCAGAGTGAGGCAGTTTGGTCTTCTTGCGGCAGCGTAAATCCACGACACCGAGACGGCCCAGAGGCTTCCAAGACGGCCCAAGAAAGCCTCGATAGACCCCCACGACGGCCCCAGGAGGCACAATTCGTTACTCACGTGTGGATGTTCGCAGGATGCCCTCCTTCTCGCCTTTTCTGTTTTCCCACGCTGTAAGCAGGCCCGAAAGGCCCCCGGTACTTCACCAGAATGGCCCAAGGGGCCTCACACAGGTCACCATGTCTCCACAAGACAGCCACCGGATGGCACAGGAGACCCCCAGAAAAGACGGGCCCAAGAGTGGGAACGCTACCTCACATTTCGAGGCCTCCATCCCAAAAGGATCCCTGAAACCGCCAGCAGGCTCCCGACAGCCCTCCAAACGCCCCCCACTGAGGTATCCGAGAGGCCTCATGAGGCCTCCTCATCTCCCGCCACCTTTGCCTCTTGCACTGAATCTGATCTCCTTTCGGGATCGGCGGAACTGACCGTAAGGCCTTCGCAAGTTGAAAGCGCTTCCAAACACGACGGGCAACATCCAACACGAATATGCGAAACATGAACACGATACGGAAAAAGAAACGAAGAGAGGAGGGGACGGTGGGGAGGTGTTGTTCGAATGGCTTCCTGTTGCAACATGTCTTCCCAGGCTGGAGCTCCGTGCAGGGAAAAGGTGGTGACAAGGCGGCAACGTGCGGCGACGAGGCGGAACCTCGCCAGACCCACCCAGCGCGCGAGGCGGCAAAAAGGCGGCAACGAGGCGGGGCGGCAACATGGCGAAACCTTCGGAATCCCCTTCGCCCCGCACCCCCCGCCCCACCCTTGTCTCTTCCCCCTCCCCTACTCCCTCCCCCCCCTTCCCATCCTCCTCCTCCTCCTCCTCCTCCTCCTCCTCCTCTTCCCTCTCCTCCTCCTCCTCCTCCTCCTTCTTCTCCTCCTCCTCCTCCTCCTCCTCCTCCGCCTCCGCCTCCGCCTCCTCCTCCTCCTCTCCTCCTGCTCCTCATCATCCTCCTCCTCCCCTCCTCCTCCTCTCCTCCTCCTTCCCTCCGCCTCCTCCTCCTCCTCCTGCTCCTAAGCCGAGCCGAGAAGAAGGCCAGGCTCTCGAGGCATGCCGATTGACGTGTAGAAGCTGGGTACTGGCATCGCCACGGGGTCCACTCCAATCCACTCCTTCCCGCCGCCGGGCCAGTTGGAGTATTTGACCCGGGACGCTAGAATCACCTGGGTCAAATGGGTCAGTTGGGGCCTCCGCCTCCCCCGCTGTTGGATGTATTGATGAGTTGCACTTGCACCACTGGGGTCAGTTAGGTCAGTTGCGTCACTTGGATCAATTGAGTTGGTTGACCCAGGGCGATTGCACCACCTGGGGCAGTTGGGTCAGGTGCACCACGTTCATCCGGGGCGATTGCACCACTTGGGTCAGTTGCACCGCGTTGGACAGTTGGGTTAGTTGACCCACTGCGATTCCGACACTTGGGCCAGTTGGATCAACTGCCCCGTGGGCAACTGACCCAACTGAACCAAAAGGTGCAATTGTTGATCGCAGTCCCCAGAACTTCTGGCGCAACTGACCCAACTGACCCAACTGACCCCAAGTGATGAAACCGATAAAAGGGTGCTATCTCCGGACACGTTGAAATATCCGCTTCCCTCGCCTGTCCTGGGATCGTGAAACCCATGTGCTTCGCTTCAGCTTGGCTGCCTGCACTGTCAATGACTCTGTATCTGCACCGCCCCACCCCCCCCCCTCGTCCACGATCTCATCCCTCCGCTTCCTCATGAGTGGCAGGATTAGCCGGCATCCAAGCGGGAAGTCGATCGAACTGGAATGTGCCTCGAATCCTGGCTGCATCGGCGCGGAGCCGAGATCGAATCCGATCGGCCGCGCCAGGACGCACATCAGCGCAGTGCGAGAACCGGGCCTTATCAGATCGCCCGAACAGCGGAATCGGATCGGATCAGGGATTCCAGAATCGATATCGAATTTAACCGATCGGTAGTTCAAAACGGTCCCTGAATAGGGGGGGCGTGGCTGCCTTCACCGTCGATGGCTTTGCACCCGCACCGCCCCCTTCCTGGAGATCGACCTCCTCCCTCCCCCCTCCCTCCTCAGGAGGGGGTGGGGAGGGGAGGGGCAGGGGGAGGGGAGGGGCAGGAAGAGGAGGAGGAGGAGAAGGAGGAGCAGGAGGAGGAGCAGGAGGAGGAGGAGGAGGAGGAGCAGCGGGAACTGGAACGAGAATGGGAGTGGGAGAAGAAGGAGAAAGAGGAGGAGGAGGGTGAGGAGGAGGAGGACGAGCGGGAGCAGGAGCAGGAGGTCGACCAGGAGAACGGGGGAAACCAGGACCTGCGGTCAGATATCTGTGTTTGGCGTGCTGTGGCGGCGGCCCCGGCGGCACGGCATGCCCTGCACGCAGATGGCATGTCGCTCTGCTCCGTGGGGCGGGAGGCCGGGGAGGGCCGGGAGGCCAGGGAGGGCCGGGGAGGTTGGCGCTCGGGAGTCGGGAAGTGGTCTGCGTGCCCCACCTAGGCTCGACACGCTGAGCCACATGTCCTGACCGTAGGATCCAGGGTGGAGAATCGGCGACGAGGAGGAAGCGGACGCATGATGAGGAGGGAGAGGAGGAGGAGACACTTCCCGAGGCGACTGGGGTGGGAGAAAAGGAGGAGGAGGAGGAGGAGGAGGAGGAAGAGGACGCAGGTTGAGGAGGGAGAGGAGGGGGGCAGGGTAGGGGGGTCGAGGCCGCCAGAGGCCTCCATGAACATCTCCTTTTCGGAGCGGCGCAGCTTGCCGAACCTGGCGCAAGGGCGCGCTGGCTCCGTTCGCGGTCGCGCTCCTCCTCTCATCCTTGTCCTCCCTCCCCTCCGTCCTCCTCCTCCTCTTCCTCCTCTTCCGCCTCATCATCCGTCCTACGTCCTCCGTCGAGGGAGTTTGGAAGGAGGGTATATTCCAACATCGTTGATGAGCCTTGGGTTTACCCTGCTCTGGTCCTCCTCCTCCCCCTCCTCGTCTACATGTTCCTCATTCTCCCTAATCCCCCTCCCCCTCCGTCATCACCCAACTCCTGAAAGGCTCCTGGAAGGCTCCTGAAGAGCTCCTGGACGTCTCCTGGGAGGCTCCGGACAGGCTCCCGAGGGCGTCGTCCCATGTGGCCCAATCCCACCTCCGATGCTTGCCTCCCGCCGACAGCCCGAATGTCGATTCGAAAGATGGTCCTTGCCGCACGGTTCCCCGCCCAAATGCAAATTCTTCTGACTACCTACCAGACCACCCCAACCCAACCCGAAGACCCGAATTTGACCCGAATTTCGGGTTGGGGGGGTACGGATTCCATGTGTGTTCTCAATGTTCCCCGACCCCCCCCACTGGAAATCGAAGATAAATTTGGGCCTTCGGGTTGGGTTGGGGTGGTTTGGTGGGTGGTGATCTTCTTAAAGACCAACATTATTTCACCCTCGATTCGCAGTAGATTCGGCTTCGCAAATGATTGGCTGGCGCGCGCGGGCGATTCCCGGGCCGTGGGTCCCACGGCGGAGGCGGTCTGGGTCCTCGGGCCAAGGGGCAGACATCCCCGGGCTCTGACCAGAGGTCTGCCGAAGGCCCATGAGACCCGGCTCCAACAATCAGGGGCCGACCTTGAGCCCAATGGCAGCGGGACTGCATTGAGCATAAAGCCACCCTGCGACCTCATCCTGGTAGATTGCGCGCTTGCGATGGGGCGTTCACTCCGCGCGCCACTTGTTTGTCGATGCCTTCCAGGATGGCCCGCTGAACTCCTGAATGGCAACCAATGTGTAACCCAGAGGCGCGCTAAGGCGGCTCTCGCAAGCAAAGGGCCCAACTGAGTCGGAGCCGAACCAGGCGCTGCGCCATCGCAGGGAGCAACCCACAACACGACCAAAAACGCGCGCCACGACGACTTCACAGACAATTAGCCTTGAGAAGGTGAAAACCCACCTCCACCCCCAGTCCCGATCCCATCCCCGAACCCGCGATCCAGGGGGTCGGGACTGGGGGTGGGGGTGGATTTTCGGGGCCCACAAATGGAGAAAACCCACCCCCACCCCCAGTCCCGACCCCTTGAATCGCCGGCTCGGGGAAGGGAGTCGGGACTTGGGGTGGGGGTGGGTTTTCGCCTTCTGACTCCTGGCGAAGGACCCAAACATGTGCAGTTGTGAGCACCGCGTCGTGGCACCGCTTTCGGTGGAGCCCCATCCGGGGCCACACAACGTGTGAGGCTTGTGCCGAGATGGGCGGCGAGCACCCAGCCACGGAGGCCTTCGGTGGGGCTCCCTCTGGGGCCACGAGCCGAGTGAGGGGCGTGCCGAAATGGGCGGGGAACCGCATGCGAACCCTGCCACTGGGACCTTCGGTGGGGCTCCCTGTGGGGCCACGAGCCCGATGAGGGTGTGTCGGGGAACTGCATACGAACCCTGCCACCGGGCCTTCGGTGGAGCTCCCTGTGGGACCAAGAAACGCGTGAAGGGTGTGCCGAAATGGGCGGGGAACAGCATGCGAACCCTGCCACTGGGGCCTTCGGTGGAGCTCCATGTGGGGCCACGAACCGTGTGAGGGGTGTGCCGCAATGGACATGCTGAGCGCAGAGGCAGGGATGGGAGGAGGGGAGGCGGAGGCAGGGGGGAGGCAGGAGGACGCCGTGCGCTGTCTCTTCGAAACGAGGCCCCAACACCACAGGGTGGTTCGACAAAAAACATGCGGAACATACAAGGATTCACGTAAGATTCACCTGGAGTCTGGTTCAGCCCGACCCTTTCCCTCAAACCTCCCGACCTCCTTCCTCCCCCCCTCCTCCTCCCCCCTCCTCTTCCTACTGATCCTCCTTCCTCCTCATCCTCCTCCTCCTCTTTCTCCTCTTTCTCCTCCTCCTCCTCCTCCTCTCCACCACAGACCCGAGGCAGCTTGTGAAAGGGGGAACCCACCGCCCAAGGGCAAGCAAAGGCTCGCCCAAAATCCGCTCGGGACGGAGCCCGTGTTCGCCAGGACCGTCTCGGCACGTCGGCGATGCTGAAGGCCACTGGTTCAACCAGCCTCCTTTTCACGGTCGCTTCTGTCTTGTCCTGTTCGCCTGGCAAAAGGCTCTCTGTGTTTGACGTACGCTGTCAGTCCTCACGACAGTCCTGCTGGTCCTCTCGGGCCAGGGCAGAGCAGGCGAAGGACGAGGAGGGAGGGCGCGGAGGCAGGCCGGGGAGAAGGGGATGGAGGACGAAGAGAACGCAAGGGAGGATTCCTCCTCTCCGTCCTCCCTCCTCCCTCCACCTCCCGCCGTCCTCATCTCCCTCCCCCTCCTCCTCCATCCACCTCCCGACTCCGACACAGCCGCCGACGACGACGACAAGACGACAGGACGACGACGACGACGACGACGACAAAGATGACAAGACGACAAGACGACAAGACGACGACGACGACGACGACGACGACGACGACGACGACGACGACGACGACGACGACGCCACCCCTCGCAGAGGGTGGGCCTGGCCGCCAGACCGGTTGCTATCTCCTCGCCGCTCTCCAGCGTCTTGGGCTTTGTGCGCGCGAGGTCCCCCTGCGCAAGCGAGGAAGGGGGGCGGAGGGAGGGCGGAGAGGGGAGGGCGCGGAGGGCGGGAGCTGGGAGGGAGGGGATGGAAAAGAGGAAGCGAGGAGGGAGGACAAGGAAGGTGGAGACAAGAAAGCAGGAGGCGGAGGAGGGAGGAGAAGGAGAATGAGGAGGGAGGAGGAGGAGGAGGAGGAGGAGGAGGGAGGAGGAGGAGGGAGGAGGAGGAGGAGGAGGAGGAGGAGGAGGAGGAAGGAGGAGGAGGATGAGAAGGAGGAGGAGGGAGGAGGAGGAGGAGGACGGAGGAGAAGGGGGAGGAGGAGAACGAGGGCCGGGGGGGGGAGGAGGAGGAGGAGGAGGAGGAGGAGGAGGAGGAGGAGGAGGAGGAGGAGGAGGAGGAGGAGGAGGAGGAGACCAGCGTACCAGAGGAGGAGGAGGAGGAGGAGGAGGAGGAGGAGGAGGAGGAGGAGGAGGAGGAGGAGGAGGGAGGAGGGGGAGGGGGAGGAGAAGAGGAGGAGGAGGAGGAGGAGGAGGAAGGAGGAGGAGGAGGAGGAGGAGCAGCAGGAGGCGGAGGAGGAGAGGAGGAGGAGGAGGAGGGGGAGGAGGAGGAGAGGAGGAGGAGGAGGAGGAGGAGGAGGAACGAGCAGGAGGAAGAGGAGGAGGGAAGAGGAGGAGAAAGAGGAGAAGGAAGGAGGAGGAGGAGGAGGAGGAGGAGGAGGAGGAGGGGAGGAAGGGAGGAGGAAGCAGGAGGAGGAGGAGGAGGAGGGGAGGAAGGAGTAAGATGACGAGGAGGAGGAGGAGGAGGAGGACGAGGATCAGGATGATGATGATGATGATGATGATGATGATGTGATGATGATGATGATGATGATGATGATGATGAGAGGAGAGGAGGAGGAGGAGGAGAAGGAGGAGGAGGAGGAGGAGGAGGGCGGAGGGAGGAGGGAGGAGGGAGGAGGGAGGAGGGAGGAGGGAGGAGGGAGGAGGAGGAGGAGGAGGAGCAACAGGAGCATGGATACGCCCACGAATACATATATATATATATATATATATATATATATAGATAGATACACAGGCACTATCCGGCGGATTTCGCCTGCACCTTCAGGGGGAGCGGCGGTGTAGAGGGCCGCCGGAAATCAGCGGTGATTTATCCACTGCGACCCTCCCTCGCGGCCCAGGAACAATCCATTGGAAGGCGCCTGTGTCAATGTTTTGTGGCGGAATGAAGCAAGAGGGAAGCAGAGGAAGGATGAGGGGGATGAGGAGGAAGACGAACAGCAGCAGCAGGATACACTCGGATGTGCATGTGCTTCGGGTGTCTTGATAAGATCTACGGGGTCCAGGGTGGAGAAAGAATGACAGTACGAGGGAGGAGGGCGAGGTGAATGGAGCCGGGGGCCACGACCCGTTTTTAAGTTCAGTCTACAAGGCAGTGAGTCCTGAACTATGGAGGCATACCTTCAGAGACGAGACGAAGAGGACGCAATTCGTTCCGCAGAGGCGCCACCTGGGGCTGTGCAAAACCAAAGAGGGTGGCAGTCCGCGTCCGCGACGCATGCAGTGCATGCCGCAGCGTCGGCAGAGCTCTCGCGATTCCAGTCCTTGTCCGCGCCGCCGGCGGCTGCGGGTGCCCCAGCAGCTGCGCCGCGCGCCGTCGTGGCCACTGAGGCCGCCCCGCCGAGTGGCCCTGGCAAATCGCCGGGCAAGCTCGGCCCGAGTCATCAGGAAAGGGACCACGGAAATTCCGCCGACTGCGGGGGAAGCAGACACCCGGGATGCCCCTTTATGAGGGGTCCTCGGCAGCGTCTGCCAGACGAGCCCAGGAGCATCCCGAGGCAGCAAAGAGGCCCCCACCCGCGTTCCTCCCCGTCTTTACACCATCTCTCACATCCAAATTCACAAAGCCCACGCGAGCTTCACTGGACCTCGCTGCGCGATCCGCCCGCCGCCCAATAGGATATCCAGCCTCAGGGCGCATCCAGGGCATTTCAAGGCGGCACCATCGCCGAACATCAGTGTGCGGCTGTGAGAATCTTTACAATAGGAGGAGAAGGAGGAGGAGGAGGAGGAGGAGGAGGAGGAGATGGACGAGGACGACGACGATCAGGAGGGGGAGGAGAAGGGGGACAAGGGGGAGGAGGGTGCCGAGAAGGAGGAGGAGGACGATGATGAGAGGGAGGTGGAGGTGGAGAGGGATGCTGCTGATGCGTACGGTCGGGAGCCTTTGCTCAGCGTGTCGCCGAGGCGGCCCCGGCAGCACGCCCTGCCTTGCAACCAGATGGCGTGTGGCTCCGCTCCGCGGGTCGGGAAAAAAGCTCGGGGCGTCGACGCCTCGGGACCTCGACGCGGAGAACGTCTCGCGCCGCAGCGCGGCGGGCCGGAGCCCGAGGAGCGAAGCGGCGGCCCTGGGGCGGCGGCGGCGGCGGGTCCTTCGGGGGAGCCGCGCCGTCCGCGACGTCGGCGACGACGGGGTCCTTGGACGCGTGCCTGGACGGCAGCGTGGACGCGAGGCCGGCGTCCCCGCGTCTCGGGTCTGCGCGGGAGAGGGGGGGGATCTTCGAGCTTCGAGCGTCGAGCGCTTCGAACGTCGGGCGTCGGGGCATGTTCGCTGGACGCGCTGGATCGCCCTGGGGGCCCGGGGGGGGGGCGGGGCCCTCGCGGCCACGGCTGGATCTGCCTCTCGAAGATCTGGTAGAGACCAAAGCTTCGAGCCTCGAGGTGTGCTTTCTGGACGTTTCTGGTACGGCTCCTCCCCCTCCTCCTCCTCCTCCTCCTCCTCCTCCTGCTCCTCCTCCTCCTCCTCCTACCCCCTCCCTCATCCCACTCCACCGCTCCCTTCCTCCTTCCCTCCTCCTCCCTCCTGCTCCCTCCTCCTCCTCCCTCCTCCTTCCTCTCCCTCCTCCTCTCCTCCTCCTCCTACCTCCCCCTCCCTTCCTCCCCTCACTCCTCCTCCTCCACCTCCCCCCTCCTCCTCCTCCTCCTCCTCCTCCTCCTCCTCCTCCGTAGCCATTTTGGCTCAAGATTTCTGCACTTGGGGGCTCCGCGCCTCCGTGCCAAAACGGGATAGCTCTGTTCCCCGAGCTCGCTTTCATCGATTCGCCTGGTCCGCCCCAGGCAGAGTGCTGCGCGGTCCGCCCCGCGTAGCACAGCTTTTTGTGAGCTCCTGCAGGAGCAAGTGCAATCACGAGGCCGCTCTGGTGGGTCCTCCTGGGCGCGAGCAGCCTCGGCCAGGCAGGATGGCTTCCAAGAAGCCCCCGAGTGGGCACACCCAGCATCGGGTGGCGTGGGCGCAGCCCTGGTACTGTCGCTTCTGCTGGGCGCCGTCCGGTGATCGCTGGTGGAACGCCGCCGACCTGCTGGCCTGCAAGAAGTGCCAGCGCTCCAAGGGCCAGTGCTTCCACTCCCAGCGGACGCCCAAGTCGCCATCCGTCTCCGCCAAGGACCAGGCAGCTTCTGCCGAGGTGCGCAAGCTCCAGCAGGAGCTCAAGCAGGCGCACGCCGAGCGGGACAAAGCCAGGTCGGAGGCAAAGGAGGCGAAGGCAGCGGCTGTCAAACCCGACCCGTTCGGCATGGAGGTCGACGTCGTGCGGCTGTAGGCCGAGGTCGAGTCGTCCCGGGTCAAGGAGCTGCGTGGCTTGCTCAGCCAGTTCGAGGGTGCCAGAGACTCCTCGGGCCAGGTGGCGAAGATGCGCCAGGACTGGGCGGCCGAGCTCGAGCAGCTGCGGTCCAAGCAGATGGGACAGAAGCCGCTTCCTGTCCAGATCCAGCAGCTCACGCAGCAGATCAAAGGGCTTGAGCGCAAGGCAGATGCCAAGCGCGAGGCCATGGCCAAGCTCCAGGACCAGGTGCGCGCCGCCCACGCGCAGTTTGACGAGGTGGCGTCGGAGGCCGCCTCCATCCAGAAGGAGATTGTGGTGCTGGAGGCCCAGCGCGCGGAGGTGGCGGTGCAGTTCCCGCAACCTGCGACTGTCGTTGACGGCGTCAAGGCCTCGCTCGACTCCGTGCTGCCGAGTGTCGGGCTTTCTGCGGCACAGATGGTCGAGGTGCTCGGGACCTTCGGGGCCGACCCGCAGCTGGCCCAGGAGCTGCACAGCGTGGCTGGGCGCGTGCGCGAGGCTGCGGTGCGAGCGCAGGCTGAGCGGCAGGCGGAGCTGGAGCGGCAGCGTGCGCAGGCAACTATGGCGCCAGGTGCGCCGGCGCCAGCGGCGACGCCAGGCGCCCCTCCGCCGGTGGCGGTACCTGCGGCCGTACAGCCGCTTGCTGCTGGGGTCCTTCGCATCCCTGTGGCCTCTGGCGTTGGGGCTGACACCCCTGAGGTGCTTCAGGCCTTCCTCAGGGCAATGGGGCAGGAGGTGCCGACCGACGAGGCCGATCTTCGCGAGACGGCCAAGCGCTTCTCCGAGGATCTCGAGAGCCTTGCCAAGCGCCAGCGCCTTCAGGGGCCAGGTGCGGAGGCCTCTGCGTAGACCTGCCATCGGCCTCGTCATCATGATGATGTCTGCTGTGGATGTGGTCTCTGCCGTCGACCTCGTGGGCGGCTATTTTGTTTCTGCGCCGAGCCCTGCGTTGCCTCCAGGCGCGTGGGCACGGCGTCACGGCGGGCCCCCGGACCGTGACGCCGTGACGCCCGGCGGGCCCCTGGACCGTGACGCCGCGACGCGCGGCGCGGCCGCGCCTGGCCCCGCGGTGCACGATCCTGATGGTTTGGCTCCTGGGCCTCCCGCGGAGGCAGCGGCACCTGTGGTCAAGGGCCTCGTCTCCTCCGCCAACGTCTCGTCCTACGGGGCGCTGGAGGCGTTGCTGGGGTCCCCGTTCACCAGCAACGTCGTGCTGGTCCAGGAGCACCATGCTGGCCTCGGCAAGGTGGAGGCGCTGCAACAGCGGGTCCGCAACCTGGGCTACCACGGGGTGTGGGATGCTGCTCCTCCGTCTGATGGGGGCGGCACCCATGGGGGCTGCGCGGCGCTGGCCAAGGCGGGCATCCAGGTTACGACGCCGCCGCTGCACCCGACTGGCTGCCTGACCCCAGGGAGGGCCACGGCAGGGCACGTGCACTGGGGCGTGGCAGGTGGGATCGTGATGGTCTCTGTCTACCTGCATGACAGTGCCGGCCTGGACGTCTCCAACCTGGAGATCTTGAGGACGGTAGGCCACTACGTGCTGGACATCGCCAGCCGTGGATTCGCCTGGATCCTCGGAGGTGATTTCAATATGGCCCCAGAGCTGCTGGCCCCGTGGTTCAACTCTGTGGGGGCGGTTCTGCTGTCAACGGCGGCGACTACATGCCGTCAGAAGTTGCCTGGCACCAAGCTGGACTACTTCGGGGTGGACGGCCGCCTTCTGAGTCGCATCCAAGTGCCCGAGGTCTACGAGGCAGCGGACACCTTCCCTCACAAGCCTGTGCAGCTACCTCTCCTGGCTAGTGACAGGGCGCTCTGGTGCAGGGTGCCGTGGGAACCGAAGGCCTTTGCAGCGATGGCGCCACCTGGCTGCTCCAGGCCACCGGCGTCGCTCTGGCACGCGGTCCAGGAGCAGATTGGAGCCGCGGCAAGCGACGCGGAGCTCAGCCAGTGCTGGGACGACTTGCTACAAGGCATTGAGCAGGAGCTGTGTGGCCGTTACGACCTCGTTGGCCAAGGCTGCCGGGCGCAGACGGGCAGGGCAGGCCCGCTCCGCATGCGCTGGCAGAAGTATGCCTGGCAGCCGCCGCGGCATCGCCCCCCTGATCGGGGCACTGCGACTGACGCATGGGCTGTGGCGGCTGGCTGGGCGCGACACCTGCGGCGAGTCAGCGAGAGCCTCAGCAATCGCATCCCGCAGCTCATGGTGGCGAGGGCTGCGGGAGGGCCGTCGGTGGCGGAGACCTCCAAGCTCGGCGTCCTCCTTCACGACACGGAGTCTTTCTTCGGGCGCCTCCTGAAGCAGAAGTGGGTGTTCTCGGCGGTGGACCCGTGCGTGGCGGAGTTCTTTGAGCAGAGTTTGATGGTGTTCGCCGACGCCAACTTCCATGACATGGTCGACTGGCTCATTCATCAAGGTGAGTCGAGGCTTGCAGCTTTCGCGGCTGAGCGAGCCAAGACTTGGACGAAGTGGGTCGAGGCCAGCTTCGTTAGAGGCGCGTCGCAAGCTCACCGGTTCAGCAAGGCCCGTGCCCTGCAGCCTGCAGACGCGGCCCGGACAGGAAGCCAGCCATACGAGTTGGTTGACGACTGCCTGGATGACTGGGCCACGGTCTGGGCGACCCACGGCTGCGTGAGGATGGAACTACCGCCCGAGGCGGAGTCGTGGGAGCCTCTGCCGACGATTTCGCATGTTGAGGTCCGCGCTGCTGTGCGCAATTTTCCTGCCAGGACGGCCATTGGTCCTGGGCGCCTGGCCCCATGCAGTCTGTGGCACCTGAGCGACCAAGCGCTGCAGACGGTGGCGCTCCTCTTCATGTTGTGCGAAAAGCTCTGCTGCTGGCCGCGAGGAAGGGTGGCCACGGAGCTGGTGAGGCTGCCGAAGCCGGACAAGCCAGGTGAACACAGGCTGATAGCCCTCATGCATACTTTAATTAGGGTGTGGGGGAGGGTTCGGAGGCCTGTTTCGGTGGAGTGGGAGGGGAGGCATCGCAATGAGCTCCTGTGGGGCTCCGGTCCAGGGCGTTCCAGTCTCGATTGTGCTTTTGCTCACAATTTGGAGGCTGAGGTCGCTCGGAACACTGGGCAGCATTGTTTGACAGTTCTGATTGACATGATTAAATGTTATGAGCTTGTCTTGCTTAGTGCTGTGATGACCGAGGCTGCTGCTGTTGGATTTCCTTTGCGTTTAGCGTGGATGTTGGTGTGTAACTATCAGCAGCCTCGGCGCATCAAAGGATTTAATTCCCTTAGCCGTTCCTACACGTCTTTCCAGGGGATTTTGGCGGGCTGCTCGCACGCCACCACCCTCATGCAGGTCCTCCTCCTTCGGCCTCTCTACAGGCTTAAGAGGGAGTTCGAGTGTGTGGTTCCCCGAGGCCTCATGGATGATGTGTCATTTCAGTGGATAGGACGCCTGGCCAAGTACGCTGGGGTCGTTTTTAATGCGGTCACGGCTTTCGCCAGCTACACCCGCCAGCTAGGTTTTCTGTTGCAGGCCTCCAAGTCTGGTTATCTTGCGTCTTCGACGGCAGCAGCTCGTGCTGTGAAGTCGAGAGCGGCCAGGCTGAAGCTCCAGGCATTTCGGGCCGCGCGAAATCTTGGCCACGACACCTTTGCTGGAGGCACCGCCCACAGAGCCCTTGAGAGGAAGAGGTTGGGGGCGGTGCTTGGGAGGCGGGGCCGGCTTCGCGCCCTTAAGAGGGCTGGGGGTCTGCAGGTCAGGGTTCTGTGGCGCACGGGGGTTTTGCCGTCGGGTAGCCATGGGGCTGGTGTAGTAGGCCTCACGGATTCCACTCTCATGAAACTCCGTTCTTTTGCAGGGGAGCTGGTAGGCGCTAGGCGTGGCCTGGCCTCCCTCACAGTTTACACGTGCACGCAGAAGGACAGGCTGTATGATCCCACTTTTGACGCCACATGCCCCCTGGTCGCCAGGTATGCGTGTTGGCTCTGGGATGGTAGGACCTCCCCTAGTACGCTGAGGATGGCTTGGAGCACAATCCGGGATAAGCTCGGAGCCCAGGGTACCTGGAGGCAATGCTTTGGGCCGATCTCTGCGGTGTTCCTCTCCCTTCGCAGGATTGGGTGGAACATGGCCGCTCCCCACCTTCTCACCTCCGACCTCGGAGACCATATATCGCTGTATGAATACTCGCCGAGCGAGGTCCGCAATTTGTTGCGCGATGGTGTGGAGCGTTGGCTCTGGCGCAGGGTCCCCTTCCACTGGCCAGAAGCGTCGGGCTCTGAGTACTGTTGGGCTCGAGCGATGCGCCTTGCGATTCTGGCCCTCCCCGCGGGTGCCCGGCAGGGGCCGCTCCGCGCGCTCTGGTCTGGAGGATTGTGGCCACCAGCCCGCAAGCATGCGGAAGGGTTGGCCCCGTCCGCTGCTTGCACTTTCTGCCAGGCCCCCCAGGGCACATTGGGCCACCAACTTTACGATTGCTCAAGTGCCTTCGTGTCTGGGGAGGAGGATGCGGGCAGCTTAGGTTTTCCCGAAGATGTTTGGGAGCGTAGGCAGGCCTTGCGGGAGAAAGGGTACGATTTTAACGTCGGTCCTCCTGATTGGGATCGCGTTCCTCTCCTCTACGGGCTCCCCTCGCTCCCCATCCAACTGCCCCCTCCCTTAGCTCGGCCGCCGGTGCTCACCTGGGGTCTCGCGGACGGTCCCTGGGGTAGGTATAGGTTCACTGACGGGTCGGGGCTGCACAGTGCGGTTCCCGAAGCCACTCGATGTGGCTGGAGCGTGGTCGAGATCTCCGAGGACGGCTGGCCCTTGAGGGCCAGGTTTGGCGGGCTCCCAGGGCGCTTCCAGTCGGTCCCGCGGTCCGAAAGGTGGGCTGGGCTCGATGCTGTTTCCTTGGGGCCTGCTGGAGGCAAGCCTCCCGTCATAATTAGTGATCACCTTTCGTTTGTGCACGAGGGGCAAGGTTGGGATCCCAACCTGGAGCATGGCCTTGCCCCGCACGTGTCAATTTGGTGCAATATATTTCGTGCTTGTGCTCGCTATGATATGCGCCCCGAGTTCCACTGGACTCCTGCGCACCTCTGTTTGCAGGGGTTAATCGAGCAAGGAGCGTGTGCCGGAGAAATTTGGAGGTTCATGGGTAATGCATGGGCGGATTTTTTCGCCAAGCTTGGAGCCCTTGATTTTGCCGTTGCCGACGTTGCGGCCACGTCCCTCCAGGAGGCCATTAAAGAGTGCAAGTTGTCATGCCAGTTTCTGGCCCGAGCGGTTCAGATTATTTGTGCTCGGCCAGATGTTTCTGGTGCTTCCCCAGCTCCTTCACGGCCGCCCAAGGAGGCAAGGCCGAGGCTAGTAGTTGTCGCTCACGATACCGTGCCCCTGGCTCCGGGATCATCGGCGTTGCAGTGCAGGCAATGTTTGGCGGTTGCTCGGACTCCAGCCAGTGCCAAGTCGTTGCACAAGCCAGGGGCTAAGTGTGAGCCTGGGCCGATGCTGCGCCAGCTTGCTGCTCTTGCCGAGCGGCTCGGTTGGCGCCAGCATGCCGAGGGGGAGGGTGAGGCTGCCTGTGCCGCTGCTGCTGCCAGTTTTGGGGCGGAGGCGGGTGGGAGTCTTCTCGTGTGCCACGGGCACCATATTCACAGGGCAGGGTCCTTCCCGTTCTGTGGGCTTTGCGGGGCCCGAGTTGCCCTGGGCTCGGCCAAGATCGAGGCCCTCGGTGAGCCCTGCCCCACGAAGCCCCCTAACCCTGCCCGCCGGCGAGCCAGGGACTGGCTCTCGGAAGGCAGGCACCCAGCAACTGGGATCAGGCTCGTCCAGTCTAATCCGTAATTTGCTTGGTTTTCCTTGAGGGCTGATGTTTTATCACCCTCGCCCAGTATTATATAGTCGTCGTTGCGTTCTCGGATGCTTCGCCGTTCTATGCTGCGTCCTGCGTCCTCCTCCTCCTCCTCCTCCTCTTCTTCTTCGTATTATTATTTTTAGTATTATTATGCGTCTTATTATTATTATTAATATTATTCTTCTTATTATTATTATTCTTCGTATTATTATTATTAGCATTGTTCTTCTTCTTATTCATATTCGTATTCGAATTCGTATTATTGTTAGTATTCTTAGTCTTATTATTATTCGTATTATTTGTATTATCATTAATAACATTAGCATTATTATTAGTATTATTATTAGGATGATTATTCGTATTAGTATTATCATTATTATTATTGTTATTACTAGTAGTATTATCATTACTTATTATTAGTAGTAATATTATTAGTATTAATGGTGGCATTATTATTATTAGTATTCGTATTCGTATTATTCGTCTTCATATTAGTAGTATTATATGTATGTTTTATTCGTCGTATTAGTATTATATTAGTCTTCCTATTGTTCTTATTATTATTACTATTAGTATTCTT
>CAUYUJ010005738.1:0-38182 GCA_963575745.1 Prorocentrum cordatum | reverse complement strand
CTGCGACTACTACTACTACTACTACTACCTCTACTACTACTACGCGACTACTACTACTTACTACTACTACTACTACTACTACTCTACTACTACGACTACTACGACTACTACTACTACTACTACTACTACTACTATTACTATTACTACTACTACTACTACTACTACTACTACTCTACTACTACGACTACTACGACTACTACTACTACTACTACTACTACTACTATTACTATTACTACTACTACTACTACTACTACTACTACTACGACCACTACTACGAAAACGACTATTACTACTACAAGTACTACGACCACTACCACCACTACTACTACTACTACTACTACTACTACTACGACTACTACTACTGCTACTACGACCACTACCACTACCACTACCACTACCACTACTACTACTACTACTACTACTAGTACTACTACTACTACTACTACTACTACTACTACTACTACTGCGACTACTGCGACTACTACTACGGCTGGGACTACTACTACTGCTACTGATACCACTACTACTACTGATCTTGCAACTACATCGAATACTACGACGACGGTCACTACTACTGCTACTACTACTGCTACTACTACTACTATTACTACTACTATTACTACTTCTACTAACACTGATACTACTGCTGCTACTACTACTACTACCACTACTACTACTACTACTGCTGCTACTACTCTACCACGACTATTACTACTACTACTACTACTACTACTACTACGACTGCTTCTACTACTACTGCTGCTGCTAATACTACTATGACTACGGCTACTACTGCGACTGCTACTATTATGACTGATACTACTACTACTACTGCTACTACTATGACTACTACGACTACTACTACTACTACTACTGCTACTACTACGACTACTACTATTACCACTACAACTGCTACTACTACTACTACGACTACTACTACTACTACTACTACTACTACTACTACGACGACTACGACTCGTACGACTACTACGACGAGTGCTACTACTGAAACGACGACTACCATTACTACTACTACTACTACTACTACTACTACTACGACTACTAGCACTACTACTGCTACGACAGCGACAAGGACTACGACAACTACTACTACTACTACGACTGCTACTACTACGACTACGACTACTACGACTACTGCTACTACTACTACTACTACTACTACTACTACTACAACGACTACAAATATTACTACGACTACCTCTTCTACCACTAGTCCTGCGATGACTACTACGACTACTACTACTACTACTACTACTACGACTACTACTACCACTACAACGAGTACGACTACTACGACTACTACTAGTACTACCACTACAACTACTACGGCTACTACTACTACTACTACTACTACTACTACTACGACGACTACTCCTACTAGCACTGCTACTGCTACTACTACTACCACTACTGCCTACCTACCTACCGACCTACCTACCTACCTACCTTCCTACCTGCTGACCGACCGACCGACCGACCGACCGACATACCTACCTACTTACCGGCCTACCTACCTACTACGACTACGACTACGACTACTAGTTCTCCTACTACTACTACTACTACTACTACTGAATCTACGACTACCACTACTACTACTACTACTACTACTACTACGACTACTACTACTATTACTATAACTGCTACTACTACTACGACTACTACTACTACTACGACTACTACTACTACTACTACTACTACTACTACTACTACGACTACCAATACTACTACTACTACTACTACTGCTACTACTACTTTCACTACCACTACTACTACTACTACTACTACTACTACTACTGCTGCTACTACTACTACTACTACTACCACGACTACTACTACTACTACTACTATTACTACTACTTCTACTACTTCTACTACTACTACTACTACTACTACTACTACGACTACTACTACTACTACGACTACTACTACTACGAATAATACCACTACCTGTTGGCTATGTAGGAACAGCTCAGCTAGGGCCCCCCCCTCACTACTTAATAAGAGCCCTCAGGCAGGCAAATAGATGTTGCCTTCCGTGCAGCCCTCCCAGTGGTAATGCAGCATTCCGGGGGGTGGTTCATACTCCTGCATCATGTCTTGAGACCCGCGCGCTATAGCGGCGTGGTCCGTCAGTGCGCACTGGCGATCCGTGTTCAACCGGCAATAGAAAACATTGTATTGATAGAGTCGAAGCACACTGGGCAACGCGCGTCCTGCGACCTCACGCCCCCCGATTGCTGAGGATCGATGACACCCAGACACTCATGGCAAATGATCCTGTGCTTACATGGCCATGTCACGTACGCGGCGTCATCTGACAGGCAGTAGATGCATTTCACGGGGTCGGGGTCTGGCATTACCATTCTCCCCTCAGGCACGGCGGGGGGCCATGCGCTTGCACGCATGTCATCACCGTCTCCAGTGCGCCCTGAGCGCTCGGCGTCTGCTCCATCGCGGGCCCCACCTGAAACAGCATTGGGATCGTGGGGTGCATCCCTCTGCAAGCCTGACCCGGCTGCCGTGGGGTCAGGCCCATCATCGCTGCTCTCATCGCACGGAGCATTTTCCCCTCGCCGGCGCACTGCACTGCCAATGCGTGCCGAATCCCTGAGGGATGCTTGCCGGGCCATCTCCACCATTTCCTCCTCGCTGAGCCCACGACCAAACTCACGCCGGATAGCGTCTATAGCCCTGACCTCGGCGCCCAGTGCAACCCCCTTCTGCTGGAGTGGGGGGGCTCTCTGGTCTGCTTATGAGATGTGAATAATCCACCCCAGCATCCATGGCCGCACTTATCTCACGATGGCGTTCGTCGCGCGTGCGCGTGTGGGTGGGAAACCCCGTCGTCAGCACGCCCATAGGGCAAGAAGAGCAGCATACTGCGGAGCCAAGCGCCGCTCTCCTTTCACAGTGTGTGCACTTGGGCGCCCCAGTGGTGTCAAACCCAGCTCGGATCATTGAAGCCGCTTGGATATCCAGCAGTGCACCCAACCTGGCTCCTTCCGACGGCCCCGGAGTATCGCGATGGTTGCTACCTTCAGGTGCATTATCGAAGTTCACGCGGTCAGGCATGCGCACCCGTGCCCTGGTGCCCATATCAGTCCCGGGGAGAACTGAGGCGCCCGATGGCCCACTGTTTCCCCCGTCTGACTCTGGAACACGGGCTGCGGGGGTGCGGTCGGCATGGCCCCGGTTTATGCCGCGGCCTTCCGGCGGTGAGACCGGCCGATTGCCAGATGGCTCGCCATCCTCTGGATCTTCAGCAGAAGAGTCTTCGCCGGATGCTCGATCGTCGTCTCCACCTAGGCTGCTGGAGAGCCCCGAAATAGCGCCCCCGTCAGCGTGAGGCACTTCCTCAGGTTCATTCGCCCTATTCGGGTCGAATCCGCGGAGCGTGCGCACTCCTGGTACTGCATCGCTCACTGCTCTGGCCAGCGAGCGCAGCTCAGTTTCCGCCTTCACCGACAGCCCGCCTGTAGATATAAGGGCTGATATGAATGCGAGGATGTAATCAACGACATGGATTCGATTACCATCAGGAAACCATCTGACAACGCCATGCTCCAGATGAAGTGCTGTGGTGAATATTGAGTACAGCCTGAGCACTTCCGCCGAGTCTGATAGCCCTGTGCCGAACCCTCTCACCTCCGCAGTCCCCAAGGGCACGTACAGCGCGCTGTCCATATGCCAGCGATCAGGAGCCACCCGATGCGCCGGATTGCGCTCCACTCGGGGGAAGAACGCATAGAAGCCGCTGTGCGGAAGCCGGCTCCCATCAATCGCCGCTTGCATCGCGATGGGGAAGGCGTGCTTCATGGCCCTGGCCTGCTTCTGTAGATCGAAAGGTGCCATGTTCGGCCCGTGCTGGCTTGCGAAGGTACGCCTGAAGTGCATAAGCTTATACATTGACGCAGCATCCTCCGTTGGTTGTCGGATCAGCGATGCTCGCTGGGCCATGTTCGCCAACGGGGGCGGCGCTCCTATAGGAGTGACCTGCCTCGTACCTCGTCTCCCTGGCCCATGCCTGGCCGGCGCGCGTGCCTCGCGCGCGTTCGCGGTGCTCTTCCGGCTGCTGTGTTCTTTCAGAGTGCGGCGCTCCTGCGCCCGCCACAGCCTGCGCTCGCGCGGAATTGATCGAGATACCTTGCGCTCGCGGTTGTCCGTGCTCCTCTTGCGATGCCGACTCCTACCCCTGGCGGCTCTGCTCCTCGACCTGGAACGACGTCTATCACGGTCAGAGTCGCTGACCATCTGCACGCGTGGAATAAGCCGTAGAGGCTGTCCTCTCCTGGCTCGCCGCTTGCGAGCACCGCGACGCACGTAATCCCGGAAAGACAGCGGCGATGCGCGCGGGAGGGGGGCGATGTTCAGGCTTGATCCGATGTTAGCTACTAATAGTACCACTACGACTACTATTACTACTACTACTACTAAGAATAATACGGCTACGACTACGACTAGCACTACTACTACTACTACTACCACCACCACTACTACTACTACTACTACTACTACTACTACTACTACTACTACGACTACTACTACCACTACCACTACCACTACCACTACCAATACCATTGCCACTACCACTACCACTACTACTACTACTACTACTACTACGACTACGACTACTACTACTATTACTACTACTACTACTACTACTACTACTACTACTACTACAACTACAACTACTACTACTACTTCTACTACTACTACTACTACTACTACTACTACTACTACTACTACTACTACTACTACTACTACTCCCCCCCTCCTCCTCCTCCCTCCTCCTCCCTCCTCCTCCGCCTCCTCCCTCCTCCTCGCCCTCCCTCTCCCCCTCCTCCTCCTCCTCCTCCTCCTCCTTCTCCGGCCCCCGTTCCCTCATCCCTCCTCCTCGTCCTCCCTTCTCCTCCCCCTCCTCATCATCATCACTCTTCTTCTCCTCTAACCCGCGGCCCCAGCACCCGCCGCGCTTTGCGATGGGTGTCCACTGGGGCCAGGCGTGCGAGGCCAGTCCACAGCACGCTCTAAGGGAAATGTCCCCAGACTTGGGGCGGAAGCGCTGGCCACTTGTTGCCCAGCGCTAGACGAAGGGGGGCCCATCATATTTTTTTCGCCCCCCGGTGCGGCTTTGAATAGGCGGCGCGCCGAGGGACATGACAGGGCCCCCCTCCCCAAAGCTAAGACTCACAGCGTGAATGCTGGGATGCGAACCGTGTTAAAGACAGAAGGGGGCCCATCGCATTTTTTCGCCCCTCGGTGCGGCTTTGCCTGGCGGCGCCGAGGAACACGACAGGGCCCCCCTCTCCGAAAATCAAAAACGCGGAAGGAGGAAAGAGGAGGGGGGGAGGGAGGGGGGAAGAGGGAACCGGAAGAGGGAGGAGGCGCGGGCGCGGCGGGGGGGCGCGCGCCACCCGACCCCCCCCTTAGGCGCCAGCGCGGCCCCGCCTAAGCAAGGAGCGGGGAGGAGAGGGGGGGAGAGGGGGCAGACTGGAAAAAACAAAGAGGAGGGAGGAGGAGGAGGAGGAGGGAGGCGAGGAGCGCTAGGGGATGAGGGGCGCAGACGCGGCCAAGAGGGCCACGTTGCCGCGCTGGAGCGTCGCCGCTAGGTGCTGGTAGCACCCGTCTATTGCGGAGGACCGCTCGCGCTCGGAAAGGCCGCTGGCGAAGGCCTCGACGGTGCCCTGGCACCCCCCACCCACGCGGCCGAGGTGAGAGAGCACGAAAGGAGTGAGGCTGAGCATATGATACTTGCGTCTCTTGTTGCTCTCCTCGCGCTCTATGAGCGCCCCGGCCCTGTGCAGGCGCGCATCCCCTGGGAGTGCCCTGATGTGTGGCGTCGCGACGGCGACGTCTAGGTACTGTCGCACCATCCGCTTGTCGTGGTAGTCGATGTCTAGGTACTGTCGCACCTCCTCCTCCTCCGCATCCTCCTCCTCATCCTGCTCCCCCTCCTAGTCCTAGTCCTACGACTACGGATACTACTACGACTACTACTACGACTACTACTACGGCGACGACGACGACGACGACGACTGTGAATGTCCACTAATATGAAGTCGGCGGCCCGACGTCGGCAGGAGGGAGGACAACCAAAGGCCCCCCCCCCCCCTCCTGGCGCAGCGCCGGGCGCAGCGCCAGGAGGGGGGGGGAGGAGCGTTTGAGGAGGTCCTGGCGCTGGCGGCGGCTATGGAGTCGCCGCAGCGAACGTTAAGCAAAGTTAAGAAAATCATATTCCTCCTCATCCTTCCTCCTCTTCCTCATCCTTCTCCTCCTCCACGTATTCCTCCTCCCTCTCTCCTCTTCCCTCCCCGCCCCGTTCTCTCTTGCTCATCCTTCTTCTCTTCCCCTTCCTATTTCTTTGCCTCCTCTGCATCCTTGGGCGGCATCGTCAATTGCACCGTGCATTCTACATCGGCGGGCCTGACGGCGACGGCGACTTGAACGATGGCGGCGGCCACGACGGCGGCGACAAACACTGGGGAGAGAGGTCCTGGCCCTCATCATCTCCTCGGCTCACCCATCTTTGTTCGTGCTACACTGTTTGGCCGAATCCGCGAAGCGCAGGATCTGTTTCACCAATTCAAGCTCGCAGCGTCTGTTATCTTGTAACGTTGTGCACAGCGTTTGTCGCTTCTGCACCGAGCGCGCGGCAAACCACGCTGACACCGGGGGCCCCCCACATCGCAAATAGATTACCCGACTCGCGATTCTCTCACCAAGCCTGACCATCCTTCTGCAAGGAGGTGTCTCTAGAGTTGGGAGGGGAGGCCCTTGGGGCCTAAAGCAAAAAAGTACTCCAGTCTTTTGCTGCTACTACTAGCCAAACTACAAAGAGCAGCAACGAGTCAACGAGGCTTGGGCCAACTGCACACGGCGTGGATTCCCACCACCGGCTAGATTGCCACGAACAATTGTAGTTATTCCTACTATCCAGCTCAAGCGCGCAAACGCCGTCGGCAGCTAGCCGCCGCCGGCCAGGGCGAACAGGCGAACAGGATATCCCACGTGGAATGTACAATCACAGTGGCAGCGCAAGGAGCGGCGGCAATGAAAAAAAAGACTGAGTTGTCCGCCAACCTCCACCTTCCTTCTGTCATTTCCATCATCCTTTCCTACCTGTCCTTCCTGTTATCTTCCTCCTGAGGGCGTGATCATCACCGCAGTGCACGTCGGGCAAGCGCAGCGCCTACTTCAGAAGAAGAGCCCAAGGCTCCGACGACGACGTCCTCTGTTTTTTGGCAGGTGGTTGGCCTGGAGCTGGGGCGGACTTCTCGGTATGCTCGGCCGCCTGGGCGTCCTGCTTCACCTTAGCCAACCAGCCTGCCTTGCCAATGAAGTTCAAGACGGGCTCTGGAACCAGCGGGGCCCCCTGAGGGCGAGCAACGCCCAAAGTAATGTTCTAAAACGATCGCAGCGCTGGCCAAAACAAGGCCCTCTCATCATCATTATCCTTCCATCTCCCCCCCCTTCAGGAGAAGGAGCGAGGGGAAAATGGAGGAGAGAAGAGGAGGGGGGGGAGGAGGAGAGAGAGGAGGAGGAATGAGGAGGAGGACGCAGATGAGGAGGAGGAGGAGAAAGAGGAGAAAGAGGGGGAGGACGAGGAGGAGGAGGAGGAGAGGCGGAGGAGGAGAGGAGGAGGAGGAGGAATGAAGAGGAGCAGGGAGGAGTGAGGAGTGAGGAGGAGGATGAGAAGGAGGATGAGATGCTCGCCCTTGCCACGGCCCTTGCCCTTGCCCTTCCTCTTGGGCTTCGGCGCGAGCCCTGGTAGCGTGCTGACCGTCATCTGCACGCAAGTCTTGCCGATGGCCTCAGGGAGAGCCTTGAGCACAGGAATAGTCACGCTGATCTCGTCAGTTGCACCTTCCACTTGGGTGTAGGCCATGATCTTCTGTGGGATTTTCATTTTGACAGTCTTGGCCTCAAGCGTGAACGAAGGAGAATAAGAAACCGAGGTAGAGGTAGGCTTAGCACACGGGACCCAACATGGGACCAACCACGCCGGCACAGCGCGCCCGTCTGCAGCAGATAAGTTACCATGGTTGTCCCCCCGCAGAAACAATTGTATGTCGAGCTTCCCGCCGACCTGGATTGCGCACGCCGTGAACGCACGATCCCCAGATCCAGAAGGCGGGGATGTACTGATATCTCCAGCGAAAGGAATAGCTAAGTCCGCGGTCACTTCCCCTTCGTAGTACACGTTCGAGCTGGCGTCAAGGGTAATGCCCTCGGTGCTGCCGTCGTCCTGACTGCTGCTGATCCTCCTCCCTCCTTCTCCTCCTCCTCCTCCTCCTCCTCCTCCTCCTCACTCCTCACTCCTCCTCCTCCTCCTCCTCCTCACCTCCTCCTCCTCCTCCTCCTCTTCTCTCCTTTTCCTCCTCGCCTCCTCGCCCTCCGTCCTGTCCTCATCCCTCCACTCCTTTCCTCCTGAACTTCTGCCAGCCTGTCCTCGAAGGCATGGTAGTGCAACTCTGTCGAGATGAACCTGCGCAGCTGCGTGGCGAAGACAGCCGATATCCCTGCGACAGTGCCGGCAATAGGTCCGATCTTGTAGCAATATTTGTCGTCTTTCGGCGCACATGCCATCCCAGAAGCCCAATCGTCGTCGATGAAGGCCTGGATACGAGACAAAGGAGTGCGGCTCTTCGGCTCCGACGCCGCCGAGGATACTAAGGCCAAGTCTGGCTTCTGGTCCGCCTTGGTCGTCTTGAGCGACGCGATCACGGCGTCGATCAAGGGCTTGTCGATGAAGCGATCGGCCCTGGCGTTCAGGAGGCCAACGAGCGCCTTGAAAGCGCCCGTGAATTGGGCAATCTCGCAGGAGGTGTCGAAGAGCGCCAGGAGGTGTTCGATGGCATCCTGACTGCAGCACCGAGAAGCACAACCTTTTACTTCTTCACATGCGTCTTCCACTTGAGCGAACAAGGCCATCGTGCCGGCAACGAAGAACGTCCTCCATTTCTTCTCCATGTCAGCATCACCGACGCTCCGAATGATGGCTGGGGGGGGGGGGCCCTGTCTGGCTTCATGACATGAATGGCTTCTGAAATGCTGAGTACTTCACGCACAACCTCAGGAATCATCTTGAACGGGATCTGGGCAACTTTGTCGATGATTGCTTCGAGCTTCCCACTCAACGAAACTAGGTCGACCTCCTCATCAGCCCAATACTTGTTCTTCAACGTTTTGCCATCTTCTGGAAGAACGCTCTTCTGGAAGAACTCCTGCACTGCATCATTATTAGCCTCGCAGAGCTTTCTCAGCTCGATTGACAGCGCAATGTGGTTCTTGGGCGGGGTAGGCAAGGCCGCGGCCTTCCTGCGAAGGGCTTCGCCCAGATCCACGGGCGGTGAATCTTGCGACTGTGACTCGGAATCCTTGAAGCCGACCTTCTTCTCAGCGGTCGAAGCCACCGGCGTGCCGGCGCCCTCCTTCACATTATCCTTGTCCGTCTTGTCCTTCTTGTCCTTGTCGTCCTTGTCGGCGTCGGAGTCGACGTCGATGGCGTCGATGATGGCGGAAACTCCGAACGTGGTGGAATCAATGTCGGCGTCGAGTTGGGTGGTAACTATCTCCGACAGCTTCGCCTTGAGATCCGACCACTTGTCGATCTTGGAGGATCCGAGGGCAACGGTTTTGGCCCAAGCGAATTGCAGACTCAGCGAGAATACGTGGCCCTTGAGCTTTTTGATGTTCTTGGTATCGTGTGATTGCTCTGGGCGGGACATGATCGTTTCCATGGTGAAGTCGGCTAGGTCGTTCAGCCACCTTTTCTGGACGGTGTTGCCGTTGGGCAGGAGGAGTGTCTGCTGCTCGTTGGGGACAGGCGCAGGTTCTGGTTTGTTGGGCTTGGACTTGTCGGACTTGGCCTTAGCCTTGCCCTTTGCCTTCGCCTTCTTCTGGATGGCTCCGTCCATGTCGCATTGAACCCATTTCATTATCTGCGCATCCTGCTTCTCGAAAATCCACTCCGTAGCGCGGCAGAACGTGTCTGGGTCGGAGCACGGACGCACAGGAACCACGAACTTGACACCCTCGACAAACATGATCTTCAGGTCCTCGGCGTCGATTGTCTCCGAGAAGCTCTTCAAGATGACTGTCCAGCAGTGAAGTGTCGCGAGCACCTGTGCATTCTGGATGCGAGGGTCCCGATCGTTGCAGACTGCACCCATGAGCGCATCTAGATCACTGATCAGGCGCCACTCGTCCTCGAGCGTGGACGTGATGCTGCAACACTTCAGCCAAATGTTCTCGGACGGGAATATGTTCTGGTAGGAATTCGACACGTGAGCCCAGCATTGGGCAGCATGCGATGTCTCCCCTTTCCCTGCACGAGTTGTGATACCCAGCGCCGTCCTACGAACAGCCCAGTTGGCCTTGGCCTTCACGGTGATCTTAATGACCTCCACCCAAGAGGTCTTCGAGCCTACATGGAAGGCATTGCGGTAGACCGCCAGAGATTCACACACGTCGTCTGGCAGCCGGTGGTCGAAGATGTCGCAGCCCTGGAGGCCGTTCGCAAGCGTCTGGATGACTTTGATGTTGTCGTTGTTAGCGGGATCCTCAATTGCCAATTTGGTTGCCTGCGTTAGCTTGTCGAACGAGAGCAGTCGGTATTGTAACACATCGGCACTTGCCCCAGTCGGTTTCTTCTCATGGTCTATGTCGACGAGCCACGGCGCTCCACGGACGCCAGGTATCATACCATGTTCCTCAATCGATTTCTTGTAGTCGAGAATTGTTTGGGTCTGAGTTCTGTCATTCATCATGTGAGGAACTAGCTGCCATACCTTATTCTGAGTGTAGAAAGCAATGGTGCAATTTTGACGCCTGCGGTAAAGCTGCTGACAGTGCTGCAACACTGGAAGCCCCCATTCGACATCGGCAAACCTGTCTCTGATGGTCTGGCCTTCCTCGAGTGGCGCGTAAAGGCGCTGATCAGCCTGACGCTGAGCCGCTTGGGCCGCCAGCATCACCTCCTGAGCCGACGGGAGCGAGGCGACGGCAGACGGCGGCCCCGGCGGGCCCGACTCCTCATGCGCCTGCTGCGCATTCGTCTGAGGCGGCTGCTGAGGCGGCCCCGCCGCCGCTGGCTCTGCCATGGCGGCGGCGGTGGCGGCGCAGTTGAAGCGGCGCTGTGCTGCTGCGTTCAAGCCGCAAGAAGCGGAAGCACTCAGCCAAAATGGCTAGTTACGAAGGTGGAGGGAGGACGAGTGAGGAGGAGGTGGGCTGTGTGGGACCTGAGGGAGAGCAAAGGACCCTTCGGCCCTTCGGGCCCTTCTTCTGAGACTTGGACCTTCGGAGACCTAGGAGTCCGTGGGAAGAGCTCAGGCTGCTTAGGATACCTGAGGAGCCTGAGGAGACCTGAGTGACTGAGGGGACGGAAAGGCCTTAGGATGCGCGATTGCTTGAGAGCCTGAGGCCACCCTTTGGGACCCTTTTCGGACTTCCGATACCTTCGGAGACCTTGAGACTTTGGAGACCAGACCGTCATAGACTTCGGGGACTAGTTCGGCTACGTTAGGACCTTATGAGATTTTGGACTATTGCCTGAGAAGGGCCAATGAGTTGTTGTTAGCTGTTAGTTGTATTAGTTGTTGTTGCGTACTCATCAGCATTCTTCGCATCCTCCTCCTCTTCCTCCTCCTCTGTGTCGTCGGAGTCATCGTCATCCTCGAGGCGCAACTCCCTATTGTGCATGTTGTCTGACATATGTCAAGCGCAACGCAGTATTTACGCGCACTGCCCCACATGCACACTGCACACGCATCTTCAGAACATAGGGACGTGGGGGGGGCCGCAGGAGGAGGAGGAGGAGGAGGGGCATTCCTGGCAGCACTCCTTACATCCAAGCGCGCGCGTTCCTGCTCTTCGGGCCCTCGGGGTATACAGGCGAAAGATCGAATCAGAACGAACAACAGGGCGACTGAGGCCAGATAGTCAGAGCGGCAAATCCCCCCTCTGCGGGGGCGCAAAAGAAGTCGGGCATTGCAGCCAGTTTGGCAACGTCCGAAAGACAGTCGATCCGCGGCTGCAATGCGGCTGCTGCGGCTGCTGCATGTCTTGGGCGGGCGCTGAGGCGCTCCTGGCCCACGTGCTCGCATTCTAGGTTCCGACTGGGTTGGCCCACCTACCTGCTCCTCCTCCTGTTCGTGTTGCTAGTTTCTCCTGCTGCTGCTCACCCCCCCCCCCTCTCTAGGCTGACTTCGATCCTTAGAGTGGCCCTGCACAGGGCCCTGCACTGCACCAAAAACATGATGGCGTGCATTGAAACAGCCGGCCGAGCCTAACCACAAGGAACTCACGCGCGTCCTCTGGCAGCCGGTGGTCGGGGGCCGTTCGCAAGCGTCTGGCGAACGAGAGCAATCGGTATTGTAACACATCGGTACTTGGCCCAGTTGGTTTCTTCTCAGCTCCACGGACGCCAGAAGGTATCATACCATGGTCCTCAATCAATTTCTTGTAGTCGCGTACTCGTGTTTGTGTTTGGTCTGACTTCTGTAACTCATCATCATATGAGGAACTAGCTGCCATGCCCCATCGTAGAGAGCAGTGGTGCAATGTTGATGCCTGCGGTCAAGCTGCTGCCCGTACTGCAACATAGGAAGCCCCCGCATCAGCAAACCTGTCTCTGATGGTCTGGCCTTCCTTGAGTGAGCCTGACGCTGAGCTGGTTGGGCCGCCAGAGTCACTTCCCGAGCCGACGGGAGTGACGACGGCAGACGGCGGCCGCCGCTGGCTCCGCCAGCGGTGGCGGTGGTGGCGCAGTTGAAACGGCGCTGTGCTGAGCTGCGTTCAAGCCGCAGGATGTGGAAGCACTCAGCCAAAATGGCCAGTTACGAATGTGGAGGAAGGATGAGAGGAGGAGGTGGTGCGGGACGTGAGGGAGAGGAAACGAGGAAACGATGGCCCCGAGGGCCAGGTACTACCCTTCGGGCCATTTTTTCTGTGACTTGGACTCCTTGGACCTTCGGAGACCTAGGAGCCCGTAGGAAGAGGTCAGGCTGCTTAGGAACCTGAGGGACTGAGGGGACGGGGTAGGTGAGTAAAAGGCCTGAGGCTCTGAGGATACGTGATTACTTGAGGGTCTGAGAGACCCACCCTTTTCGGATGTTCGATACTTTCGGAGACTCGAAGACCTTCGGCGACTTTGGAGACCAGACCGTCAGAGACTTCGATTAGGACCTTATGAGATTTTGGAATCCTGTCTGAGGAGGGCGTCCTCATCAACGTTCGTAGCCTCCTTATCCTCCTCCTCTGTGTCGTCGGAGTCGTGCAGCGCCCAATTGTCGATGCTGATGTGATGATGTGTGTGATGTGTGATGTGTGTTCTGTGCTGTGTTTGTCTGACACGTGTGTCAAGCGCAACCCAGTATTTACACACTGCCCCACATGCGCACTGAACGCGCCCACTGCTTCATAACATAGCGACGACTCGTCGTGACGACCTTGCATCCAAGCTCTTCGGACCCACAGGCGAAATAACTAACAACAGAACTTGAACAGACTAACAACAGAGCGATTCGAGGCAAATCCCCCCTGCGCTGGGGCGCAAAAGAAGTCGGAGTCGACGTCCAAAGACCGTCGATCCGCGGTTGCAATGCGGCTGCACTTCTTGGGCGGGCGCTGAGGCGCTCCTGGCCCACGTGCTCGCAGTCTAGGTCCCGACTGGGTTGACCTACCTACCAGCTTCTCAACTCTTCCTTTTGTTCATGCTGCTACTCCTGCTGCTGCTCAACCCCCCTATTTCTAGGTTTCGATCCTTAGAGTGGCGCCTGCACCAAAAACATGATGGCGTGCATTGAAACAGCCGATACGCAAGCAACGTTCATAGTGTTCCCCGCCTGGCTAAAAACTGAAAACCTATCCCGATCCAGGTTTGGTGAGTGCGTGAAGCTACAGCATGCGTTCGAGTGCCGCGTGTCCTTTGGATTTGCCAGCCGGGCCAACATTGGAAAGCACTGGGCTGCGAGACACTCAGCTGGCGTCAGCCACCTGCGCTTGTCGTCAGAGTAATTGATGTACGGGTTGGCGAGCAGCGCGTGTATGATCTGCGGCGTCCTAGCGGACTTGAAAACAAGTGTGTTCTGGGACAGGTTGAAGGAGCACCCCGCCGAATAGCGCCGACGGTAGCACTCGAGGTTCTGAAACTCCCAATCTGAGAGCGACGTTTCCCACGGACGAACGCAATCCCGAAGAACCTCATCTGAGCATTGGCCAAAGAGTCGGCTGCTCCTGCGCGTGATGGCCCAGATAAGCTATTTGCGGGGCTCGTCGTGCCACGTAAGATCGTCAGTATCTTCAGCCACAAGGAAGGACCGGTACGTCACGCACCTGAGGTTGCGGAAGAACAGCGGGATGGTGTTATTCAGCGAGCTCACAACATCCGTGATCAGGTGGCGATGGTATAGCACGGCCCAGAACCGACGGCGTCTCGAAGGGATCCCGAATTCCTCGGGACTGAGCAAACACGCATCGATGATGTAGAGGTCGCCCAAGCCCTTCACGAGCAGGGTGCGATCGAACCTGTCCGACTCTTCGACAATGACCACCGTCTCCTGAACGTGCCTGCGTACGGCCATCCATGCGCCGATGTGCACCATGCTGGAGCCGCTCGACCCCTCCCTCTTGCCGATCGGCGCGAAGTTGACGCACGTCAGACCGGCGCGGTGCAAGTCGGTGTGTTCGATCGGCATGCGCTTGCGATTCAGGATGCAGTACGCCTCGGGGGTGATTGCGCGGTCGCTCAAGATGGTTGGTAGAAGGTCGTCGAACGTAATTGTCTTGCCTTGCATCCGGCAAGTATTGATGTGGTTCATCAAAGGCCGTTGCCAGAAGTCCTCGAGGTCGGAGTACAGCACTAGCGGCGGCGTTGGAAGGTGCATCAATTCAATTTGACAATGCTTGTCAATCTCGCAGGCGTGGACGTACGTGGGTGGCGCTACAGCGTACCCAACTAGGTCGGAGAGGCGCTCCACCAACATTGCGTCGGCGCAAGCTGGCGCATCTATGCCTGAAAATGCTGAACTGATGCGTAGTCCACTGATTTTATTGGCCAGGTACTTCAACACGCCAGAGGAGCCATAGAAACGTTGGAGCACTGCAAGGTTGTGGTCTGCGAAGCTCATCATGTCCTCTTGCGTGTTCACATCTGGAAACACTTCTTCGCGCTGAGGCTGCTTGGCGATTCCGCCGTGCCATGCGAACGCGGGCATGGGGCTAATGCGGACGGCGCGGCGCTGCATATCCAAGACGGTGAACTCGGGATCTGGCGGTGCACTCGGGCTCCTGGGCGACTGCGTGGAGGGATGGCCAGCAGCTGGCCCTGGCAACGAACCTGGACTCAATGGAGCGGTTGGCCCAGCAGCGACCGGTCCTGGCGGGCCCTTGGCACTCGCATCGCTGAGCTTGAACTTCACAAAGCTTGCTAGGGCAGTTCCACACTTCACGGTGTTGTCCTGGCTGATCGTGCTGGGCTCAACGTTAGTAATGTCAGCCAACGCAATGCCGAACGGCTTGCGCCCTTGCGAACACTGCAGTGCAACGTCTCCTCCTGAAAGCGCGTTCAGCTCGTCAATGCTGTATTTGTGCTTGCTAGTAGCCTTGTTCAACTGTGCCATGGTCATTTGCTTGCAGCTAGTGATGCGAGCAGTGAACCCGATGATACCAACATCGAAGCCATGCTCGATCTCGATCAGATGAATGTTCATGCCATCACGCATGCTGGATGATTTGTGGCAGGTGAGTGCGATAGATTTGCCCTTCATGTACTTTGTTGTGTCTGCTGTCGAGATCAAGAGTGCATAGCAGTCATCGTCAGTCGCATTCGTACCAGTAACTCGATTGCGCTTCAGCGCTGCTGACGGAACCACTGGATCCACGGCTGGCCCTTCACCGGTAGCGGGAACCCGCTTGGGCATGGCTGACAAGCGTATCACAACTTTCACAATGTAAATTGCACGTGGTATTTCAGCACAGCCAAAACGGCTGCGGCTACGACCAATGACAACGATGATGATGATGAAATGATATGTTCGGCAGGACGACGAGTTACAAGAGCAGGAGCAGAAGAAGCAGGAGGATGTAGATGAGGGAGGAGCAGCAACATAATGAGCAGCAGGAGCATAGCCATGATAGACACACGCGAGATTCGAAATACACTGTATCATTCGCGATAGCATCAGGTGCACAAGCATGTGTTTGCATGGCGTTGGCACGTGTATCGACAGGAGATCATCCCGGCATCGATGATAGCGCTGAAACATTCGCCCTGACAAGAGCGACCTTGCTAGAACCCCCATCCTGGCATGACCGATGATGATAGGAACCCCACCCTGGCAGTAGCAACGACGCCAGGAGGCCCCTCCTGGCATGACCGATGGTGATAGGAACCCCACCCTGGCAGTAGCAACGACGCCAGGAGGCCCCTCCTGGCAGGACAGATGGTGATAGGAACCCCCTCCTGGCGGTAGCAACGGCGATAGGAGGCCCCTCCTGGCAGGACCACGGGTGATAGGAACCCCCTCCTGGCAGTAACAACGGCGCCAGGAGGCCCCTCCTGGCACGACCCCTGGTGATAGGAACCCCCTCCTGGCAGTAGCAACGACGCCAGGAGGCCCCTCCTGGCATGACAGCTGATGATAGGAGCCCCCTCCTGGCGGTAACAACGGCGCCAGGAGGCCCCTCCTGGCGCGACCCATGGTGATAGGAACCCCCTCCTGGCAGTAACAACGGCGCCAGGAGGCCCCCTCCTGGCACCCATGGTGATAGGAACCCCCTCCTGGCAGTAACAACGGCGCCAGGAGGCCCCTCTGGCACGACCCATGGTGATAGGACCCCCCTCCTGGCAGTAACAACGGCGCCAGGAGGCCCCTCCTGGCACTACCCATGGTGATGGGAACCCCCTCCTGGCAGCAACAACGGCGCCAGGAGGCCCCTCCTCCTGGCACGACCCATGGCGATAGGAACCCCCTCCTGGTAGTAGCAACGACGCCAGAAGGCCCCTCCTGGCATGACAGCTGATGATAGGAGCCCCCTCCTGGGAGTATCAACGACGCCAGGAGGCCCCTCCTGGCACTACCTATGGTGATAGGAACCCCCTCCTGGAGTAACACCGGCGCCAGGAGCCCCCTCCTGGCACGACCCATGGCGATAGGAACCCCCTCCTGGCAGTAACAACAGCGCCAGGAGGCCCCTCCTGGCACGACCCATGGTGATAGGAACCCCCTCCTGGCAGTAACAACGGCGCCAGGAGGCCCCTCCTGGCACGACCCATGGTGATAGGACCCCCCTCCTGGCAGTAACAACGGCGCCAGGAGGCCCCTCCTGGCACTACCCATGGTGACAGGAACCCGCTCCTGGCAGTAACAACGGCGCCAGGAGGCCCCTCCTGGCACGACCCATGGTGATAGGAACCCCCTCCTGGCAGTAGCACGACGCCAGGAGGCCCCTCCTGGCATGACAGCTGATGATAGGAGCCCCCTCCTGGCGGTAGCAACGATGACAGGAGGCCCCTCCTGGCACGGCTCCTGGTGATAGGACCCCCCTCCTGGCAGTAAAAGCGGCGCCAGGACGCCCCTCATGGCACGACCCCTGGTGATAGGAACCCCCTCCTGACAGCAGCAATGACGCCAGGAGGCCACTCCTGGCACGACCCATGGTGATAGGAACCCCCTCCTGGCAGTAACAACGACGCCAGGAGGCCCCTCCTGGCATGACCACGAGTGATAGGAACCCCCTCATGGCAGTAGCAATGACGTCGGGAGGCTCATCATGGCACGACCCCTGTCGATAGGACCCCCCTCCTGGCAGTAACAACGACGCCAGGATGTTCCATCCTGGCACGACCCTTGGTGATAGGAACCCCCTCCTGGCAATATCAACGACGCCAGAAGGCCTATCCTGGCATGACACATGGTGATAGGAACCCCCTCCTGGCAGTAGCAACGGCGATAGTAGGCCCCTCATGACGTGACCACGGGTGATAGGAACCCCCTCCTGGCAGTAGCAACGACGCCATGAGACCCCTCCTGGCACTGCCCATGGTGATAGGAACCCCCTCCTGGCAATAACAACGGCGCCAGGATGCCCCTCATGGCACGACCCGCGGTGATAGGAACCCCCTCCTGGCAGCAACAACGATGCCAGGAGGCTCATCATGGCATGACATCGGGTGATAGGAACCCCTCCGGGCAGCAACCACGACGCCAAGATGCCCCTCATGGCGCGACTCCTGGCGATAGGAAGCCCATCCTGGCAGTAGCATCGATCCAGGAGGTCCTTCCTGGCATGACCCCTGGTGATATGACCCCCATTCCTGGCAGTGTCAGTGGCCAACGACATGAGCATCATCCTGACATAGCAGCTGATGATATGAGCACCATTCCTGTCAGTGACAACGACGCCAGGATACATCTCATGACACGGCCGATGGCGATGTGATCCCCCCCTGGCAACGACTACGTCGATGACGACGCGGAGAGATCCTCATGACTCATGACATGCCCGATGATGCTGGGGTAACCACAATGACATCATCATTGCTGCCTGACATCATTCCTGGCATGCCCGATGATACCAGGAGTCAATGACAGCGATGGTTGCGTCAGGTGGCATCTCCTGGCATGACCGGCTATGCTGGGGGTCACATGACAGCGACGAGAGGAACATGTGACATGTTTGACGATGGAATTGCCATCATCATATGTTGGTTGTCACTCATGGCAGCGAGATGCGAGCATGCCGCATACCCACCCACATACCCTTCGAGTGTCAAATTAGTACTTACTGGTGGGGTGTTCTGGGAAAGAAGCTCTAGAGGGTGATCATGTGATGATTTACTTGATTGGCACTGGCCAACCGGATCGTATTTCTCACCGTCCATTCTCGAAGACCCTTGGGCCCCTTGGGCCATCGACGACCCTAGTGACACAAACGCTGAGGGTGACATCCACTGGCGATAGTTGTGACGACGACAACGACGACGAAGACGACGCTACCTACGTAAAGCATACGCCGGCGACGAACTCTCGTTTATTTGGGGAAGTTTGCTCAATCATAGTGGGATCGTGGGCAAGTCTGGAGCCATCTTGGATCATCGTGGTTGCGCCTTCGCTTGTGAGCCAGTCTCCCTCCCCCCATCCTTTCCTTCCTCCCACTCTCTTTCCTCCCACTCTCTCCCTGTTCCCTCCTCCCCCCTCGCTTCGCTTCGCTCCTTCTCCTCCTCCTCCTCCTCCTGTTCTTCTGCTCCTCCTCTTCCTCTCCTCCTCCTCCTCCTCATCATCATCATCCTCATGCTCATCCTTCTCATCCTGCTCCTCGTCCAAATCCTCGTCTTGATCGGACCTCGACCTCGACGGCCCCCCAGAAGCAAGAGGCAGGCGTGCGCGAGCAAGGGGCCCCGCCTTCGCTTCGACGCCGAAGTCGAAATAAACCAAGGCGGGCAGTGAGAGGAGCAAGGGGCAGCGGCGGAGAGAGCGAGAGAGAGAGAGAGAGAGAGAGAGAGAGAGAGAGAGAGAGAGAGAGGCAGCGCTCTCCGGCCAGCCAGTCGACACTCCTCTCTTCTTCCACCCCATACCCCAACCTGACTGATGTTATTTTGTGGGCGCCCAACGCCATCGAAAGCGCGCGCGCTCGCTTGTGCTGCGTTGTGCGCGGGCACAAATTTCGCGCCCGCGCCTGGCCCGCGCGCGGGCGGGCAAGCTGGGCGCGCGGGCCGCCTCCCGCTTTCCTGCGCCGCGCGGCGCGCGGCCCCGCGAGAAGGGCCCGCGCGCGCGAGGCGGGGGGGCGTCAGCATGTGCCTCGCGGCGCGCGGCCCCACGCGAAGGGCCTGCGCGCGCGAGGGGGGGGGGGGGCGACGGCGCGTGCCTCGCGGCGCGCGGCCCCGCGCGGAGGGCCCGCGCGCGAGGGGGGTGCGTCGTCGCGCGCGTGGCTAGTCTGCTCTTCTGCTCGCTTTGCGTCGAACGCCCCGTGCAGGCGCGCCGCGGGGATCGCGTCGGGGCGGTTCGCGGCGCGCCTCGGGGTCGTGCGATGTGCAGGCATTGGTGCTTGCATCTCGCAGGCATGTGCGCTTGCGTCCCGCCGTGGCGGACGGCGCGCGCGCTTTCGCCCCGCCCTCCCGCTCCCGGGGGTACTTGCATCCCTGGCGCCCCGCGCGTCGGCTCAGACTGGCACCGCCAGGCTGGACGGCGCGGGGGGTGCCGCACCCCTTGTCAAGTGGGTGCGGGCACCCTCGGGTGCGGGAGGCTTCTGGCGCAGCTGAAAGTTGTGCCTCCCCTCGTCCTACTCGTCATCTTCCCTCCCTCCCTCCCTTCCTAGCCCCCCCTCCTCCGACTTCCTCTTTGTCCAGCTCCTCTGCCTCTTTTCTCATCTTGTGACTTGTGACCCCCCCTTCTGCTTGGTTTTGCGCGTTTTCTCGGACTTGCGTTGCAGAGACGTCGCCACGACGAAGGTTGAGGAGGGGGCTGATAATGGATAATTGGGGAATACGGAGGACTGGAGGGCATGAAGAGAGGACTACCATTGATTTGCAATTGCGAGTGGCGTCTGGTACCATCCCCTGGTACCATTGTTCTGCTCTAGTGCCACAACCCCGGCTGAGGCCACAACAGAAACGAAGCCAACGCACACACGAAGCTCAACATGCACTACGGTGACTGAGTCACCCAATTCTGACAGAGACTGCACAAGCCACGCTCTTGAAAGGGAAGTGGGACTACATCCCTGACCCTGATATCATCTGGCGTAGGAGGTGCACCAAATTTCAGGGTACCATCACTCAGCGAACCTACAAGATCGGACGCACACCGCTCGTGAAAAGCGCATAGGCACAGCGCGCACACGGTTGCATGTTCTGTCTCGCTTGCGCTCTTGCAGCGCAAGCAAGGCGTGACATCGATCCTAGCGTCGACCGGCAAGTCCGTGGCATCGCTGGCTTCAAGCATTGCTTCCCGCATGGACACAAGACGCTTAAAAATCACAGGAACCTCCGCCCGATCTTTTCCTTTTTCCCGCCGCACCTCAACGCGGGTGTTGGCGTGGATGATCGTGCAACCTGCGAAAGACCGCGGCCTGTACATTGAGAGAGAGAGAGAGGGAGTTGGCCAAATGATCCTACCAGAAGGGTCGAAATTCAACTTCCGGCCGATGTGATTAGCTGGGTCAGTCCATCTGACCCACTGCACTGATGGTCTGGATTCAACGTCGACGGCAACGGTGCTTGCTGAATAATGGGGATAAGGGCCACCTAAATCACAAAGCGAAGCTCGAGCGCGATCTCGGAGCACATCCAACCCTGTCAGAAGCTGCTTGGCCCACTGCTGCAATACGGCATCGTCTGTTTGATCCTGGTCACCAGGTGGGACAACGACAGCAGCGCCACTGGTCTCGAAAGGTTCGATCTCATCGGGCTCAAGTGCTGCAGCCGCATGGTCACTGCACTCGACAGGTTCGGGCTCATGCGGCACGATCTCTGCGCTGTCTCCGTTGTTTTTGGCTTCGGCGATCAGCGCTTCGTCGAAAAACAACTCGTCGTACTCCTCTGGGTTTTCAGGTGCCTTAGGCCCCAACGCCTCAATCTTGTTGAGGACAGCCTCGCTCACAGCATCATTGTTCAGCAGCGCCGTGTCGCGCGCTTCAGCTGCAGCCTCACAACCGTTGTCGTCGTGGTCCAGTCCCCCCGAGTCATGAAGATCCTCTGCCTCGTCTGCTCCCCCATGATCATGCTGAATCATTGCATCAGCAAGGGCAGTTGTCCATTCGTCGACATCGACATCGGTGGCATCGCCATCGTGACCTCCGTGATCTCCGCCGCCGTCACCGGAATGGCCAGAAGGGCCAGACGCAGACGGACCGTCGGTTGTTGCGTGGTCCCCGCCGGCTGCATCATCTGTGGATGTACTGGTTTTACTTTTGATCATGCGCAAATTGAAGATCTGTTCCAAACCGCTGAAGACAGCATACAGGCCAGACTCCTCCGTGTAGTGCCACGTGAGGCCTACGCGATACGCGTTGACCTGGGTCGGCTCATACACGACGTCATGCCACATATCAATTACTGATGTAATGGGGCAAGACTCCAATGGCACGCGCAATGTAGCGATATGGGCGGCTGGGTCTGTGACCTCAACGCGAGTTACTTCGGCGAGAGAATAATTCTTGTCTGAGTTGAAATACAAAGGCTGCCCAATAGTCACCACATCGTCAACGCCAAATGTAACAGCGCACCCTGCACCGATATCAGGTAGCAAACCGTGGTACAAAGCGTTCATGGCTGCCTTCCACTTGGTCCGCGCGTGCACGCGCAAAGACGGATCCACTCTTCGCATGTCCGCAACAGTTGTATGGGGGGCGTCGGTGATAGGCGGCGGCGGCGTCCACCGCGAAGTAGTGCGCTCCAGCAACTTCTGGCCGCGGTCGTAATACATCTGGCAATTCATGAAAACGTTCCGAACGGCTGGCCGGAGCAGCGACCACTTCCTAGGAGCATCGCGGTGTCCAGCTCCGACTTGTTCCTTCAGGCAACATCTTGCGTCCAGCGTGGGCAAAGAGATGTTCGGACACCGATCAATGATGGATTTCAGCAAGCTGTTGAATCCTTCGCAGGGCTGGTTGTCCCCCTTCAAAAACACCCGAATGCTTTGACATACGTTGTACAATCTTGGTCGGGCAGTTCCACCATCCATAGCAATCTCCAAGTCTGCCCTGCAGATCCTTTTGATTTTCCAAGTTCTCCTCTGGCGTTGTGAGTAATTGCCTCGCGACTCCTGGCGCAAAAAAAGGAAGAGGGGCGAGGGGGAAAGCAGAAGAGGAGGAGGAGAGGAGGAGGAAGTGGGAGTGGACGAGGACCGAGAGCGCGGGAGGGGGAGGGAGGTGAAGAAGGAGAGGTCTGAGCAGTTGGGGGCGGAGGAGAGGAGGGGGGGAGGGTGAGAAGGAGGAGGATTAGGAGATTCCTTGACGCCGAGTGCACTGTACTTCAGGCCGTTCGTGTGCGATCACTGCCAACAACCATGGGAACCGGCTCATCGTATCAACCACTCGGCGCCGATAGCTCGACGCATGGTGCGCTGTGAGAGCCACCGCAAACTCCAGGAGATCGCAGCCTAATTCAGGGTCCGATGCTATGAGCGTGGGCGCCCACTCTTCAGTCTGCCTGAACATATTCGAAAAGGAATCCAAGATGTCGGCGGCCGTGCCGTTCGCCAACTGCGCCGCACCTGAAATGATTCGAATTTGCGGAGGGGCCCGAGGGGCCGTGGGGCTCTGGAGGGGCAACAGACGGGGGTCAACTGGGGCCGAAGAGTTGAACCGACAGTGACGACGACAGAAGACGTTCAGACCTGAACCGTTTTCGATGTCGATGTGCCTGTTGTGCTGGTGGGCAAGCATGTGGCGCAGATGCCAATCGAGGGCTGCTCTCGACCTGTTCGATATGCCAAGGACCGCCCAAAATACCTTGTCTCGAGCTGCCTCGAGAGAATCTTTCCTCCAACGGCCAAGTTTCTCCTGGTAGTGTTGTTGCTCATCTTCGCGAGGATCTTCGATGTCAGATATTCTCACAGCAGCGGCGCCATCAGCATCAGCAAGGGCTGGTGCATCGCCAGGCCGTACTCCCAAAGCAATTTCCAGTACTGCGGTAAACAGGTCGCGACCAGCCTTGAGAAGCCTGGACTCAACTGCTGATATCGAGCCCCATCGCCCAGATACCGCCTTCGGCGGTAACTTGCGCGCGCGGTCGAGCGCGCTCTGGGCCCCATGAGTATCATTCCAAACAGTAAACATCTTCGAAGCGAGATCTCTCCACACGTGGACCAACTTCGCACATGGTGAATGCAGCTTCCACTTCTTTCTATGTTTCGAACGCCATGCGTCTGCAATGGCGAGCCCCGTTTTGACTGAAAATTGGCAGGCGTGGTTGAAGCAGTTGGAATCGAACCATATGTCCATCGGACTGGGCGGGAATCAACAACAAAAGGAGGATGGAGTAGGAGGAGGGAGCAGGAGGAGGAGAAGGAGGAGGAGCAGAATGAGAAGGAGGGAGGAGAGGAGGAGCCTGAGGAGGAGGAAGAGGAGGGAGGAGGATCAGGAGGAGTGGAGGAGGGAGACTAGGAGGAGGTGCACTCATTTACTGAGGGGTAGGTTGGTGTTATTGATTCGGTAAGATACCTTAGATACCAGAACTTTGGGCCCCTGCTCCCCTCAGGCCTCAAGGTAATCCTCGTGACAGATCCCAGGCTACTACACCAATCCTAAATTAGGACGCTTGTGCGTGTGTGTGTGTGTGCGTGTGTGTGTGTGTGCGCGTGTGTGTGCGTGTGCGCGCGTGTGCGCGTGCGTGCGTGTGTGTGTGCGTGTGTGTGTGTTTGTGCGGGGCCACGACTACGACGGACGCGACGTTTGTCTGTGATGATTCCCACCGCGTGCCTGTTCTGCAGCTCAACCTTCATCATTTTCTTGTATCTCTGCTGATCGGGGCCTCCGTCTGACGTGCACAACCACAAGCGAACGCGTTGCAGGTCTGATTCGTCTGCGCTGGCACTGCGTCGCCACTGCGGGCATCCCAAGGAATTCAGCATCTTTCTCGTCAACGCATAGGCCCCACCAGCAGTTGAGTGTCTCGCAACTTGCATGTCCGCCCACATCGACATGCGCTCTAACTGATCGAAGCGGGTCTCCACATCCAACAGAGGGAAGAACGCCGACTCGAGTTCCAATGCCATCGCCTTGCTCTGCTGCCAGCACGCGGAGTTCGTCGCATCGCTTCGGAACGAGTGCACCGCCATGGACATCCCGCACCCTCGAAACGACCGGCACTGGTAAAGCATGATCTCGTGGTACGAGCAGAACCGACCACGCAAAGCTGCTGCTGCATCGTACTGGCAGCTCACAACTGTTTGATGACTGATGTCTGTCAGGGCAGCCGCGCCAAAATGGGACGCCGCCACGTTCGATGTGGCGCTCCTCAAGGCCACTGCCAGCGACCCCCTGACAGTCAGCCGAAGCGTCCCTTTGCGTTCCACCTGGAACATGTGATCGTCGTCGGGCGCAGTCGCAGCAATCTGAAGTTCCCGAACTCGGTTATCACGACGGGCAACCTGAGCTAGAGGGATCCCACGCTCCTCCCCCCCCTCCTCCTCCTCCTCCTGCTCCTCCTCCTCCTTCTCCTACTCCTACTCCTGTTCCTACTCCTCCTCCTCCTCCTTCTCCTCCTCCTCCTCCTTCTTCTCCTACTCCTACTCCTATTCCTACTCCTACTCCTACTCCTAATCCTCCAACTCCTCATCACATCACCAACTTCTGTCCCTAGTCCTTGCTCCTCCTCCTCCCTCCTCCCTCTTCTCTTCTCGTCCCCGTGTTCTGTATCCTCATGCTTCTCCTCCTCCTTCTCCTCCTCCTCTTCTTCCTCCTCTTCCTCCTCCTCATCCTCCCCTCGTCCTCCGCCTCGTCCCCCGCCCCCGATTTCCGAGCGACTTCGCAGCCTTGCGAGCCAGCAGCTTGTTCGAAGACCGCAGCTCTGCTACCAGCGAGCGCAGCCGCTGCATCTCTGCGCCCCTCTGCCCGAGGAGCACGACGCAGCTCTCGCGCGACAACATCTCGCATCGCGCAGGCGCCTGAGAAGGCCCAGCTGGCGAAACAGGGACGAGTGCATCCTCGGGAAAAAAGGAGGAGGTGGAGGTGGAGGAGGAGGAGGAGGAGGAGGAGAGGAGGAGGAAGAAGAAGAAGAAGAGGAAGTGAAGTGGAAAAGCTGAGAAGGGAAGGATGAGAAGCTGATGATGATGAAAAGGAGGAGGAAAAGACAAGACAGCTCGCCGCTTGGACCCCATCGCCAGCCCAACTGGCGAGCATGCATCGGGCGTAGCCCCGCGCGCATGTGCGCGCCCACACTTCGTCCTCGTACTACTCCTGTTCATTCCCGTCCTCCTCCCCGTCTTGATCGTCGTCGTCATTGGCCTCCTCATCTTCTTCATCATCATCGCCCTCCTCGTCAGCCTCCCTCCTGCTCCTGCTCGTCGCCGCCCTCTCCATCTAAACTTCCTCCTCCTTTTCAGCCCCCTTCACTTCGCCTGCAACCTCGCTCGATCGGGTGCGCCATAGGTGGCGCCCTCGGCGGCCGAAGATATGAAATGAGCCGTCTTGCGCCATAGGTTGCGCCCTCGGCGGCCGAAGATAAAACCGTCGAATTGGTTGCGCCATAGGTTGCGCCCTTGGCGGCCGATAAGAAAAACAACTGTCTCCTCTTGGCTGCGCCATAGGTTGCGCGATCGGCGGCCGAAGAGATCCCATTGGTTGCGCCGCACGTTGCGCCCTCGGTGGCCGAAGCTCAAATCGTCTATTGCTTGCGCCATAGGTTGAGCCCTCGGCGGCCGAGGGTAAAACCGTCAATAATATACCGTTTCCTATGGATTGCGCCATAGGTTGCGCCCTCGGCGGCCGAAAAGAGAAAGCCGTCTCCAATTGGCTGCGCCATAGGTTGCGCCCTCGGCGGCCGAGGATAAAACCATGTTCTGCCTAATGGCTGCGCGATAGGTTGCGCCTTGGGCGGCCGACAGGTCCGAGCTTTCAGTCGGTCAGTCAGCCAGTCAGTCAGTCAGTCAGTCAGTCAGTTGGAGTTTACTTCGCGAGAAACAGATTCGGGCTACGCCCGAAAAGAAGAGAGCGGAGGAGGAGGAGGAAGAGTAGGAGGAATGCGAGGGGCAGCAGGGCATCAGGATAGCAGGACGAGGAGGGAAGATCCTGCGGCAGCGCCGGCGGCTCTGGCGCCGGCACAATCTGGAGCTCACCTCTAGCCTTCAGCTCAGCGGCGACGGCGACCTCGAGTCGGGCGAAGTCGGCGTCGGGCGGCGGTTCCTGTGGCAGGAGGCTCATTCCTCTTACCCTCGTCCTCATCCGCACTCCTGTCCTATCCGTCTGTCCGTCCCTCCTCCACCACTTCCCTTCTTATCTTCATCATCTCTGCTCTCCCTCCTAAGCCTATCCTTTGTTCCACTCCTCTCCTTGATTTCGTACTCCTGCTCTTCAGATCGTCCACTCATTCTTTCCCTATCTACTATCTGCCGTCCTGCACGGTGCAGCATGCGTGAATGGCGGCAAGAAGTACACGAGCGTTGCACTCCACGTCGTCGTAGCACAGTGCGGACACCTCGGGGTACTCCCATATTCTCGAAACAGCTCGTCGACACGCCCTAGCGTCAAGAAAACCAACGCGACGTAGGAACCCAGGAATATCAGAACGTCTGACAACTAATTCATCACCTTTCAGTCCGCAAACTGCCAGCATCGCAAACTGCAGGGCGCGGGGCTGCAAAGGTTGTCGGCCGCATAACTCGGGAGGGTTTGGCATGAACCACGGCGTCCAGGAACGACTTGGGCAAAAATGGCTATGAACTCTCGGAGTGTTAGCTCTTCGCTTGGGGCTGGCGTGCAAGCATCAAACACACCTCAGTTTCCTTGCGCGGCCTTGTCTTTCCAGTGGCGAACTTGAATTTTAGTGCGCCCAGCGTTGATATCATATCTTTCTTTTCTGGCTCACATCTCTGTTTCTGTGCGCTGTCATCGACGTTGTTGCACCGCAGGCACGTCCACATTTAATGGGGTTGGCGTTTAAACGGAGTGTCTTTCCCCATATCCTAAGATGGGGTTCTTGTTAATACTTGGACGCCTCCTACTCCTCCTCCTTCCTCCTCCTCTTTTCTCCTCCCCTCCTGTCGGACGTACTCAGACTTGCTCATGCACAGACTTACTCATACTCAGACTTACTCATACTCAGACCTACTCATACTCAGATTTACTCACACTCAGACATACTCATATACAGACTCATACACAGACTTACTCATACACAGTATTAGTCATACCCAGACGTACAAATACACAGACTTACTCATACACAGACTTACTCATACTCAGCACCCCTAAGGGGAGCCGCCAGGGGTGGTTGCACGGGCTCGTTCGCGGCCATTTTGTGGGGATATCTCAGGCGGTTTGCCTGATTCTGTGCCTAACATCCTTCGCTTTCGGAGCAGATTTGGAGGATGTCTCGAGCGAGGCGCTCATTTCAGCGCCCCTAAGGGGGGCCGCCAGGGGTGGTTGCACGGGCTCGTTCGCGGCCATTTTGTGGGGATGTCTCAGGCGGTTTGCCTGTTTCTGTGCCCAACATCCTTCGCTTTCGGAGCAGATTTGGAGGATGTCTCGAGCGAGGCGCTCATTTCAGCACCCCTAAGGGGAGCCGCCGGGGGTGGTTGCACGGGCTCGTTCGCGGCCATTTTGTGGGGATGTCTCAGGCGGTTTGCTTGTTTCTGTGCCCAACATCCTTCGCTTTCGGAGCAGATTTGGAGGATGTCTCGAGCGAGGCGCTCATTTCAGCACCCCTAAGGGGAGCCGCCAGGGGTGGTTGCACGGGCTCGTTCGCGGCCATTTTGTGGGGATGTCTCAGGCGGTTTGCCTGTTTCTGTGCCCAACATCCTTCGCTTTCGGAGCAGATTTGGAGGATGTCTCGAGCGAGGCGCTCATTTCAGCACCCCTAAGGGGAGCCGCCAGGGGTGGTTGCACGGGCTCGTTCGCGGCCATTTTGTAGGGATGTCTCAGGCGGTTTGCTTGTTTCTGGGCCCAACATCCTTCGCTTTCGGAGCAGATTTGGAGGATGTCTCGAGCGGGGCGCTCATTTTCACTCCCCAGGTGGGCCAGATTTTGAGGATGTCTCGATCGGTTTGCTAGTTTTGGTGGCCAGGCTCGTGGGCGCAGATTCTTCTCAGGATGCCACAGGAGGCTCCAACAGGCTCCAGGAGGCTCCAGGAGACCACATGAGGTCCCAGGAGGCATCAGGAGGCCACAGAAAGACTCAAGAGGCTACAGGATGTCCCAAGAGGCTCCAGGAGGCCCCAGGAAGCTCCAGAAGGCTTCAGGAAACCACAGGAGGCCCCAGGAGGCAACAGGAAGCGCCAGGAGGCCTCGGAAGGCAACAGGAGGCCCCGAGAGGCCCCAGGAGCAGGAGGCCTCAGAAGGCAACAGGAGTGGCTCCAATCCGATGCGTTTTACGTATGCTCCTATCGATTGGGCCTCACCTGGAGCACGATTCTCTGATGTTCTACGTATGTTTCTATAGATGGTCACGCTCCTGTGTACACAATCCTAAATGTTTTACTCATGTTCCTATGTATTGGGCCTCTCCTGGGGCACGAGTCCTTTGTGTTTTACGCGTGTTCCTATAGATTGCCCTTCTCCTGTGGCTCTAATCCGCAATGTGTTATGCGCGTCTGTTGCTATAGATTGCGCCTCTCCTGGGGCACGAAACCTTCCTAGGAGGTCCCAGGAGGTCCCAAGAGGCTCCTGGAGACCCCAGGAAGCCCCAGTAGGTTTCAGGAGGCCCCAGGAGGCCCCAGGCTCATGCACAGAGACGCGCTCGTACTACTGAGGCTCATTCACACTCCAATTCATTCGCAGTTAGATTGATGTCCAGACCGTCACAACTGAAGCCCGTTAATATTCGAAAGCTCTTGCGCCTAGACATTCGCGGCGGACAGGCCCATGCGAGTAGATGCACATATGGGGAGCTCCACGCAGTGAATAATTTCTTTTCGCCCGAGTATCTTTATCTTCGCCAACAGATTGTAATGGGCTTCTGGCCGTTCCAACTCTATGCGTAATTATCCCGACACGCTAATAATACCTATAAATTCCGCCCGGGGATCTCATGATAATACAAAACTCCACACATACATAGAACACTATCATTCACACTTTGGTTGATAATATAACTCGCCTATAATTATACAACAACACCGATTTAAATTATGATGCATGCAATACAACACAATATAGGTTCATTCTAAGAGTTCATCATCAAGACGACACAGCGCCGGCAGGGGGGGGGAACCTTTAGTTGTCCTCCCTCCTGGCGACGCCGGGCCGCCGACCCCATGATTATGGACATTCCCAGACGACGACGACTACTACTACTACTACTGCTACTACTACTGCTACTACTACTACTACCGACTACTACTATCTACTACTACTACTCCTCTTCCTCCTCCTCCTCCTACTATAGTACGACCACGACTACCACAAATACTACTACGACAACTACTACTACTACTACCACTACTACTACTACTACTACTACTACTACTACTACTTCTACTACTACTACTACTACTACTACACTACTAATACTAATACTACTATTACTATTACTACTACTACTACTACTACTACTACTACTACTACTACTACTATTACTACCCGTACTACTACTACTACTACTACTACTACTACTACTACTTCTACTACTACTGCAAGAGCACCGGCGCCGCCAGGCTGGCCCGAACTGGAAATCCCCCAGGGCCCAGCCTGGCAAGAGCACCGCCCCAAGCGCACGCAGTGCACCAGGGTGGACGTGGGTGGGCCTTCGTGGCGCCGACAGTGGGCGTTACGCCTGCACAGCGAGCCCAGCGGGGAATGCGTGCAACCCCCACCAAGCCATCCGCGCTCGCCGTGGCAATGGCCGCGCGCGGCCAGTGGCGTGCCCAGGGGCCGCCGCAAGACGGAATCCAATCAGCCAACCTCACCAGCCAGCAGAACGAAGGAGGAAGGAGAGCAGACAGCGTGGCAGCCCCACGCCGAAATCCGCCACCGCTAAGCGGCCAAAGGCTGAGAGGGCGAACGCACTCCGCCGCGCCCCTCCGGGGGTAGCCAGGCCGCGGGGCGCATGCAAGCCCGAAGGCCAGGAAGCCCAGAGGCCACGAATGAGGCCAGCCCCAATATTTTCCCGCCCCCCAATCGCCCGCGACTTAGGGGCTATGAAAATATTGTTGGGCTGTGCCCACATGCCAGAGTAGGGCGGCGCTCCCGCGCCAACTGTGGGCATGCGAAAGAGCATTGGCGCCGCCAGGCTGGCCCGAACTGGACATCCTCCAGGGCCCAATGCATCCAGATCGGCACAGACTGGTGGCACCGCCATGCTGCCCAGAGCAGGACGGCGGACACGGCCGGGCAGGCACGAGACAAATGGCGCACTTCGACATAGAAACCTTCTTTTCTGGTTCCCCACTGCACGCGAGTGTGCCTTTCAAGCGTCGCCACCGCTCGAATCCGAATGTTCGGCGAGCCACTGTGCTGCCGCGAAATCACCGCGAGCCCGGGCCGTGGCGCAACCGAAAGCGGCCACGCCACGCCAGCCCCCCGACCAAAAGAGTGCGGAAGGGCCGCCAGCCCGAAGGGCATCATTGGCAAAGCCGCGCCTGAATGCATGCGTGCCCCAATGCTGCGCATTAGGCAAAGCTAACGCAGTGGCGCCAGCTTTGAGGAAGGCTAGCGCTTCTGCATAAGCAATGTGCGAGAATGGCAGGCTGGTGGCCTGCGCAGCTTCACGCAGGGCGCGCGCACCACGCAGCAAATTCTGGCATTCTGCGCAGATGCACTTGCGCGCCACGTCCACAGGCGCCCTGTAGCACTTCCTGCGGGTGAAAGTAAGTACTGCTTCGGCACCATCACGGAGAAAACGAAATGGGGCTGTCGTTGAGCCCAGCGCTAAAGTCTCCGAAGAGTACCTCAAACAGAAATGCCGGGATACCACAAAGGACAACGCCAGATCACGCCGGCGAGCTGTGACAGCCCAGCCCACCAGCGCACGTGTTTGCGACGCCGATGCCCACGCCCGTGGCCGTACTTGGTCCGATCCTGCCTTTTCTGCGCCTCTCACCAAGCGCGCTGTGTCAGCTAGCTCCCCGGCCGGCACGCGCAGGAGAGCTAACGCAGACCGAATATGCGAGAAGTACTTGCCCAGAGAAGCGCTGCTTCTGAAGAGTGAGCAGAATGCACATACAGTTGCGTGCGCAGGCGGCCATGGCGGCTCACCTGCCAGGGACGCAGCCTCTCCCCAAAGGTGGATTGCACTCGCGCACTGCATTGCGCTGCGCTTCCAACCCGAAAATTCCAACCAAGTGGCTTGCACCTCAAAATCAGTTCTCGCATCAGCGACCCGAGCCTTCTTCGCAGCAGCCCGGGGGCCGACGCCCCGCACGCCGAGTGGATGATCAGGAAGTCGAGCCACGTCGCGTAGAGCACTTGCAAGTACGTCGGGTGCCAGAGCCGCCTGCTGCCACCGCGCATGCGCCGCGAGCGTCAGGGCGGCCATGCCCCGCTCACTGCAAGACAACGTCGGCGTCGTCGACGGCGAGCTGTCTTGCTGCGACCGCAAAGGTTCCATGGCTGCTGCAGCGGAAGCGGCGCCGCAAGCACGTGGAGCTTGCGCACGCGGCGGCGCGGACTTGTGATTTTCACACAACTGAAGAAACCTTGTCACGAAACCAGGCGTGCATGCCTTCAGTGGCTCCCAGATGATGCGAGCGCTCTCCAAATCCAGGTTCGAAAAATCCAAAGGCTCTGCGGCGCCAGCACCGGCCAGACCATTGCACAAGACTTCCAAATCGACTCCTGGAGCCGCACCGCCTGCAGCTCGGCGGGCCAGATCTACCAGTACATCAGGAAGACGTGGCGGCGGAGGCGCTCTGGGACCGCTGGCAGCAGACCCATCACTTCTGGGAATCTCGCTCGATGCTGCGGCCTCTGCCCGGCTTTTGTCAAGAAGTTGCAGCATCTGGGCCAACCCGGCTACGGACAGAGGCGCGAAACACATCGCCAACGAACGCCGGGAGAGCCCACTCAGCCAAGAAAACGATTGATGCAGTTTTCCCATCAGACTGGCTGGGCAGTTACTCAGGCCAAGGCGCATCGGATGGCATGCTCCACGGCACTCTGGTGAAACCAACTTGCTGCATCGCCTCCAGCGCTGCGCATTTTTCTCTCGGTCGTGTCGGTGCGTCAGCCATATTTATATGACTGGGGACATATAAGCTGGACAGCAGCGTGCTCGTCCTGGCGACGCGGAGCCAGAGATCACCGATGAGCGCATTCCAGTCCCCTTGCCTGGAAGAGCCTCTGACTAGGAGTCCCAAGCGCAGCTTTATTGCCCACGAAGAGGACAACGTCGAGGTCGCCGAGACCCTGCTTCAATAGCCAGTGCAAAGCGCAGATTGCTGCAAGCAGCTCCCAAGTTGCAATCTGCGTCTACCTGTAGCACGCCCAGCGCCACACGGCGCCAGGCACCTCGGAAGCAGCCCAAAACCGGGCATTCGGCAAGCAGATGGCCCACGCCACGTCGCCGCGCCCAGTTGCATCGGAATACGCGACGCAACGAGTGCGGACGTCAGGCCTTGCGCAGTGAACTAAGCGCTGCGGAGCGCACTCTAAAAACTGGAGCCACCAGTCCAGCGCACGCTCCGCGCGGCCAGACATTCGCGAGCTAGACCCCGACGCATGGCGGAAGAGAGGGGCGAGGTGCACGCGACCTGCACGCCCGAATGCCGCAGAGGATGCCCAACTGAGCTTACCAGCAAGTTTTCGTGCGTCGCCTGGGCGCAGACACCTGCGCACAAGATAATCACGAACTGTCTGCTTCCATTTGCCGGTTTCTGTCGGCGGGATCGTGATGCGAACTCGCTGGGCGCCCTCTTCGATCGCAAAGTCAACGCCTAAAACTGGTGCAGAGGACGCTTGCACTATCCTTTTCTCGGCGTCCAGTTCCCAGCCCAGCAACTCAGTCACGGCCGCGCGTGCAACGTCAGCTGCGCCGGCTGGCGTCGCCAAGTGCGGCGCTTCGGCCACCGCGCGATCTGCTCCGAACAGATCGTCAACGAAGCGTAGATACACTAACAGCCCTGCCATAATGGCGCGAATGGCCGCGCCGAACCGTTCCCAGCTGCACACAGACGCCGTCGCCCCAAACGGGCAAGCGAGAAGCTGGGGAGCTCGGCCTCGGGCGGCGGCAGAATCCCACGTGACTGCAGCGAACTGTAAGTGGGAGCTGGCGAGGGGCAGCGTTTTGAACGCATTGACAAAATCCTCCTTGCGCAGCGCGACTCCATCAGCGCTGGCCAGCATTATCTTCCATAAGACAGCCGCGAATCTGTCCAGAGCGTCGTGTTGCGCCATTTCACCGGGCGAGGCTGCTGCGTTCACTCTTGACGCAGAAAAACCGTCTATACAACGCACTTTCCGCTGCCATTGACCTCGCCTCTCTCTCCAGCCTTCGTCGGCCGGGAGCCGAGCTGTCAACGTACAGGTATCTGCTAAAAAGCGCCAGCGGGCGTGGCCCTCAGCTACCTCTCGCTCGCATTTTTCATCAAAAACTTTGCGAACAGAGGGCTCCAAGCCCGTTGGGCGGCACGCGCGGCGAAGCGCGTCTCGGTTGCTCACGCCGGCCTGCCAGCGCAAAGAAGACGCTCTCTCAGAACATTCTTTAAAAAAGGGATGGCCGGCAAAATCCCGCTCCGCGGGATCGCGCCTATGAGCGGAAGGCCTTGCTTGAGGTCGACCACGAGACGCTGGTCAGGCCAATCGATCGCCTGCAGCATTTCCGCGAGCAGAAGTAGATTTTCCTTCGGACCTAGCACGCCCTGGACGTGCTCTGGCAAAAGCGCCAGCTCGCGCGCCCAGAGCGGGCCCAGCACGCGTTTCCGATCGCGCCAACGCTGCAAACTTTCAAGCCGGACCTTCTCGAGAGAAGGAGCGTCCAGCGCAAGCTCTCTGTCGAGCCGCGCTTCTAAATTGACCGGCAGAGATTGAAATTCCTCAGCCAGAGGAAGGGCCACCGCCCATTCGAGGTGATCCAGGGGGTTTAAAGCGCCCGCGCCCGGATCCGGCAGGAATTTTTTCACCGGATCCCGAATCCGGCACAAACCGGGGCAGTCGGGATATTCAAGCTGCAGCGGCACTTGAAAAAGAGGCGCACAAAACGCACGAGATCGGCCACCATCGACATGATAATCACCGACCTCAACCTCGGAGCCATCGCTCCCGGTCTCGCTACCAGACAGAGAGCGGCCGTCGCCAACTCACTTCCTGCCCCAGCCCTTGCAGTTCCAGTCCTTGCCGCTCCACTGCTCCTTCTTGGGGCCGCGCGAACGCACCGGCCATTTGACCTTCCGGCTCCCGTCTTCTTGAGCCTTCCCAAGTGACTTGCCCCCGTTGGAAGAGCTGGCTGCGTGGTTGCCGCCAAAGCCTTTCCCCGAAGACGCCCTCGCGGACGCTGCCTCAAAAGCTCTAGCGGTGACCATGTCTTTGGCCTTGCCGACCATGTCCCTGTCCACGACGGAGAAGAGCTTTTTCCACTGGTCGTCGCCCTTCTCGAGAGCTTTCGCCATAGCTTTTCTGTTCAACACGTCGTACTGGTACGCCGCGCGGACACCCCCGCTCTCCTCGGCCATCTTGCTGAGCAGCAGACTGCGCCCCAAAAAGTCCACGGGTGCGGCCACCTTCATGAAGATGAAAGTCGCGCCCCAGTCCAGCAGATGCGACTGGAAAGAAGCGTGGCCGGGGAAGTCAAGTTCAGCACCTGCACGGTGCCGCTTAAGCTCAGCCATCTGACGATGACGGTCTGCCACACTGCCGTTGCCAACGGGCATGTCGATGCGCGGTGCCTTCGACCGCGCCGGCCAGAAGTGCTTCTGCAGGTCTTCCCCGTCGGCGCTCCCCACGCAAGGTCGCCCTTTTTCCCTAGCAACCCGGCCAGCCGCTTCAAAGATGGCCAAATTCTCATCGGAAGGGAGCCCGTCCTCGGGAAAGTTCCCCATGCCCAACTCTGCAACTCTGTCCGACAGCTTGAAGGACAAAGCTTCGACGGAGATTTTGACCTTGTGGGTCGTTGCCTGAGCCTCCAGATACTCCGTCATTGTTTGGGCCAACGTGTCCTCCGGAGTGGGTTGTGGCGGCAACAACTTCGAGCACTTCCCCTGGGCGCGCAGGGCGAATGTCACCTGGGAAGGCTGCACCTTCCACGTGCGGAAAACAGATTGCTCACCGTCCATATCGCAGGGCTGCTCACCATGCTTGATCAAATTAGTGATCATCCCACGCACGGCGGGGTCCGCCAGATCAAGCGGGGACGCAGTGCCCATCGATTCCGCCAGGAGGCGGCCAACCGACAGGTACCAGAAGAGGTCGTGACGTGCCTTCGGAGAAGGGTCGACCTCCAGGAGAAAGTTGCACCACTCCTCCGCTGCTTTAGGGTCCGCTCCGCAGAGAGCACCCTGGGGGGGCCCCGCGACGAAGGCCGTGATCTCACTCTGCTCGAATGCCATCGCCGGATGCCAATTCAAGACCAGATCGCAAAGACGGACAAGCTCGAAAAAACACTCGAGCCGGCGGCTACGGAAATGAGCCTCCGTCGCAGCCCTGCCACACAGCCAACCCAGCGGCGCCGACTAGAGAGTGGCCACAGGACCCGAAAACCACTGGGCACCACGCAGCCCGAGGGGACCCACCCCACAAATATTGGGTCAGGTGGGCAGGCCCAGACTGGGCCGCTTGGGCCGCCAACCGCGCGGATGGGCTGAGTGGGCCATGCGCGAGCCACCAACCCGGTCACAGGGGAGGGCCTAAGGCCCCCGATGGGCCAGTTACCGGCCGCCCCGGCAGAACGGCGCCCCAAGCCAAGCTGGCGCCATTTGCCCACGTGGGGTGTTCTGCCCCGAGGTCCTGGACAACTATAATATAGTTATGTAGAATATGAGATCGATCACAACCATATCATAGTTAGATGGATACTGTGCAAGTTGTGTTATAGTTATGGTACGCCTGCGGTTGTTGATTCGCGAATATATATATATATATATATATATATATACACACCATGCAGGTTCTGCATGCATGTTGCGTCGCGCGCTCGGGGGAGATAGGTAAGCGCGCCCCCCTGGGTCGACGGATTGGCGTAAAACATCTGAATAACATTGAGCTGCGGAGGGCGAAGAAAGCAAGATGGGCGGGGGGGAGGGGGGGGGGGGGGGGGGAAAGAGGAGGAGGGGGGAAGGAAAACGAGGATCGAGGCGAAGCAAAAGGATACGAAGAGTGAGGAAAGAGAAGAAGAAGGAGGAGGAGGAGGAGAGGAGGAAGGAGGAGGACGGAGGAGGAGTGGGGCGGGGATGAGGAGGAGGAGGAGGAGGAGGACGACGACGAGGAGGAGGAGGAGGAGGAAAAGGGGGGGGAGGAGGGGGGGGAGAGGAACCAGGAGGGGCGAGGAGAAGGAGAAGAGGAGGGGGAGGGAAAAGGGAAAAGAACAGGAAGAAGGAGAAGAAGACGAGCAGCAGAAGCAGGAGGAGGAGCAGGAGGAGCAGGAGAGAGCAAGGTCTCGTCCGTCCGAGCTGCGCGGCGCGGCCGAGCAGGAGAGAGCAAGGTCTCGTCTGCCCGAGCTGCGCGGTGCGGCCGCGCCGCGGTGTCGAGGGGGCAGGCGTCCCACTTGTCCTCCTCCTCCTCCTCCTCCTCCTCCTTCCCCTTCTCCTCCTCCCTCCTCCTCCTCTTCCTCTTCCTCCTTTCTTGTTCCTCCTCCTCCTCCTCCTGCTCCTTCCTCTTCGTTTTCCGATTCCTCCCCCTCCTCCCCCTCCGCCTCCTCCTCCTCACCCCCGCCCCCATGCTGCTCCACCTCTTTCTCTTCCTGTTTCTCCTCCTGCTTCAACCCTCCACCCGCTCCCCCGCTCATCCCCGCCGCCGCTTATCATCGTCACCACCATCAGATTTATCCATCCTCTCCGTATCCCCCTCCTTCTCCCATTCAACCTGCTTCGCATCCTCGCCCTCGCAGTGTTCCCCCCATCCTCCGTCTCCTCCTCCTCCTCTTACTCCTCCTCCCCATCCGCGTCGTCATCATCATCATCGTCAGCATCATCATCACCATCACCATCACCATCACCATCACCATCATCATCATCGTCATCGTCATCATCAGCACCATCATCATCGTCATCATCAGTATCGTCATTATCATCCTCATCAGCAGCAGCTGCTGCAGCATCAGCATCGGCATCAACTTTCCTTCGCTTTCCTCGTCCCTTTCCTCCTCCTCTTCCCCCTCATCCTCCTCATTCTCTTCCGTCTTTCCCCCTCCTCCACGTTCCACCCTCGCTCTGCCCGTACCTCCCCCTCCTCCCTCCCCATCTTCCATCCTCCCTCTCCTCCTCTCCGTGCTCGCCCCCTGTTTCCCGCTCCCGGCCCCCGTCCGTTTCTTCTTCCTCCCCCTCCTCCTCTTCGCAGTCCTCCCCCCCATCATTCTCCTCCACCTCATCCCTCCCCCCCTCCTCTTCCTCTTCCTCCCCCTCCCCCTCCCCCTCCT
>CAUYUJ010005737.1:45898-58942 GCA_963575745.1 Prorocentrum cordatum | reverse complement strand
ATGGGCGGGTCGGGTCTGGCGGGTGGGGCAGTAAAAAATGGTGCGCGTACACTTGGCACGCGCGAACCCTAACGGGCGGGTCGGGTCGCGTCGGGCGGGCGGACCCTAACGGGCAGGTCGGGTCGGGTCGGGCGGACCCTAACGGGCGGATCGGGTCGGGCGGGCGGGACATTAAAGTATGGTGCATGTGCACTTGACACGCGTGAACCCTAACGGGCGGGTCGGGTCGTGTCGGGCGGGCGGGCCCTGACGGGCGGGTCGGGTCGGGTCGGGCGGACCCTAACGGGCGGGTCGGGTCGGGCGGGCGGGACATTAAAGGTATGGTGCATGTGCCCTTGACACGCGTGAACCCTAACGGGCGGGTCGGGTCGGGTCGGCGGGCGGACCCTAACGGGCGGTCGGGTCGGGTCGGGCGGGCCCCAACGGGCGGGTCCGGGTCGGGCGGGCGGGACATTAAAGTATGGTGCATGTGCACTTGACACGCGTGAACCCTAACGGGCGGGTCGGGTCGGGTCGGGCGGGCGGACCCTAACGGGCGGGTCGGGTCGGGTCGGGCGGGCCCCAACGGGCGGGTCGGGTCGGGCGGGCGGGACATTGAAGTATGGTGCGTGTACGCGTGAACCCTAACGGGCGGGCGGGTCGGGTCGGGCGGCGGGCCCTAATGGGCGGGTCGGGTCGGGTCGGGCGGACCTAACGGGCGGGTCGGGCCGGGCGGGCGGGACATTAAAGTATGGTGCGTGCGAATTTGACACGCGCGAACCCTAGAAGGCGGGTCGGGTCGGGCGGGCGGACCCCAACGGGCTAGTCGGGTCGGGTCGGGCGGGCCCTAACGGGCGGGTCGGGTCGGGCGGGCGGGACATTAAAGTATGGCGCGTGTGCACTTGGCACGCGCGAGCCCTAACGGGCGGGTCGGGTTGGGCGGGCGGACCCTAACGGGCTGGTCGGGCCGGGTCGGGCGGACCTTAACGGGCGGGTCGGGTCGGGCGGGCGGGACATTAAAGTATGGTGCGTGTACACTTGACACGCGTGAACCCTAACGGGCGGGTCGGGTCGGGTCGGTCGGGCGGACGCTGCAGGGCTGGCCCCGCTTCCGCGCCTCCAATTGTTCCACATCGAACTGCCGCGGCAGCACCGGCGTGTTCGGTCCTTCCAGTAATGCCCACGGTCTAAAGATAAGCCCTCCGAAAAGAGCATCGGTCGTGATAGCACATCCGGAGTCGATTCGCTGAATTGTCGGGGCTTTGAAGCCCCCCCCCCTTTGGGGGCGTCGTCGTTGTTCTAAAGCAGTATCAAGCAGGAACCCTGTTTCAGCTTCGAACAGGCGATGTTGAAAGCAGAGCCAGCGGGTTCCATCCGACAGCCCTTCTTGCGAGGGGCTTTTCGGGGAGCCTGAGGAGCTGGGCATGGAGCCGCGGCTCCAACACGGGCCCAGACCTCTCCACGACGATCCACTTACCCTCCGAGGAGTCAGGCGCCCTGCCATGACATGCTGTGCGGTGCGGTGTTGTGTTCCGCGCCGCTGTGCGACGCCACGCTTTGGGTCCAGACCGTGACCGATGCTGCCAGCGACTTTGTCGCCGATGACGTCACCATTACACCGGCAAAACCCATGCCCGTGGCCGTGGCCGTGACCGTGACCGTGGCCGTGGCCGTGGCCGTGGCCGTGACCGTGACCGTGGCCGTGACCGTGACCGTGACCGTGACCGTGACCGCGACCGTGACTGTGACCGTGACCGTGACCGTGACCGTGACCGTGACCGTGACCGTGACCGTGACCGCGACCGTGACCGTGACCGTGACCGTGACCGTGACCGTGACCGTGACCGTGACCGTGACCGTGACCGTGACCGTGACCGTGACCGTGACCGTGACCGTGTCCGTGTCCGTGACCGTGACCGTGACCGTGACCGTGACCGTGACCGTGACCGTGACCGTGACCGTGACCGGCCGGGACCGGGACCGGGTCCGGGTCGGGTCCGGGTCCGGGTCCGGGTCCGGGTCCGGGTCCGGGTCCGGGACCGTGACCGTGACCGTGACCGTGACCGTGACCGTGACCGTGACCGTGACCGTGACCGTGACCGTGACCGTGACCGTGACTTGATCCAGCGCCTTACTGCTAATGGAGCCCGCCGCAGGCGTCAAATCTTTACGAACTATACAAAAAGCCCGCCGCAGGCGACGATTTTTCGTCAAAGCACACACCTCATTTCAGCCACACGCCCAGGGACAGTAAATGACCGTTCGGCCCACTCACTCTGGCAATAGGCACCCCGACAAGCGAAGCCATGTAGCAAACACACCCGAGGAAAAGATCTCACAAGGCAGGGCTGTTTAGTGAACGCCCGGGGCTGTTTAGCAAACCCCATTGATGGGGGTCTGGGTGGCGTTTCCTTCCATGGCTGGAATTCGAACTCAACTCCTGGAACTGGTTCGGATACCCCATCCCCTCAACTAGGCACTTGCAAGATCTTAGTTATGCCACTGGGTTCCGTGAGTACGCTAATGCGTTCCCTCTGAATTCCAATGGATCTCATGAGTGTATCAGTTGATTCCCTGGCGAGTGGATTGTCATGATTCCTCGGGAATGCCAATGGATTACTTGGGTATGACAATGCATGTTTGACTGTAGTTGTTCTTGGGTATGCCAACTAATACCATGGGTGTGCCTGTGGAGTCTAATGCAGTGCGATGGAGTCCACTGGAGTCAAGTGGAGTGCAATGGTACCCAATGGAGCCTGATAGAGTCCCACAATCTCCAATGAAGCCCAGTGGAGTCCTACGATCTCCAATGGTGGTCAATGGAGTCCGATGGAGCCCACTGGAACCCCGTGGAGACCAATGGAATCCAATGGAGTCCAGTGGAGTCCAATGGAGTCCAACGGAGCCCAATGAGTTGTTATGGAGTCATTTCGTTGAAATCGACAATTGCCTTTTGGAACAAGCGCTGGTAGGTATAAGTTCTTTCGCATCGGATATGACCTCATGTGTACCGCCGTCTATACCCCAGGATCGGGAACCGAGTACACAAACATGCGGTCTGCCAGAAACTTGCGTCGCCTGTGCGTTTCGTGGGATATCTCGGTGCCCCTTACTGGCACTCCGCTGGCGCTTACTCCAGAATGAGCGCATCGCGTGACACTCCACCGCTAATGCACTTCGGACCCTCATTGGACAATCAAGGTGGCACTTGCCGCGAGGATCACCGTGGAAGAGTCCGCGCGCTGACATTTCAGGATTCTAGCGTTGGCCCCTCCTGCTCACCGTGTCCTCCTGTTTCACGGAGTGAACGCGAAGTAGAACCACAAGACACGCATGAACCCGAAGAACTCGTGTGAACTGTGGGATAGCAAAGCAGAGAGGCCACCTGAGAAAGAAAATATCAGCACGATCCCCAAAAAGAGCTTGTGCAAACATCAGAGAGATCGTCTTCTGGTTACGCTTCACTGGGGCACACTTCAAACCTCACCCCCTCTGGAACTGGGCCCTCCTCTCGAAAATCCCCCCCTCCTCTCCGAACCACTTTCCTCCCCTCCACGGCGAAAACCCCCTCCCAACACTCCCACGACCCCTCCGAAAGTGGGGGAATTCCAACCATCCCTTCTGAAACGTCCGGAGGGGGGCACGTTCACCCCCCCCACTCTCGCCGCGACGTCGTCGTCGTTTGCCGCCGAGTCCGTCGGTCGGGCGGTCGGGCAAGACACGTCGTCGATGTCGTCGTGGGCGACTCGGTCAGGCAGGACGGGACATGTCGTCGGCGTCGTCGTCGTCTGACGGCGTCGGGCGTCAGTCGGGCGGGCGGGCGGGTCACGTCGTCGTCGTCGTCGGCCTCGTCGTCGTCGTGGTCGTCATCGTCCTCGTCCTGGTCGTCGTTGCTGTTGTACTTGTTGTTGTGATTGTTGCTGTTGTTGTGGTTGTTGCTGTTGCTGGAATTGTTGTCGTCGTCGTCGTCGCCCGTGGATCGCCGTCGTCGTCGTCGTCGTTATCGTTGGTGTTGTTGTCGTTGCTGTTGCTGTTGTTGTTGCTGCTGTTTGCCTGCGCTGGGCGCCGTCGCCGTCGCCGTCGCCGTCGTGGGCGAGTCAGTCCGTCGAGCAGGCGGGCGGGCGGGACACGTCGCCGACGTCGTGGGCGAGTCAGTCGGGCAGGCGGGACACGTCGTCGACGTCGCCGTCGCAGTCCAGTCCTCGTCGTTGTCAACGTCGTCGGGTTTGTTTCCCAGCGCCAAAGGGAGGGCCAGCGCCGAGGGGGGGTTCAACCCCTCCCCCCTCCCTCTGACTTCAGCGGACTCCAGAAATACTCTTCAAGACATCAGCTCGAGGAAAAAATGCGCAAGGCGCAAAGGGCAGAATGGATACTCTGCGAATGGAGCGCCCACGGAAGAGAGACACAGATCAAGATCGAACATCAACATAAGACTACCTCTTCTCGGGCAGTGTTGTGATCAGAAGAAGAAGATGGAGAGGGGGAGGCATGAAGGAAGACGAAGGTAGGCCCAGCAGTCGCCAATCGTTCAACCGGAAGAAGAAGAAGAAGAAGAAGAAGAAGGAAGGGAGGAAGGTGGACAGTGGAATGAGAATGGAGGAAGGAGGAGACGGGCAGAGAGAGCAGGAGGAAGGACAGATGAAGTGGGAGATAGCGGGAGGATGGAGGAGGCAGGATAAGAGCCAGGGATCACAGGTGGAAGAGAACGATGTTGCGGAGACGAGGAAAGGGGAGAAGGCGAAAAGAGAGGTGGATGAAGACGTGGAGGATGTTGAGAAAGACGCGTAGAACGCGAAGGATGACACCGTCGTGAAACGAGAGGGAGGAGGAGGCGAGAAGGCGGAGGCGGAGAAACAGGGAGAGCGCTTAAGTCGTCATCGACGTCGTCATCGTCGTCGCAGTCGTAGTCGTAGTTGTAGTCGTCATCGTCGTCGTAGTCGTAGTCGTAGTCGTAGACACAATGGTCGTCGTCGACATTTCGAATCCAATCTCCGAAATTTTGACGTCGGAGATCTGGACCCCTTCCCCGGGACCAGGCGAGGGCCCCTGCAGGCCAAAAGTTGACGAAAACCTCCAGTCGCGGTCTGTTTTCACAACGACGAAAAGTCAAATTCTCTGGCCATATAACTAACTCGGGCCTCCACCGACTGCTCTGGACGATACGGGCACATCCGGAACGCCTTCGACGTAGCGCAGCTGCTGGAAGGCACCCCGAGGCTAGAAAACCGACGAGAACCGATAAAACCGTCCGGAAACCTCAAACTTCGAACGTCGTCGTTATCGTCGTCGTCGCCACCGCCGCCGCCGCAGCCGTCGTCGTCGCCCCAGCCGTCGTCGCGTCGTCGTCGTCGGGGAGGGAACCGTGCCTGCACACTCCGTAGCCGCCTGGTAGCGCGACCGCAACCGGCGCGCCACCCGGGCTGGCCGCGGAGCTCTTGCCAGGGGACCAAGCGCGCTCGCCCTCCTGCAGGTACCACCTGTCAGAGTGTGACAGGGTGGGAAGGCTCAGATGAAACAAATGTGCCGATGCTGCCGCCACCCTTGCCTCGTTTTTGCCCTTTGGGCCTCCTGTGATGCCCTTGTCGCCACAGCTGGATGTGCCTCGAAATTCTGCTCAGACCTCAGCCCGGGAGTGCCGACTTCGTGAATTCCGCAGGGGACCCCCACATCTTTTCGTTTGAAGAATCACGACGGCAGGTTTTTGGTCATTTTCTGCCTGCCAGGGCCCTCGCCAGGCCCCAAAGCCGTCCAGAAAACACTCGGGAAGAGGAACGGGTCCGTGGAAAGGGGTCTGGACCTCTGGGAGTCGACGTTGTGGACAAAAAAACACGCAACGTCGGAGATCTGGGGAGAGGGGGAGACGTGCTATTCGAGACGGGGTACTCGGGTTGGCCTGATGGGGTCGTCAGGGACAATGGCGAGACCCAGTCGCAAATTTGACGCGAGCGAACATCCCACGAAAACTGAACCGTCAAAATTCAAGATGGGCCCGCCAAGAAGGCATCGGCAAAACAGTGCACCACTTTCGACGCTGGCCTGATGGGGACTCCACTGACGGGCATTCTGGGCAGCGGCCCAGCGAGCCCAGCCCTCCCCGATGCGGGCAGCGCTGCAATACCTGAAAAAGGCCCCAAAATTTCAACTTCTGGTGTCTTCCAAATCCTACCAACCCTCTGGGCGCTGGTGGTCTAATAGTATCCCACCAGCTGTTCAGGGCGTAGTTGGTTTAGGGTGTCCTCTCTGCAAACCCCCTTCTTCCCCTTCGGGGAAGGGCTCATCACTGCTCCCAATGAATGTACACCCCCTCCTGGTCCTAGACCTGACAAAAGGCGAACCCAGAACCATGAACCCCCCCCCAACCACCGTTCCCTTCAAGAAACAGTACAAATAGCACTGTGCAGCATTCCTGGTGCATGAGCTGGCACCAAGCGGTCACATTACATTCTCTTCACAAGGACGAGGGGTGACGGCATATTACCTGCTGCGCGCACGTCCATCATCCCTTGCATAAAATGATACGAAATAAATTGTTCGACAAACTGTTGATCACATTCTCGCGCCCCGCGGTCACTTTGCATTGTGAATTGACAAGGCGGAATAAGAGGAAGAAAGAGAGGAAGCAAAAGAAGAAGAAGAAGAAGAAGATGACGAAGAGGAGGAAGATCTGATCGACCTCAACGGCAACTCTATAACATTACATTAGGAAATCAGACTGCACTTTTTGGGGAAATGCAAACTGCTGAGACGGACACGCGAAAGACTCCGTGAGGAAGGAGCCGCCCTGTAATGACGAAGGTTCCACCCCCGCGGCAGCGCGGAAGAAACCAGAGAATGCGGCGCTTCGGTCTCACACAGCGAAGAAAGCCCTCCGAGGCCGAGAATACTACTTGCACGCCTCTACACGGAAGGAAGAATCCAAACGGCACCGAAGCACCAAACTGACACCGATCTTTGAGATCTCCTCGGGATGGGGTGGGAACTTCTGCAGAGCTGTCTCCACCCCGTGCTGGCATGCATGGAGGGCACACCATTGCAACGCTCCGCAAGTCCATTCACCATCGCGCAATTCGAGCGATACTTACATCGAACGCAAATGAAAAAGACGGAGCCGTCAGAACATCTGAAAGCAATACATGATTTCCCCAAACCTTGGGGCACATTGTCATCTAACTTGGATGTGCCAGGGCGCACTCCAAAGGGGGCTCCTGAGGAGAACGACCACCCTGCAGGCCATTTATGCCAGGCATAGAAGGGCTTAGGGGGGTCCTTGGGAGGGGCAAGAGACGGAACGTTAGGGGCAGCCAGGGCACGCTTGGGTCACAACGGGAGAGGGTTGGCTACTATGATACACAAAGCCCTGGCGGCCTTAATCAATGTATCAATATTATGCGCTTCAACTGGATCCAAAAGGTGAAGCTGGAGCGCGTGCTTGGTCCAAGCGTCTGCGACCGCATTCATGCAGGAGGAATGAGTGAGGACGAGGAGAACGAAGCTGCGGACGAGGAGGGGTGTTTCAGACCCGCGCCAGTTCAGGTATGCACCGAGCTGGAGCGGGCCCTTGCTGCCTGATGCTCCGCGCTGCCACGCTCGCACCACGGTGGGTTCTGCCACAGGCAGCTGGGTGCAACTTTAGGAAGGAACTCAATCAAGCTTTTGGTCGTCACCATAGCGCTCAATAGCGCGTGCAGTATCGCGAAGAGCGGACACAATGCACCTCCCCGCATGGAGCCAATGGGCGCCCTAGCGCCGACTGGGCGCTGTTCGGCGCTACTGAGCGGGCGTGTTTGGTGCGCTGCTGGGCGCTGCTGGGCGCGGAGCGCGCGCTGTTCGGCGCGATTCGCCGACATTCATTCAATGCGAGACGAGCGGAACCTTCCGTGACTTACTGTCTACTGCGCTTCACGGAAAGGGTGGCGGAGCGAAGAGTGCGCACAAGAGTCCCGCACAGGGCGCACGACGTCCCCCACACGAGAGCCTCCGCACAAGACTCGCGCCGGCACTCTGTCTACTCCAGAAAGTAGCAGAACTAGGGGATACCAGCTGAGCGTGGCCCGACTGACACTCCAGACACGTCGACTGCAGGTGGAATCCTATCAGGCCCTCTGCGGTCCCCATACGCTGCTGTGCACTCCAGCCTCACCGGCTAAAATCCAACGTTCACCTTGCCGGCGAACGCTCACGTTTCGAAACAAATGCGTCGGTCGACCAAACATATTGGGCCACGAGTGAATTCGACATACCGCTGTCCGTTAAGCTACGTCGGCGAACACTCAAAACAGATCCACGAAACGGCAACACCTCGGTGAAAACGCGCGGTTCCCGCCGTCCCAGACGCAGTGGTCAACGATGTCGGACGACCGTCCCCCGTGCCGTGGAAGTCAGCGCCTGGGTCTAGATTCCCTGCTCACCTCCCGCGGCGCGCGGAGCCCCCCCCGCCCGCCTCGGGTCGTGGTCCACAGTCGGGGATGGACAGACCCCCCTTTAGTAAAACGTGGTTCAGTGAAAACGACCTCAGGCCCAAACCTGGCGGGCGCAAGCCTGGAAAAGAACGGCCACGGCGCCCTCTCGAGAACCGAAAACGGACAGTTCACTAATCGACGTGTCACTGTCGGGGGTTCTGTCCACCCCCGACACAGCACAAAGGGCGCAAGGTTAGGTTGCAAGACCCTTGGGCGTCAACGAGATTGGCCAGGACGAGCCTAAAGGGCACAAGGGTGCCCGTTGAGAGCCGCCTCGTCCTCACCTCTGCGCGGCGACCGCAGCCTCAGGGCGAACGGTGGGAGGGGACCATCTGGGGGGGTCGGGGGGGACATCGACCTAGCATCGCCCATGCATCGCCGATAGATCGGCGATAGGACCCCGATAGCAAATCCGCACGCTCCGGGGCGGGGCGGGCCATCGGGTCCATATTGGCGATGGAGTGGCGACCGGGGGTCGCTGCGCTACCCCCTGAGGTTGTCCCTCCTAGCCTAGCGTGACGCAAAGAAGTTTTGAGGGAAACGGGTCCTGGACCCCAGGGCCTGCCCCCAGGGCAAGTGTCTCGTCTCGGGTAGTGTGAAGGGGACCACGGACACACACATAGATAGACACAAATCCGAGGATTCCCTCATACTTCCATATTTGCTGCATGTTCGTTTTCCCCGACACTCTCCACATGTTCCACATCTTCATGGGAGATGATGGTTCTCTGTGTCCGTGTGTGTGTGCGTGTTGTTCTCCCTCCTGGTCATGCTCAGACAGCCCTGGAGCCCGCGGAGGGCCCAGGGAGGCCTCGAAAACAGAGACACACCTCGGGGCCCGTCCCCCTCGGGACCCGTGTGCTTCGCGGCGACCAGCGTTCTGGCGGCGCGCCCCGGGGTTCGGGCACCGCCGCCAGCGGCGCGCGCCGGCGCACCGCTGGCGGCGGGGTCGCCGCCGGTCGACACAACGCGACCCTGCCGTACATGGACACGGCCCCCCAGTCCGCGATACCAGATCCGTTATACGAACGCTTGCGCAGTGCATACTCTCGAAACCGACGTGCATTCATATACATGTACTAGAACCATCGCGCGCTTCGCGCGCGCTCAAGTTCCAGCCAGCTTGAAGGATAGTACGCAGCGGAGGGAAGAAAAGAGGTCAGCAGTGGCAGGCAACCTGGTCGAATTAGCCACGATTGCGTCCTTCGTCCGTCGTCCTTCGTCCGTCGTCTGTCGTCGTCGCCACCCTCGTCGCCGTCGTCTGCGTCGTCGTTTGTCGTCCGTCCTCCGTCGCCTGTCGTCGCCTGTCAACTGTCCGACGTCAGTCCTCATAGTCGTCGACTTCGAATTGTTACGGCGTTCTTCGATTTCTGACTCTGTATGCATGTTTTCCAGCCCCAAGACCTTCAACACGGACATGGGATAAAAAGCCATGAAGACCTCCGTCGCCAGCGTGGGAAAGGGGGTGGGGGAGGACGATTCGGAGGTGCAACACGAGCTTGAAAAAAATGCACATTCAATTTGCTCAAGTGTAGCGCGATAAAGGGAGATCGAGCTTATGTAAAACACCGCAAAAAAAACAACACAAAAAAAACGAAAACATAACAAAACAAAAAAAAACATACATACAAGAACACACACAATCAGTGTGTAGCTATTTTGGAAGCCGTTTGTTGGTCGATTGGGGGCCATTGGGGGGCCTCCCTGGAGCTTTTCGGGGAGTCTTCGGGCCCCTCGGGCTCTTTCTGGTCTGGATGAGGGCTCTCTTGCCCTGTCTGACGTCTTCGGAGGCTGTCTTGGGGGCCAAACCTGTGGGTGTCGACGCTGTGAAACAATCACGACGTCGGGGGTCTGCAGGATGGAGTAGAATCGAGAAACCGCTATAAGAACGTAGGTCATGAATGCGAGCCTCTTTGCAAAGGCCCCAGGCTCTTGGGGGCCTCTTGGGGCCTTCTCGGAGCATCCTGGACTGCTTCTTGAAGTCGTCATGGGACCTTCTTGGCATGTCTTCGGGGGCCTCTTCGAAAGAGTTTTGAAGCCTTTTGGGTGCCGTCTTGGGGCCTCTTGGAGGCTCTTTGGGGTTTCTTGGGGGCCTCTTGGGGCCTCTTGGAGGCCTCTTGGGGCCTCTTGGAGGCTTCCTTGGGGCCTCTTGGGGCCTCTTGGGAGCATCTTGGGGCTGAGGGCTTGATTTATCAATTCGCGTTCCCTCTCTTGGGCCCCTCTTGGGTCTTTTTGGGACACTCTTGCGCCGTTTTGGGCAGCTCTGGGACCGTCACTGGGCTCTCTTGGGCTGTCTTGGGGCCCTCTTGGGCCGTCTTGGAGCGGTTTGGGGGGCCTCTTGGGCGGTGCTTTAGCGCGGGAACACGAAACAGCGAGAATGCAAAAAAACATGCAAAAAACAAACAAATGAAAATCAACGATTTTACCCTCTCAGGGCGCTCTTGGGCGGCATCTTAAAGGCCTCTTGAGGCATCTGGGGGGCCTCTGGGACAGTGTAAAACGCATCGTGCGTCGCCAAAAACCCCTGGACGGCAACTTGGGGGTGTCTCGAGACCGTCTGGGGCCGCCGGGATTGCTGTCTGAGGGCTCCCCAGGGTGATATTCGGCCTCCCAGAAGCGGGCCCGGGCCCCGGGCCCCACATTTGCGGTCGAGGTTCCAACCCTCGGCCCCCCAGCCTGGTGCGCCATTGTATGTATACGTCCTGTTTTCGCTCCCGAGGGGTAGGGGCGGAGTAGGCTTCCTGGACGCAGGGTGCTTCTAAGAAGCCTGACCCTCTCAATTCTACCCCCGAGAGTTGCCCCTGAACGCCTGGAGAATAAAGCTCGGCGGCTCGAAAATGGGGCCCTGAGGAGGGGTACGGCCCTCAGGATTGGAGATGGATCCCAAGCTGCACGAACATGCGTTTTTTTAGGCCACTCATGCGCAGAGCTCCATCTCTGATGGCATTCGGGTCGTAGCTCGGGCCTCCAGTGGCCGTTCGGGAGGATCTGGGCACCCCCAGAACGCTCTCGGCCAGGCGCAGCCGCCGGAAGGTATCCCCAGGCTGGACAGCTGGCGAAAACCAACGAAAACGCCCGAAAGCCCCAAACCTCGAACCTCGAAACCTCGGCTCGCCTTGGCGGCGCGCACAAGGGGGTGGGGGAGGGCGCAAGGCTTCTTAGAAGGAGACTGCTTCTTAGAAGGCGCCAGCCTTACATCTGCAGACTAGGCCCGCGCCTTCTGAGAAGCAGGTGTGTTTTTATGAAGCCTTCCCCCCTCCCCCTGCCCCTGCCCCCCCTTTGCGCGTGGCCGGTCGCCCCAAACGTTTTCCATATCTGCAGCGCCGAGCAGGGGGGCACCCGCCCGACACGCCGGCCGCGCGCGCGCCCCAGTACCAGCCAGTCGGACGAAGTACGAGGAAAAATGAAGTAGGAAGGCGGATGATGAAAAGGATTAATTAGGTTCGGGCCCGCCCAGAGAACAACAAAAAACAGCCGCCAAACACACACCAGTAACCTTGAAGCAGGAAGGCGCTTGAGGTAGATTGGGGTCTGGATACCCGACAATCAGCACCGTGAGGGAACCGAATGGTCATTCACTAGACCTGGGCGCGTGGCTGAAGTGGGGTTCCGCGGTGCGGATGGTCGCTGCTGCGTTGTTGTTATCATCGTCCTCGCCCGCGATCCGCACGCGAGACACCCGCGACACACCCCGCGATCCACCCGCGATCCACCCCGCGCCCGCCCCCTCATTCTTATCCGCAACTGCGAGGTGCTACGCATATAGATGCCATGCCTCCCCTCGACTCTGTGGCACTGATGCCCAGAGGAAAATCCGGCAAATGCAACCACCTACCAGCCCCAACCAACCAACCAATTTCTACGCAGCTCCCCCTCCCTGAAGTTGGACGGCCTAGGACCTAGAACAGAAAAACATGCTTCAAAAACATGAAACTATCCGCCGGCCAAAACACCCCAGACCGTCAGATTACTCGAGGGTACCCTCCCCCTGAAGGCACAAAAACGCACGAGCAGCACGAAGAATCCGAGGGCACACCCTCTCCGAGCCGACCTCGACCTCAGACCCCGGGCCGACCGCAACCACTCTCGACCACTGGCGCGCAGCCGAAAGAAAAGGAAGCGCTCCAGGCCTGCCGCCGCTCGGGCCCGGCGTGGGGGCGCCCAGCTTCACCTCGCCCACGGGCCCAGGGGGCGCGGAGCTCGGGAGGGGGAGGGCTCCAGCCGCTCCGCTCCTCCTCCTCCTCCTCCTCCTCCTCCTCCTCCTCCTCCTCCTCCTCCTCCTCCTCCTCCTCCTCCTCCTCCTGCGGCGGCCGCGTGTCTGCCGCGCGCCGGGAGCACATTGATCGGGGGCCGGCGCAACCCCCCAACCCCAGGACAAGCACGCCGCTCAGCGGCGAGCAAGCCCCGGAGCCAAGGGGGTGCGCCGACCGGGGCCTCTACCTCGCATACACGGGAGGGAGCACGGCGGCGACCCCCAGCAAGGTGTAGCCGAGGGCAAGCGCCGGTCGCCCGCCCCCCGGCGCCGCCCGCAGCTCTGCGCGCGCCGGCCGCCGCCGGGCCCCATGACCCGACGCCCCGGGCCCCGCGGCCGCGGCTCGCCCAGTTC
>CAUYUJ010005737.1:39936-45798 GCA_963575745.1 Prorocentrum cordatum | reverse complement strand
GTTTGCTCTTATGCTTCAGTGTACCTCCGCCCGTGAGCGTTCCACGAAGACGAGCAGCGTGACATCAACGACGGCGGTGGCATCCACGACGATGACGACGACGAACACGACAACAGCGACTACGGCGAGCGATGACGAAAACGACGACCACGGCGAAGGCGGCGACGTCGATCGGCGCCCCCTCGCTGAATCATTACAGGACAGCCTCGGCAGCAAAGAAGCACGCCTTCGCAACAGCTCAACTCTCCAGATTCGGCTACACGCAAAGAGTAACCCTAGGCAGGATTGACCATTGACGGATGCGCGGCTCGCCGATCATTCGTTGCACACGGCGCGATAACGACAGCCCGTACGCTTGGGTTCGGCCATCCTGGGCCCGTGAAAGGCCGCGCAACCAAAGGTCGCTCCAGCGAAGGACCACTCTGACGTGTAGCCGACAAATGCACCGCACGATTACGATATCCGGGCCAGCAGAGAAAAGCCATGGCTGGGAGAGCAGCGACGATTTAGGTCCCATCGCTGCTACAGCTTCCAGGTGCGGCCAAGAGGGGACGTCCCAGAGCGGGGTCGCAAATTATTGCCCGAAGCATATACGCGGACGAGGGGGCGGACCACGGGACGTGTTGACGTCCCACCAGCCCGTTGGACTATGGTGGTCTATCGATCGGGGGTTGCTACAGGTGAGTGGTGCTTTGGAGCCCGCGAAGTGGTGTTCGTGAGTGGTGCTCTGGAGCTCGTGGGGGCCTCCAAGGAAATCCTGGGGGGCACCTTGGCCCAGAGGCACTCCCAGCAACACCCGAAACGAGTCTCTCCCCTTTCAAAGCCTTCCTCCCTTGCCTCCCCCTCCCCCTTCCCATCCTTGAAGTTATGTTGGGGCGGGCCACGATGTGTTAGAGGGCGTACCGTTCGCCCAAGACGGCTCCAAGAGGGCCTCCAATGCTCCAAGAAAGCCTCCGAGATGGCTGAAGATAGCCGGCGATGGCTCAATATAGTTTCCGACATACCTCCAAGAGGCCCGACGAGGACCTCAAGACGGTTCCAAGTGCTCTCGGAAACCTCTCAGGACCTCCCAAGAAGCCAATATCTGACAGAAACCGACGGACAATCAATGATGCTTGTCTGTTCGCCGCGTCGCTTACGATGCGCTTTTGTCCCCTCAAAATGGCCCCAAAGTGGCCCAAGAGAGGCCCAGAGGGGCCCAAGAAGCCCCCTTCGACAGCCCCAAGAGCGCTCAAGATCGGCTCAAGAGCGCTCCAATGGTGCCCCGAAAAGCGATGTTTATGGCCCCAGGGGGGGGGGGTCACATCGGGGACCCCCCGCCTTTGACAGATAGCCTCCAAGATGGCCTCGAGAGGCCTCCAGGGCTCCCAAGAGAGAGGGGCCCCAAGAGGGCCCCAAGACGGCCCCAAGAGCGCTCAAAGGCGCACCCAGAGCGTCCCACGAGGGCCCCAAGAGGCGGCTTGCCTCTTCCTCCTTTTACGCCTTTCGCGCCGCGCGGGGGAAGGGGGGCCCTGGTAGGCCAGCCCCTCACCGTCCAAACGTGAAACAGCCAGCCAGATTGGGCCGGACACTTCAAGCCACGGCCCCCCTTCAGCCAGATGGGGCCGGACACTTCAGGCCATGGCCCCCCTTCACCCGATCCCTCGACCACGTCCGCCCTGGGGCGCAGGGCCTCGACGTCGGCCAACTGCGCAGCTATCTGCGAGGCAGGGGGGGAGAGGTGGGAACCTGCAGGGTCGGGGGGGGGGGGGGGGCAAGGGGCCGAGGCCGCCCCAGCTGCTGCCCTCCTCCCCCTGGTAAAACCCCCCGCTTCAACTTGCCCAGGTCCCAATTCTTGGGGCCTGGGTGGCATGGCGGCCCGCGGGGTCGCACTGCTCCGCTGGCCGCCATTGCCCCGCATTCCAGGCAGAAGATAACTGGACAGCCAGTGCTCCCCACATTGCCTGTCCAGAGTTTGTGCTCATACCAAGGCGTTCGCGCGGCCCTAGGCACATCCTGCATGCTACCTGCCAGGGCTCGGCGCGCCGTTTTCGATAGAAGCTGACTCCCCTTCGGTGGCACGCGACACAATGCCACTCCCCTCGGGCCCACGCCGCAGCGCGCGGTCGGGCGGCAGGCGGCGGCGGTGGCGGGGGACGGGGCACCTTCCCAAGGGTACCGCGCAGCTCTTTCGCAGGCGGCCGAAGGTCAAGGATGTCGAGCATTGCTTTTGCAGCGCTCCCGTTCAGCTCGGCGCATTCTCCAGGCTCTTTTACATCGCGCCCTGAACAGGCATTGCCGAGCGCAGCCCCCTTCGCCTTTGCATCGGCGCGGGCGTTACCTCACGAGGCGCCATGCTCACTCAGATGAGCCTTGACCTTATTCGTTACCACTCGAAATGGTCCAGTGAGTCTCCTAAATGGTCAGCAGCCCCATCTACATGGGCCTGGCAGCCCACGTTCTGAGTAGCAGGCGCAGCTCGCAATCTACAGTGCCAATTGGAGATCATCCCGAACTGCTCCGCCGCAGTAGCAGTCTGCGGTAAGTCCCTCGGCATTGGCCCTGAGATCCACCTAAGCAACTCTGATTCATCATTCACATGCACCGAGCTCCAACCTGCCCTCGCCCCCCCCCCCCCCCCCCCCCCATGAGAGCAACTGCCATCTGGAAAGGTACGTCCCCCATCTGGAAACTCAAAGGAACGCGCTCATCCCGCGGGGGGCGCAATATCCGACGCATGCGTCCTCCACAGATTTGCCCCTGATGTCGGGTGGGGACATCCAAAAGTTCGAAAACATTGGGTCCTGGTCGCCGAGTGTCCTAGCCATCTCAAGCATCTCAGGATCCAACGCTTCGCGCTCAGGGTAATACTTCGGGCACGTCCACGCACGATGGAACGCGGCGCCCCGTTTCCCGCAAAACATACACGCACCGTCACAATCGCACCCCCGCGTCTGCAGACCCTCGGCCGCGGCATGCACATCTGACAACACACTGACCAGAATGTACTCCTGATTCCCAGGCAGTTTCTTGCCCCCCAAGAGGCGTCGCGCAGGTGCACTCCAAAGCCCCCTGTCAATCATGCGCCGTGCTCGCTCATTCGCGCTATGCCCGAAGCGAATTGCCAAGTGTCCATGCATGTATACATCCCTGAGACCACAGTTAAATGCAGCTGCACGCGCGCCCAGGCCATCGCGGGACAAGGAATACTCGGCGCCCTTCCTGCTGATCACGCCCCCCGGCCCATCCGATTTCCAGCCTGCCCCCCGCAACCACAGATGCATATCCGCAAGCGGCCCAGTAGACCGCTGCAGCCAAGAAGCTCGATCAGGCCGTCGCCCCAGAGTCTGAGGGGCAACTCCGAAGCCCGTCGTCGGCTCTCCCATGGACAACCCACCCCCCTGCATGAGAACCCTGTCAGCCGCTTGCCACCATTCCTTGCAGGATCTCTTAAGTGCACTAGAGGCCAGGCGCAGTGGGCCCCTGCTCGGGCACAGACTGAGGCTGAGACCCCTGGATCCTGATCGTGGGAGTCCCATGGCTTTTGCCGCCAACTGACGCGGGTAAGCGATCTCCCTGGGAGCGTAGCCGCTGACCTCGCCCCCATACGTCGCCGCAGTCCGCAGCCCCGAGAAAAACACATCGATGTTCTAGAAAGCTGGCCCCTTGAATGTCCTGAACTCGCGCATCCTCGGGGCCAGGGTCGAAAATCTCCCCCTCCTGGTCCTCCGAGCCCCTGGGCGGTGTTTGTGCTTACCCATGCTGTAGTCCACCCCCAGGTTTTTCGGGAAGTCCTCTGGAACGCCTGCAAGAACACCTAGAGCAGCCCTGGCAGCTTCCACAAGACCCGAAGACGTACCGGTGACAGAAAGCTTGGCGCAAGCTAGTGGTGCTCCAAATTCCTGGGTAACGAGGTCGGCTAAAGTCACCGTTTTCCTTTTCATGTTGGCCACACACTTGTAGAAGCTCCAGTCTGCTTCATTCAAGGTGAAGTCATCTATGCGAATGGTCAGGTCCGATTTGCTACAATCCAAAGCGGTCGCCCAGGCCGAAATTCCAATTACAAAATATCATGTGACCTCGCAGGTGGCAGTGGACGTGCCCGCGAGTAACCCCCCTGGTGGGATATATCGGCTCCGACGCAAGTCCATCCATGGCAATAGTCCGTGGCCATCGACGGATCATTAGAGTGTATCTGAGACTGGCCAAGGGATATTGTATCAGCATTGCTTGTTGCCAGAGCTTGGTGTGGCTGATGTGCCCATAGAAATGTTTCAAGTCCCAGAGCACGCTGAGAAGGTGGCAGCCTTCTTGCGAAAGGGCTTCTTTCCTCGCACTCTGTCTCTAGACGGCGTCGAGGGGCCTCATCCTGCCGCCGTGGAGAACTGCGGCTGGCTGCCCAGTTCGCGTTCCCACAACTTGGCTGTGTAGGCCAGGGTGCGCCCGTGGATGCGTTCGAATGACGTAAAGAAGCCTATGGGCCGTCTGCCCCGCACACACTTGCGGAACAATTGCAGCATGACGCACTGCTGCGTGGCTGGCGAGTTCCCGACAGCAGACATGAGCACATAGATCCCCGATAAGACCGTCAGACTGGCAGCGGACAGCAGCGAGAAGTGCTCGGGGTGAAAGCCTCCCATACCCGTGGTCCGCGTCATAAAGTTCCTGGCTATACGGCGTCGGAGGTCGGGTTCAACTCGCGTTGGGACTGGCAGTTCAGCATCCCAGGCGACATCAGCTGACGCAGGAGAGGTATCCGCATCCCAAGCGTTGCTCCATTGCTCAACTTGCTTGCGTAGACCTACTCTAAGATCACCAGTACGGTTGCCATCAGCATCGAGAAACACCTCCTCCTCGTACTCTGGCGTGAGACGAGTCATGGCATGAGCTGCTCCTGCTCCTCCTGCTAAAGATTCTGCACGTTACTGCTTCCACCTCCCGCCCCTGCTCTGTATGGCCAACCCATACTGCACCCGAACTGTCTGCCCTATGATAAAAAAATATGTAAGGCATCGCCGTCAATCGTGGGATCGTCCATGACATGGTAACTGATGAATCGCAGGTGCAATCATTCCGGCATATAATTCCAAACTGATGGCAAGTCTTCCAAAGATATCTTCGAAGAGGTCCTCCCGCAGAAATGTCCCTGCCTGTAGCTCTCAGAAAGGGTATGAAAATTACCTGACAGGGGGTGCCTGCTCATGCGCTTGTGGTGATGGTAGAGCTCTCTCACTCGATTGTGAAGCCATTGGGGGCCTCGGCCAGGGAGGGGCACAGGATTCTGCTTGGTTGCCAGGACCGTCCTGATGGCTTTCTGGCCCAGTACCAGGCCTCCGCCCGCAGGCACTCCTGGGGTCGGGAACGCTTGGGTGGCGTCCTGGACTTCACTCCAAGCTTTACCTACCCATTCCTGGTACACCTCATCCAGCACATGCTGCCCCATGCTCTTGCTGGCGCCCGAGAGAGCAAAGATCTGTCCATGAGTAGCGATGGTCTCCAAATATCGATCGAGCTTCTCGTCGACACTGTGGTAGTCTGGCGGTGGGCCTCGAGGGCCCACCGCTACGGCGCTGGGCAGTCCCTCGAACTGCCGAAACACAGGGACTGAGATCTCCTCGACTGCTCTGCGGACGGCAAAGGATACAGGACGATGTAGTGGCATGGTGCTCATGAGATCCATACACGGCTCACTCGTCACAACGGCCAACACAGAACTGAGAATAAAGTAGTCCAGAAGATTGTTCCTGATCTCGCCATTTTTCTTGTATACGTGCGAGTGTACATTCACATCACTCTTAATGGTGGCACGCAGGACGCTCAAGTCAACAGTTGCCCTTCCAGCTCCAGGCGTGTTGTTCCAATCACCCGCAGCCAGGAACGGCA
>CAUYUJ010005737.1:24936-34936 GCA_963575745.1 Prorocentrum cordatum | reverse complement strand
CCCATACCCCCCTCTGCGCGTTGTCGACCTGTTGTGGCGAAAAAAAGCTCAGGGGGGGATGCATTGCCCCTATCGGCGGCGGCTATCGGGCCCCTGTTGGTGCACCTCGCATCGCACTGAACCTCTCAGAAGCAAACACCGCAATTCGGTTCCCACAACAAATATAGGCAAACACCACAAGCGGCTCCCACCGCAAACGCTGCATCCCCCTCCCCACGATCGGTTTCCACCGCAAACGCCCAGCAAGCTGAGCCCACCAAGCTTCTCAGAAGCAGGGGCGCTTCTGAGAAGCCCTCCTCCATCCCCCACACCCAGACTCACGACGTCGCGATTTTTGCAACCTGCCACCACGTCGACGCCCAAAGGTCTGGGCCCCTTCCCCTGGACCAGTTTGTCATCCTGCGTCGCTGTCTGGCGTGTCCCGAGGCCCAACAAGGGCCCCCGAGGCCGGAGGCCGAAACTGGCAAGAAACCTCCCGCCGTGATGTTTCACCACGCGAGGGGGGCTGGCTGCCCCCCTCTGCGCGCCGCCAGGAGAGGTCTCGAGAGTGGCAATTCGGATGCTGAGCGCCGCGAGCCAGGAGACCTCTTTCGCGGACACCGTCCTCTCACCGTGGGGACAGAGGGGGGCCCCATCGAGGGTCCACCAGGGCAACACGCCCTGCTCGTGCCGATTAACATTGAAGCGTCCCAGGAAAGCACAAATAAACAGACACAAATCGCAAGGTTCCCCATTTTGTGTTTATATGGTCTGGAGCCCCACCACTTCCCATATTTCCCTATATGTCCCTGGGGATCGACGATTAGTTGTTCCTCCTAGACAGAACAAGTATGAGCATGAAAAGTAAGAAGGTAGATTAGGTCGGACCGCCCCGTAACAAGGCAAGCCAAAGCCTCTTCGAGTCTGGACGTAGGACGACACTTGAAATAGATTGGGATCTGGGAACCCAGCAGTACTGATTCGTAGCGAGTGGCACCTTCTCGCTGCTGGTGGAGCTACCACACGAGTGGGTCAACAGTGGACACGAACTCCTTTAGGAAAACACCCTTTAATGAAAAACGCCCTGGGACCACATACGGGCGGGAGCAGGCCCGTCAAACAATGCGGCAGCAGCACACTGTCGAGAACCGAGCCGAAAAAGAGCGACTCGCTAATCGACTCGGCAGGGTGGGGTTCAACTTTCGAAGATCGACACTACAGAGACAAACATCAACTTTCGAAGATCGGCGCGCACCTCCGATAATGCAGGTGAATGCCGTAATTTCCTTCGATTCTACAAACCGCTGGGCAGAGAGCGGGCCTTGGTTGGTGTGGGGGGGGGGGGGGGGCATACATGCAGGGGAGGAGGGGGAGGGGGGGGAAGAAACGTGGACCTTGTGTGCCCCCTTTGGACCCCATGGGGGGCCCTCTAGGGCCCCCTTTGGGGTACAGAAGGTGCACCTTCCCAGACAGCCAGCTGCTCTACACCCTGCGAAATGCTTAAGAAATCATGGGTTAAGAAATTCAGAGTCTCAGAAGCTGCATAAAAACCCAGAACTCCTAGCCAAATCTTAGGATTTACACTGAAAAGTTCAGAATAATCCAGCCTCTGGCCGAAAACTTAGGTTTTCTTAAGCATCGCCTAGGGTGTAATTCTTGTCGATGCGTGGCCCCCGGAGGCCTGGACCACTTCCCTGGGGCCGGCTTTGTCGTCCCGGGCCGTCTTTTGACGGTCCCGAGCCCCGGCGAGGGCCCCCGGAGGCAGAGAACTCTCCAAAAGCCGCCCGCTCCAATTTTCAGGAGCGTCGGGATCTCTGGGTGTCTCCCACCCCCCAGGTCCACGTCCCCCCCCAGTAGGCAACGACCGAAGCGAGGGAGGCAAAGCGACGCCGGGCAAACTCGCACCCAGGCGCGGCGCGGCGCGGCCGCCCGGGCTCCTGCTGGAGGACCACCTGGCGGCCCGCAGGCGCGGAGGGACGACCCGTCGAAGCCCGACGATGGACGATCGACCGATGGATCGTTCGATTGCAGCTACGAGCGCGTTCCTGTTATTCGCGGCGAGAACGGGCGTTATTGGGGGGGGCGAGGAGGGTGCATCACGTAACGCCCCCGCCCTCGCCACAGTGGCAGGCTGCGGTGCCAGACGCACTGCGGCAGTGCCAGGGGGGTGGGCGCACTGGGGGGGGGAAGGGGGGGCATAACACGCGTGGCCCAGTGAAAAAGACACCCTCTACGACGATCGATCGACCGATCGATCGATCGAGGCAACGACGCCAGGGTGGCGGCCCGCTCGAGCACGAGGAGGGAGGGAGCAGCGCATGGGGAGGAGCGGGCGACCGTAGCCTCTAGCGCGCGGAGCACGGTGATCAGACGAGGCCAGGATCGGAACAACACCGGGTCGGGATAAAATTGAGATCGCTGAGAGCCTGGCGGGTCTGGAGGATGTACAGTCGGGGTTGATTGGAGAGGACACGCGAGAGGACGCTTCCGAGGTCCGCATTGCCATAGGAATGTAGGAAGGCACGGGTCGCGAAATACAGGACACAAGGGTACCCTTGATTTGCCAGGGTCCACCTACGAATCAGCCTCGACTGTAACGGGTGCCGCGACCGCTTCAGAACGTTCCGCAACGCTTTGAGAGCGTGCCAGGACGCTCCGGAGCGACCTGTCTTGGTCCTGGGCCCGCCGGAGGTACTGCCGCGCCCATGCACGCTGCGTGCACGTCTGGCGTGTGGCCTGGTTCGGTCGAGTCAGCAATCGCAGCGCAAAGCCATGTGCAGTACGCTCTCAACACATTGCGCACGCCTTAGCATCAGTGTGCCATTCGGGCTACCAGGTCCCGAGCACGTGGTTATCATGCGGGACGGGAAAGTGACCACAGCCACTGCTTCTTGTTTGCGCCGCCTTCCAGCCGGCCGAAAAGGAAGCAGTGGTTGTGGTCATTTCCCTCATGCCGAGCTAAAGGAAATGACCACAACCACTGCTTTGTTTCTGCTGGCTGGAAGGCGGCAACAAAAGAAAAGCAGTGGCTGTGGTCGTTTTCACGTCCCGTATATCAGTTCGCACAGCGTACAACATAGTTGATCGATTGTACAGACAGTTTCCGACACGACAGGACAGCAAAGAACAACGGTGCGTGTGAGCTTGAGCATATGTTCCGCCAGCACGTGTAGAATTACGAGCGGATTCCATCGTTTAGAGTGGCGGATCCCTGCATTCAGGATAGGCGTAGTGAAAGCACGTCCTGCTGAGCCTGGCGGCCTTGTCAGAAGGGCAGCACGCATTTAACTGACGGCCACTTCTTCTCCAATATCCGCCAACCCAGCCGGCGTGTGTGAGAGGCCCTTCGACACAAGGCCAGCCCAACCCAAACTGAAGTATGCCAGCCTCCTTTGAATCGTCGTCGTCGCAAGGGAGATCAAACAAACAAGGAGGATCGAACAGTGTCGCGATTACGTCGAAGGGAAGCCCCTTCCCTTTGTCCCTTTCTCGCCGGGGGCGGTTCCAGGGAAAGGATCCCGGGTGTCGTCCCAGGAGGGATCCCGGGCTGGGTCCCAGGGGTTCTGACCCCTCCCCCGCTGTGGGCCTTCCCCCTTGGTTTTCGCTTCCCAGACGCCCGCTCCCAAAGAGACAGACGGCCTATCATAAAACCACCCGGTGGTGGTGGGTGCTGTTCGGCAGCACGGACGGCTCCTGTCCAGCCCTCGCCAGTTTTCAGCACCCGGATCAACCCAACCCGAAGGGTGGGCGGGGGGGGCTCATGGATGCGTACCACCTGGCCTGCGGGCTTCGGGGGGTAGTCATCGGTCCAATGTGTACTCGCACCGAGTGCCCCGCACAGTGGTCGAGCTGGGTTCCAGTGTGCCCGACCTGAGTGGCGGGTGGCCTGGGGCGGAAGTGGTCCGTCGCTATCTGAAGCCAGGTTGTCTTGGATAGGATTTGTTCAAGGCCATGTTTCCCTGGCACGAAGATTGTCGCGAGGAACTCGCAGGCTGTGGTCGCGGGAAAAACCTCCTCCTCCTCCCCCTCCTCCTCCTCCTCCTCCTCCTCCTCCTCCTCCTCCTCCTCCTCCTCCTCCTCCTCCTCCTCCTCCTCCTCCTCCTCCTCCTCTACGTAAGCCTGCTTTCAGATTGCCACCGCGATTTAGGAGGCGACGCCCTGGACGGGAGTCGGCGCAGGATCCCCATCCAGTTATCCAGGGCTTCGGCTGCCCTCTCGGCCGCACGCAGGCTCCAGAATATTGGCCGCGGCAAAGAAGCCGCCCGGGTGTTCCGGGCTGGCCCAGCGGCCAAAGCGTGTTGGGGCGCGCCCATCCTCGGAGTCAGTAATTCAGCCTTGAGGACCTTGAGAGTTGCGGCAGCCCGCAGCACGGGCTCGCTGCAGCCAGGTTCGTCCTTGGGTTTTTCGTTGCTGTTCAGCGCGGACTGGACTCGTGATCCTTTTGTGCACGTCACGGTGGCTGCGGTCAAAACGTTTGTTTCTGTGTGGTGGCACCGATCGGTCCCCCGTCCGGTTTTCGATTCGGCCCTTGCTGATGCCCGAGAGACTCTTGGTAAGACCCAGCCGTGGAGCGCCGTCAAGCAGCCAATTGCCGCACGCTGCGCCGGGTGAGCTGGGACTTGGATCTCTCGGCTTCGGCGCTGATCGATCGCTGGGGCAAAAAATGGGACCTCGGCCGTTTATCGCCAGCCTTTTTGCCGAGCTCGGCAAGCGAGCTTGTTGGGACGCCATCGTTCTGGAGGAGCAGCGTCGGCAAACCAGTTTCTGCGGGGAACGGGTGGGCCCCATATGTGCTAGACCTGCCCAGGTACTTCTCGCTTGTGAAAAGACGGAAGGTTGGACCTCCCACCACCAGCATGTGCTCCGCGGCATGCTGGCCAATCGCTATTGGTGCCAGCAGCGTTTCTCAGAGAAGTGCAAAGATATCCGCCCGAATTGTCTTCTGTGCGGCGAGCTCCGAGGATCGATCTTCCATCGCCGATGTTGCTGCCCTGCGCACGCCGCGTGGCGACGCGAAGAGCTATCGCCGGAGCTGGCCGCCGCTGCCCAGCGTGTAGGTCGCTTGTCTTTCCAGGCCCAGGAGCTCTTCTCCAGGGCCCTCTTCCCTGACCCGGCGGCGTGGTTTTCGCGACCGCTCTCGGATCCCACCTCCTGTTTTATGCATCGTTGCAATTGGCCTGCAGACGGACTGGTGCTGGAGGCCGGGATGCAGGTGTTCACCGACGGTTCGGCCTTCGAGGGCCACATCCCGTCTCTAAGGGCGGCGGGATGGGCTGTGGTTGTTACGGATGGGTGGGGGGGGGTTCGATCATGCATCTGGGGCACGGTCCCCTCGTCCGAGGCGCCGCTCCAGGCGGCCCAGGATGGCGAGGACTACGCGGTCCTCCCGCTGGTGTTGAACGCGGTTGTCTTCCCGGGCTGCCAGCTCCATATAGATTGCGCCGGCACCGTTGATTGCGCCCGAGACCCTAGGTCCGCAGCCGGACCCGACAATCCACGGGCCCATTGGTGGGCCCAAGTTTTTGATAAGCTCAACGGGGTCTCCGTTGTCAAAGTCCCTGCCCATTGCAAGGAAGATGATGTCTTTAATGGCAAGCTTACCCGTTGCCAGTGGCTCGGCAACCGCGCGGCGGACGAGTTCGCCCGCCAGGGGGCTGAACTGAGCAGGTGTGCTGCCGCCGACCGTCTTGTAATTCTTGGCTGTCACGAGATTGCCAGGCAGGCTGCTCGATTCGGAGCCCGGCAGGAGGCCCGGACAGCTGATAGCCAAGTTTTTGACAATGTTCCCCTCGACTTTCTAAAGCATGTTGAGCTCGGGCCCTTCCTCCCCGTCGGGGCCCTGGACGAGCTTGCCGAGCTCCGTGCTAAAGATGAGGGTGGTGGATCGTCGCGGTCGTCCATTGTTAAGCGTGGGGCGGGGGAGGATGACGATCGCGAGGGGGCGCCGGCAGGCGCGGTGCTGGGACCCGCCTTGCTAGGCGCCCCTCCGCCGCCTAGCGAAGAGGCGTGGGGCCTGCTCAGGCCCTGGCGTGCCCGCGGCCACGTTTGCCTGGAGGCCCCGGTGACCGGACCGGATGGGTCCCCTCAGGGATCCATAGTTTTCTGCACGAGTTGCGGCTCGGTCGGCCACCCAGGGCCGTCCTGGGGCAGGAGTGCTCTGGTGTCGAATTGCCTTGATGCCCGCACTGAAGGTCGCGAGAGGCAATTGGCTTGGATTTTGCGTGGCAAACACCCGTCCCGAAAGAACGGGCGTGTGGGGGCGGCCGCTGCCCTCTCTGATGCTTCTCGGGAGTTCTTGGCCGCGAAGCTCGGTCTTGATGGCGCACCTCCCCTTGGACCCCCTCCCAGCACTGTTCACGGGTGCGGGGTCAACCTCGTTAGGGGGCTCGCCCTTTTTGGATTCCCCTCCCGCGCCGAGGCAGAGAGCCTCGGGCAGCGGGTCCTTGATAGGAGGAAACGCGAGGCGAGTGCCCCCGAACTTGGAGAGTTCGGCGAGGATTAACTCGTTTGCTTGTTTTTGCATGCCGAATTGGATGGCCTCCTCGGCTGGCTGTGGTGCTCCTCCTCCTCTACATCCTCCTCCACCTTTTCCTCCTCCTCTTTCCGTTCCCCCTCCCAATCCCTCTTCTCCTCTTCCTTTTTTGTTTCTTATTAATATTATTATCCTCCTCCTCCTCCAACTCCTCCGCCTCCTCCTCCTCCACCTCCTCCTCCTCCCTCCACCGCTCGCCCCATGTCCCGAGCCTGTGGCAGGGTCATCAAATCGTCGGTGTCGTTGTCGGCGTGGTCGTCGTCGTCCTTCTACACCGGGGGCACCGGCCGTAAGACCTTCACGATACTTGAACAATCGTGTGGAGTTCCACTGTGAATAAATGACTTGCGGATCTGATGAGCAAATATGGTGAAATGGTCTGCATGTCTGTTCATGTGAAGCGAAAGTGAGCGAGGAGGCCCAAGGAGCAGGATATGCGTCCCCCAGGGGGCCGCACCAAAATGGAACCAGAGCGCGCGTGCGCTTCTGATGAGCAAATGGAGACACTGATGCTGTCTGATTAGCAAGTGGACGCAGGGGGTCCCACATGTTGGTGCGGGTGCCCCAGGGGGGCAGGATATGACCGCCCCGAGTGGGGGCGCAACAAACTAGAAACAAAGCACGATTGTGGTTCTGATAAGTGATAAGCAAGTGGAATTACGGAGTGGAACTGGCTGCGCGGGGATCTCACCTGACAGGTCGGAGGAGAAGGAAGACGGAATGGGTGGGCAGTTCGGCAGCAGGAAGGAATGCAATAATGGACGGGCGTTGACGGAGAAATACGGACCAGGACGCGACAGGGGGATGACGTCAATCAGAGGGCCGGTGTTTGACAAGGTGAGACCACCTCGGACAGCGGCACGAGATGCTGCAGGGCTTCCTCAGGGATCGGCCTCTGGCGCCATCAACCTAAACGTGGCAAGGAGCAGGAATGATGCCAAGCATCGATGAGAAGCATTCGTCATTCTAGCCTCCCCCAGATCAACAAATCCACCCTCCCATCATGACAATAACCCCGTGAGTCCAGGTCAACCACCGTGCCGCACGGTAAGCATTGAGGGAAAGATCATCAAGTCTATTCCAGTTGTTATTGCTATTGAGTATTAGGAATGCTCGTTGAGGGCCTCAAGACCCCATCTCACAGACTGTGCCAGCACGGGTTGGACGCTCTCGGGGCTTGTCGCGTGACTTGTTCAAATGCCTCGGTAACGAGAACGGGAACCGTAACTTACCTCGCGTCCCTGGGGTCTTCTGGGGTCTTCTTTGGGGCCTCCAGGCCAGTCTTGGAATTCCTGGGGGGGGGGGCGGCGATCCGAGAGTGCAAACTAAGATTCAAGAAAGCATACGCTCTCCTATGAGCGTCCAATGCAGCCCAGGAGGCCCTCAAGGTCGCCTCAAGACGGCCCCAAAAAGGAGCCCAAGGGCCCCCGAAGACGGCCCCAAGAGGGGTGGTCTCGCCAGCAGACCCCCAAGAAGCCCCCAGTGGCCCTCTAGAAACCACCGAAAGGCTCTCAGGAGGCCACCAGAACACCTCCAAGAGCGTCCTCGGAGTGTCCTGATACTTACAAAACGGTGGGCGCCTACCTAGGACACTGGGCAACGCTGCAATGCCAGGAAGGGGCCCTAAAGGGGCAACTTTCGGCGAATCTCCAAAGTACCCGTTAGTGAGTACCCGTTGCGGTGCCGCTGAAAAGAGGCCCCCGACAGGCCCCTGGAGAGGCCTAACCCCCAGGAGGCCCCCACCCGGGCACGGTGGCGGCAGGCGCCGAAGGCCACCACGCGTGCCCGCGGGCCCTCGGAGGCGCTGCAGGAAGCGAGCCGACTCGGGAGGTCTGCGAGGAACAGCAACGGGGGGCGCGCACAAGGGGGTTAGGGTCAAGTCGGGCGTGTCCCCCTACAGGGGGATTTTCGACGAGAAATACTCCAACCATATTCCAAATGATCAAAAGAAAAACTCAAAGTCCCAATACAATTTTAAACTATGTTTTGAAAATTCCTCCTGTAGAGGGGCGGGCCCGACTTAAGGGTAGGGGGAGGGGGGAAGGCTTCTTAGAAGCAGCCTCCTTCTGAGAAGCCTTCCCCCCTCCCCCTACCCCCCTCTGCGCGTGGCCGAGAACAGCAAATTCCGTAACTGTCGGAGCTCCGCATTGATTTCCTGCATCAGCGCTGGACCCCCCTCCCTGGCGCAAGGGGCTCCAGCGCCGATCCGAGACATCAGCGCGGCTCCCGAAACGTTCTGTTTGTGTCAATGTTGTTCCCCATGAAATATGTAGCGTGCTGGCTGAGGGGTCCGCCAAAATGAATAGAAAGAACACTCGCCCGAGACGTCCTCGGAGAAGGACCCGAATCTCAAACCGTGCGGTGACACCGAATCCCCACTGACTCATCAGGCGATGTGGTCACCACACCGTTTGGGGTCCCCCGACTCTCCGTGGCTTTCGGGCGATAACTCGGCCCTCCCGCGGCCGGTCGGAACGATCTGGGCACCGCCGGAACCCCCGCGGCGAGGCGCAGCTGCTGGAGCGCACCCCGAGGCTGGAAAGCCGCCAGGAACCAACGAACTCGCCCGAAAACCTCGAACCTCGAGCGCCCGTCGTCGTTTGGGCCCCTCGAGGCGCAACACTGGCTACCCCCGCCGCGCGCGCCTGGTGCCGGGCCGCCATCGCCTGCACGTCCCCAGGGCCGAAGGTGTCAGGGTCCTGCACCGGCGAGGCGCAGCAGGGCGGGGTTTTGATTCCCGCGGGCTGGGTCTGCAGTGCACGGGAGAGGCGGAGGCGGCGGGGGAGACAAGGCCAATGACATCGAAGAACAACAAATTCCAACAGCCCTGTGGGCTAAGGTGGTCCAGCGGTATCATGTTTCCTCCTCCAAAACCCTCTTCCATTCGGAGAGGGGTACCATCCCCCTCCCCTCCCGGGTCGCGAAGAGTTAGAGGGTCCTTAAATGGAGTTGAACATGGGCTACGGGGGATACGCGAAACGTGAAGAACCGCACACACACACACACACACACACACACACACACACACACACGCACACGCACACGCACACGCACACGCACACGCACACGCACACGCACACGCACACGCACACGCACACGCACACGCACACGCACACGCACACGCACACGCACACGCACACGCACACGCACACGCACCCGCACACGCACACGCACACGCACACGCACACGCACACGCACACGCACACGCACACGCACACGCACACGCACACGCACACGCACGCGCACACGCACACGCACACGCACACGCACACGCACACGCACACGCACACGCACACGCACACGCACACGCACACGCACACGCACACGCACACGCACACGCACACGCACACGCACACGCACACGCACACGCACACGCACACGCACACGCACACTCACACGCACACGCACACTCACACGCACACGCACACGCACACGCACACGCACACGCACACGCACACGCACACGCACACGCACACGCACACGCACACG
>CAUYUJ010005737.1:0-24836 GCA_963575745.1 Prorocentrum cordatum | reverse complement strand
AGTAGTAGTAGTATACACGGTTCCTTCTCCAATCAATGATGGTAGTAATTGCACTTTACTTTTACAAGCAGAGTCATCAGCGTTACACGTACTAGCTGTAGCCGTAGTTGCGATAGTGGCAACGCTAGCGGAAGCCACCACAGACGCAGAAAATCACAGCACCTGCAGCAGCATCGGTACTGATACCAGTATCAGTAGCACTAGTGCAAATGAGAGGCGGGAGCGAGGATAGGTAGAGAAGGGGGCGAGGAAACAAAAGTGAGCTTAGGAAAGGCATGCAAGAACCAACATCTTTTCAGTAGCCCTCGCCGGCGAAGATACATCACAATTGAATATGGACCCGAGTCTTGCTCACATTGTCTGGGGTTACTTTCTCAACCCTCCACCTGCTACTGCTCCTCCTCCCCATCCCCCTCCAACTTCCCGTGCCACCTCCTACTTCTCCATCTTCTCCCTTATCCCTCCTCCTCCTCCTCTTCCTCCTCCTCCTTAAGAGGAGAAGGAATAGAGGAGGAAGAAGAGGAGGAGGAAAAGAAGGAGGAGGAGGAGGAGGAGCAGTGGTCACGGGCGCGGGAGGTGGCGAAGGAGCAGCAGCAGAAAGGTACGAGGACGGAGGGAGGAAAGGGGAGACGGAGGGAAGAGGAAGGAGGAATGAGCAGGATGACGAACAGGAGTCATGAGGAAAACGGGTTAATGAGGAGGACGAGGAGACCGAATAGGGAGGGTCAACCCTAGAAGGCCTGCAGAACCCCACCCCAATAGGGGGGATCACAGACTATGCTTCGGCGGCCTTAAGGAAGGACTGGGGCCCCACCGATAAGGGGTGACTGATTATTTCTGTTCCGCTGCATCCGTCGCGCGACAACGACAGAGGATGAGGAGGATGAAGAAATAGGCGGAGGTTGCATGACCAGTCCTATCCACCGCCGAGAGGAGGGGGGGAACCAAAACTACAGACCTTTAGCGGTTGGGTTAGGGCACGGCTCGGCTCGGCTCCAGGGGCGCGGTGTGACCCTGGGTGTCCCAAAGGGGTGGGGGAGGGGGAGGGGCAATTATTTTCGCTCCTGCTCCTCCTCCTCGTCCTCCTTCCCCACCTCCTCGTCCCCCTCGTCATCCTCGTAGTCCTTTTTCTTTCCCTCGTCCTCCTCATCCTTCGCCCTCTTGGCTTGAACCTTCTCCTCCTTCTCCTACTCCTCCTTCTCCTCCTCCTCTTCCTCCTCCCTCTTGGCTTGAACCTTCTCCTTCTTCTCCTATTCCTCCTTCTCCTCCACTCTCCTCGTCATTATAACCGCCATTACCACCATCATCATAACCACCGGCATTGTCATCCGTCTCCTCGAAATCATCATCAGCAGTGTCATCACCATCATCATTATCATCACCATCATCACCATCACCATCACCATCATCGTCACCGCCACCAACTCTGCATGATCCTCCTCCTCCTCCTCCTCCTCTTCCCCCGCCGTCTCACCTTCCTCTAACCGGCGCCCGCACGCACAGGAGAGTGCGCGTCTTGGGGCTCGGCTCGGGCACCCCACGGACGTGTGCGCGAACATCATTTCGTCGCTGGAAGCTTCCAGAGGTTCTCGGGGGCTTCTTTGGCAGACCTCGAAGATTTTCTGAGCCACTCGTCGGCTGCTCGGGTGCTTTGCTCGGTCATCCGAAACAGTTTTACTAGGTTGGGCGTGTCCTCCTGCAGGGGGACTTTGGTGAACGAGTCAACCCAGATTCAAAAATAGTCTAACACAGTAGAAAAAGTCGCCCCCTTTTTGGATTATTTGTCCCCAATCAGTGCTTGCACTGAAGGGGTCCCAGCGGAAACTGAAAGATTTGGCGAACATTTCCCAGCAATTTTGGTGGCCAGCTGGATTCCTGGGTTCCCGGTTCTGGGTTCCCGGGTTCCTGGTGATTGGTTCCGGGCCGATTTCGGTGGGTTCCGGGTTCCCGGGTTCCTGGTCGATCTCCTTTTATCGAAAACCATCCACTGATTGGGGTTTGTCTCTGGTGTAATTAGTGATTCCTCCTGTGGAGGGACACGCCAGACTCAAAAATCGTTGTGGGGTGCCCTGGGGTGCCAGGGGGGGCCCTATAGCCCTACCCTGACCTTCCAGAGAGCTATTTTTTAGCACTGGAGACCTAAAAACATAACAAAGCTAAGCGAAACAGCCTAAAACCAAGACGTAGAATAGCTTTGGGATAGGTTTTAAGTCGGGTGTTATTTTTTAGCCCTCCTGGAAGGTCAGGGTATAGCCCTATAGCCCAATAGCCCAATAGCCCCATAGCCCTACACCTCTATAGCTCTAGAGCTCTATAGCCCTATAGCTCAATAGCCCTGCAGTCCTATAGCCCCCTAGCCCTATACCCCTGATGGGGGGTTTTCTCCGGTATCACTGACGATACCGGAGAAAAGCCCCAATCAGTCGATTGAAGACTCCTCAATTGAAGATTCCTCCTGTGGAGGGAGGAACCTTCAATTGAAGACTCCTCCTGTGGCGGGGCACGCCCGACGCAGGAATCCTTCCCTGATGGTCCGCTACCGAAAATTTCGGGTAGCGCTCCGTAGAGATCGGTCGCTACCGAAATACCGAAATGTAGCGCCCAGTGCCGGTATCAGAGCGTTCTGAAACCCGCTACTTCCACGCCCCCCAAACGAAGATCCGGTCGCTACCGAAGTTCGGGGTGCGTCGAAATCGCTACCGAAAATCTCCGGTACCAGACCATCTGGGTCCTCCTGTGGAGGGAGGAACCTTCAATTGAAGACTCCTCCTGTGGCGGGGCACGCCCGACGCAGGAGTCCCTGTGGCGGGCACGGCGGGTGCCGCCGGGCCTGGCCGTGCCGCTCGGGGCCCCGGGGGGTCGTGGGGCCCCCCCTCCCGGGCACGGCGGGGCGCACGGCCGAGCCTGGGCCTGCCATCCTCCTCCTTCCTTCTCCACATTATTATGCTTTCAGTTGACATAGCCATTGACACAGACATGGGGGACCTCATGCGCACAGATACTATCACACAGTGGGGTGAACACATCTTGGCCAGACGGGTGTGGAACACAGGGGGGGGGCCCCCCTGTGAAACCTGGAGCGCGGCCAGATGGCTGGACGGGGGCCCCCCCCCCCTTCGTACGCACGAGTGGTACTGGGGCGTCCCTTGGATCTCGGAGCGACAGGCCCTCCAACTACACGCGGCCAATACACTACTACAGAACCTGGTGTTCCTCTTGGGCTGTCATATGGTGGCGGGGACTTCTGGGTGGATCGAGCATCCTCTCCCGGCCCATTGGAGGCCAGAGGCTCCCAGCAGCTTTCACTGGGAGCCCCTTGAGGCCCTGGCATCAGCTCCTATCACGATCACAGCCGACTTTGACCAATGCACGTTGCAGCCGACAGATCGAGACCCTGCGGAGTTTGGAAGAGCTCCCACGCGTCTCCTCGGACTTAGAATGCCATGCTTGCGAAGCCGCTTGTGCGAGGGACCAGGCAATGGCTGGTGTCACCACGGGAAAGGAGTGCATAAGACACTGCAGGGAAAGGAGCATGTTGGAGGACGCACAGTCTTTAAGACGCATGCTAAGAAGACATATCCTGAGGAGATGTGTGCCCGACTAGCAGCAGCCATTGCAGCCTCTATGCACAACATTTTCACAGATGCTGACAATGAAGATCAGCACATTGACGAGAGCGCGTTGTGCGATGATTTACGCAAGTTTTACCTGCCAGAGATAAGTGCGGACTTTGACACAGCACCAGATTTTGCAGGGAGGACGACCAAGACACAGAGAGCTGATCCAGAGATGCACAGGTTCCAGGACGACCCCAATGAGACTCCCATGGGCCCCACATGTGCTCCGACTCCAGCTCCCACCCCTGCTCCGACTCCAGCTCCTGATAGCCCCAGCAGGAATATTCTCTTGCACGAGTTTGGATCGGATGAGGAGTTAGAGAGTTGGTTGAGGCCTTTTCCCTCCTCCCCCTCCTCTCCCCCGCCGCCGCCGCCGCCGCCCCCCCCGCCTCGCCTCACCCCAGAGCAGCTGGCGCGCATAGCGGCCAACCGCTCCGAGGCGCAGCTCAGGCGCCAGGCCAGGAGGGCCGCGGCCCACAGGCGGCGAGCTCCCTGGACAGGGAATATCTCCTTCGCCCCCTTTTTCGAGGCGGGACCCACCATTGCCGCCCCCGCCGCCTCTCTCGGCCTTCCTCTTACAGAACGGGAAGCCTAGGCGGGGAGCGCGGCACTACGACGAGAGCTCGCGAACCCTTCGCCATGCCTGCGTCCCACCACCACCTTCTCCTCCTTCTCCTCCTTTCTCCTCCTCATTCCTCCTCCTCCTCCTCCTCCTCCTTCTCCTCCTCCTCCTCCTCCTCCTCCTCCTCCTCCTCCTCATTCCTCCTCCTCCTCCTCCTCCTCATTCCTCCTCTTCCTCCTCCTCCTCCTCATTCCTCCTCCTCCTCCTCCTCCTGCTCCTCGTCCTCCTCCTTCTCTTTTCTCCCCCTTCTCCTCCTCATTCTCCTCTCCTCCTTCTCCTCCTTCTCCTCCTCCTCCTCCTCCTCCTCTTTTGTCATCCTCCTCCTCCTCCTCTTCCTCCTCCTCCTTCTCTGTTCTCCTCCCTCCTCCTCCTCCTCCCTCCTCCTCCTCCTCATTCCTCCTCCTCCTCTTACTCCTCCTCCTTCCTCCTCATTCCTCCTCCTCCTCCTCCTTCTCCTCCTCCTCCTCCTCCTCCTCCTCCTCCTCCTCCTCCTCCCTTCTCCTCCTCTTCCTTCTCCTCCTCCTCCTCCTCCTTCCTCCTCCTCCTCCTCCTCCCTCCTCCTCCCTCCTCCTCCTCCTCCTCCGGCCCGGACAGGGCCGGTGTATAGGCAGATAGGCGGCGCCCGCGGGGCAGGCGAGGAGGAGGGGGGGGCGGGGAGGCAGAACAAGTGGGGGGCGCGGACAAGAGCGGGCGGGGGAGGAGGCAGGGGAGGACTAGGAAGGAGGGGGACGAGGAGGAGGAGGAGAACAGCGGCGACGATGATGCGGGCAGGGGCTGCAGTGGGTGGCTTCTGAGTCTTGCGCGCGCGTTGGGATTCGCTGGCAAGGAAGCGCACTCGAACTCGGCTCACAAGGGAAAGTGCGGAAAAAAAGTTCAATTCGAGTTCGATACAGTCTTTACGCACGTAGGCGAAACCTGACATTGGGCCAGACCCCCGGGGGGAAGGCGCGCAAGCCGCAGCGCAGCGCGCCCGTGACTCTCGCACGCCAGCTGGTAGAGCGCACTGCCGCCCGCGAGGTCTGCGGCGCAGGTTCGGGAGGTGGAGGAGGAGGAGGAGGAGGAGGAGGAGGAGGAGGAGGAGGAGGAGCAAGGAGGAGCAAGGAGGAGGAGGAGGAGGAGGAGGAGGAGGAGGAGGAGAAGAAGAAGAAGAAGAAGGAGGAGGCAGCCCCCGCAAGATCTCGCGAGCCAGGCGGCCGCCACGAGGTCACAAGTTGCCCGGTGCCTCGGCACCCTTCGGCCCTCTCCAAGAGCCCCTTTCGCTGGCCTTCCCTGAATACCCTGGGCGCTGGGCCTCTGGAGCTCCTGCAGCTTCTGGAACACTCGGGTCGGGCGAAAGGGGGGGATAGCAAAGGGGGAGTTTGAGAATCAGCTCACGTAGCTGATTTTCCCGGCGCCTCCCGGCGCCGGAGGCGGCTATGTATCGAGGAATGGGCCCCTCGGTGAAGCCGAAACCAGCTGCATGCAGCAAATTTTGTAACCCCCTCCCCCCCTTTCGCCCGGCCCGAAACACTTGGGGCGCGCAAGTGCAAACTCAAAAGCATACAATCGAGTGCGCGCGGTTCCCAGAAGGGGCTCGGACGCGCGCATTCTTACATATTTGCTTTTGTACATGTTGTGCGTACAACTTGTATGTGTGGCCTCTTCTCTGCAGTCTTACAAAATTCAAGAACATACCCCCCAACAACATACGAGCGATCTCCGAGGAGCGCCGGGGCGAGCCTCCTCTTGTTCGTGCGATCCCCGGGGAGCTCGAAGGTCCCCCTCCTCCTCCCTCCCCGCCCCTTCGCCCTCTCACCCCGCTCTCCCCCCTCATCCCGTCTCCAAAGTTCCCTTCGCCCTTCGCCCTCCCTGTCCCTCCCTGTCCGCCCCCCTACCCCCCCCCTCCCAGCCCTGCCTCCCTATGGGGGGACTCTTATAGGCGGGCTCCGATGGGTAAACTACTTTGGGCTTCGCATAACCAGGATGTATCTAACATGGATGCACACAATGCTCGTGCAGCCGAAACAATACACACATTCATAAACAAAGTTGCACACATAGAAGCAACATCACAACAACAACAACAGCAATACAACAACAACAGCAACACAACAACAACACCAACAACAATACAAACAACAACAACAACAACAACAACAACAACAACAACAACAACAACAACAACAACAACAACAACAACAACAATCATTTTACCCGAACGCGTGGTGTTCTCCCCAGTGCCAGGGTTTTCATACGACACCAGGCAATACCCCCACTTCGTGGGGGGGCATTACAAGCTCTACCAAATATCCAAACGACTCTTCGCGACCACCCAAACCCAGCTTCCCGCCCTATGACGTTGGGACACTTCACTTCGTGGCGTGCGGACGACCGTGGCTACTACACTGGCGTGGGGTACACACCCACAACCCAATGGTTTTTGGAGATTTCGGCGTGCGCGCGCGAAGAAAAAACGAATGTGTCCCGCATGGTATTATTTGACAGGGATGATGGCCCTGGCAGGTGCGCAACCGTTGTCGCAGAAGTTCGAAAAAGTTGCTCGCAAAAGCCCGTTTGACAGAAATGTTTAAAAAGTGTTGGGTTTCCTACGAATCCGCAAGAGCGCGCGGGATGAGATTTTGACATTTTTTTGTTGAAAAACCATTGGTTTTTTGATGTTTTTATGTTAAAATCGCTCCGAACACTAAGCTTTTGGAAGGATTTCGTCTTGCGCGCGCGAATGTCCACTTTACCTTATTTTTTGCAAGGGATTCTTGAAATTTGATTATTTGAACAAGAAATTTCATTTTATAGTGTTTTTTGCAAGGGAAAACGGATTACAACAAAACAACCGGATCTTGATCACCTCGAATTACCTGAGGCTTCCTCACGAAAATGGTGAAAACGTGGCTGCGGCCTAGGCGCGGCGGGGGGGGCGCGCACCAGGGGGCCCAACAATAATTATTCTTTAGAATTAATGATGTTCAACAACAACGAAAACACATACACCACGAGGAAGATGAAAGATACAGCGTGTACATTCCCTTAAATTTCCACTCTTTGGAAATTGTGTATTTCGAAGTGTTTCACATTTCTAATTTCGACCAGTTTCTCCATCCTGTCCGCTTTAAAAGCCGCCCATTGCAAGACAGGAGCGAGAAGGACAAGGACTGCGCGAGCTGAGGAGAATGACCAGGACCAGGATGCGACGGCAATGATGAGTTCACCCACCAACATCGCAGGTCGCCGCAGCAAAGCTGTGCCTCAGCGTGAGGTGGAGTAAAGCATGGCGACCGATGAGTCGCAATGCACCAGCACATGCGCAGTGTTTGGCAACAAGCCGTGAAACGAGGAGGCAGGATAACGAGGACGAGAAGGATCGGGCGGGAAGTGACCTACGGAAGCAGGATGACAGATGGTGCAGTCCAGCACAGAGATAAGGACACAAACTACACAAGATCTGACTTGCATTACGTAGATTTCGTAAGGATGGCCCACGGGACCCAATCCTTTCGGGGGTATCCCCCCGAAGCGGATCCCCGACACAGCTTTAGACCCCCGAGCGCCAGCATGAGAGATTATATCCCTGCGGGGCTGAACAGCAGATCGCCTTCCTCCTTGCCAGGCCAGATCGGCAGCCCCGCCCCCGACGCGCCTACGCACAGCGCTGCCCGACACCGCGACGGCCCGGCATCAGTCGGGGATGGACAGAACCCCCTTTAGTCGAACGCGGTTTGGTGAAAGCGACCTCGGGCCCAAACCTGGCGGGCGCAAGCCTGGAAAATGACGGCCGCGGCGCCTCCTCAAGGGACAATTCACTAATCAACGTGTCAAGGGGGGGGGTCCTGTCCACCCCCGAATCAGGAAGCGTGCGCAGCGTGCACTCTGCCTGCCAGGTCGGCAGCACACCCGGGCGCCTGGCAGCACGCCGTGCGGCACGGTCACCTAGCCGCCGCCGCCTGCCCGCAGACCACCCTGAGCGGCGTCGACGTCGCCCTTGCCGACGCCCTGGCTCGGCAGATACCCGGCCTTGTTGGTGATGGCTTCGTCCGCGCCGCTGGAGATGAGGAAGTCCGCCAGCTGCATGAACCCGTAGTGGCAGCAGTAGTGGAGCGGCGTGTTGCCAGCGTCGTTCTGCGCGTCGACCTTGACGCCGTTCTTGACGAGCATCTTCACTATTCTCTTGTTGTTGTTCTGGCACGCCACGTGTAACAGGCTGTTGCCCACCGCGTCCCTTGCCGTCAGGATGTCGTTGTTTTGTTGGATCAGGTTCTCCACTGCATCGTAGCGGTTGTGCCGCACGAAGGAGAATGCCACAGAGTCGTTGCGCTCGAAGTCGGCGAACGTGTCGTCCTCGATCAGGTTGCCGTCCTCGTCGACCTCTGTGCGGTTCGGCGGCATCACCAGGTGTGGCGCGGTGGACCCCGTGACCAGCGACGTGTCTGGCACCATCACGTCTCCAGCGTAGGGGATGATGATGGGCCCATTTTCCACCACCACTGCCATATGTGGGACGGGGGAGAAGGGAGGAGGAGGAGCTCCTCCTCCTCCTCCTCCTCCTCCTCCTCCTCCTCCTCCTCCTCCTCCTCCCTCCTCCCTCCTCCTACATATGGCAGTGGTGGTGGAGAGCTGGCCCATCAGATGACGTGCGTCTGGGCGGCCACCGCCTCTGGCTTGATCAGCAGCCGAATGTAGGCGTCCCCGCGCATCTTCTCCTGCGTGAACAGGTTCACGTCGCTGACGGTCGCGCTGACGCTCCTGGACGCCATGACCGCCTTCTCGCCATCGCTCGGGCGTCCCTTCCCTTCGTTTCGTGCTCGTGTTTTTTTTTTCGCCAGATGATCAAAGATGTTCCTCGAGTGTCCTCGCCGATCGCTCGGACGTCCATTCCCTGTGTGTTTGTTCGGTTTCGTGCGCGTGCTTTTTTTCTCGCCAGATGATCAAGGATGCTCCTCGATTGTCCTCGCCGAAAAAAAAACATGCACACGTCCGAGCGACGCCGAGCCTTCGACTTGGCGGCCGGGTCCGACAGCGCGGGCGGCAGCCGGGTGCCGGAGGCGCGGTCCTCCGGCTCCGCAAACGACGGAAGCTCCGGCACCACGATGTGCCCCCGGCTGCTCGCGCCCGGGGCGCCGCCCCCGAAAGGCCCCGAGCTGCTCGCGCCGAATCCTGCGGGGGGCGCGGGGGAGGGGGAGGAGGAAGAGGAGGAGGAGGAGGAGGAGGAGGAGGAGGAGGAGGAGGAGGAGGAGGAGGAGGAGGAGGAGGAGGAGGGGGGCACAGCCTCAGGTCGGGCATGTCTCCCTACAGGCGGATCTTGCAGGAAAAACATCCATCGTGCCACCCAACATGCACCCAAAGAGTCCACAGCATGACCCAAACATCGTCCTCAGACTATGTTTTAAAACCACTGTTTTTTTGCGTTTTGCTCCTGTATGCAGGGGCAGGCCCGATTCAAGGGCAGCGTGTTTGGAGTCCCGAAACGGTGCGGTGACAGACCGTGCGGTGACCTCGGAACCCCAAGAGACCTCACCGCACGGTCCGCCACCGCACGGTTTTGGGACCTCGGATGCCCCTGTCGCCCGAGACGTCCTCGGAGAGGGACTCGGGTCCCAAAACCGTGCGGTGACCCCGAATCCCCACAGACTCACCGCAAGGTGCAGGGCAGTCTTTAATACATAGGATTGCTGAAAACATATTATTTTTACGACATGATTTATTTATGAATACATGTATGCATGAGCTTATCGTTGTTTTTTATACTAACTCCCTGCATGTTTTAATGCACGATCCGCCCGCGGAGCATGTATTCTCAAAACGGCACTGCACGGTGTGGTCACCGCACCGTTTGGGGGCTCCCGAGGCGTGGCTGCTCCCCCGGGGCCTTCTTCCTGCCAGGGCGCACCTCTGGCCCAAAGGAGGCCCGAGGCGAGAGCCCGGCCGTGCGCTGTGGCGGCGAGCGCCGCGGGCGGGCGGCGGTGCCCGCCGGCCGGAAGAAGCGGGGAGGCACCTGGAGTGAGGAGGAGGAGGAGGAGGAGGAGGAGGAGGAGGAGGAGGAGGGGGAGGAGGGGGAGGAGGGGGAGGAGGAGGAGGAGGAGGAGGAGGAGGAGGAGGAGGAGGAGGAGGAGCAGGAGGAGGAGGGGGAGGAGGAGGGGGAGGAGAGGGCCCCTCTGGGGCCCCATGCTGGCTCCAAGGGGGACGGCTGCGGCGGATGCCATGACAATGGGCACCCTAACAATCCGATCACTTCTTTAAAGTGCGTAAAACATGTTCTAAACATGTTTCAAACCTGTTTTGGCATAGTTAGAACATGCTTGACACATGTCTTAGACATCTGGAAATGATTTGGCAGCATGCTTCCTCGCCGTTGATCGACCTCCACAACAGTAGGAAGGCGGGTAAGTAGCCCTGAGGTCCTGGCGACTCGATTTTTGGAGCCGTGCGTTTTCGCCCAGTTCTGGGCCCCGAGGCCCTCGCAGATGGACGCGACTCGGAAAAAATGGCGCAGACAGATGGGGTCCGGGGCTCCGGTCGTGATTTCTCACGATGCCTCAATGTGCTCGAGACGTCGGATCTCAGGGAGAGTAGATCGGGTTCAGGCCCTCCCAGAAAATAGCAAAGCACACACAGACACTCACACACTCACACACACACATCAAAACCGTGCCGACTCTTGAGGTGGGAGGGCGCCAGAAGCAGACTCGGATCTGGGGATGCAGAAATACCGACCTTCAACGACCAGCATGAAAAGAGGCCTCCTAGATGGGGTCGGAGCAGATGGGGTCGGAGGATCGCGCCGCATCGCCGATACATCGGCGATGCATCGGCGATGTATCGCCGATGCACCGACGATGCATCGTCGACGTGGGCGATGCATCGGCAACGCCGGCGTGGAGGACATCGGGCTCCGCATCGAGCCGCATCGGCGATGCATCGGCGATGCGGCGCGATCCTCTGACCCCATCTACTCGGACCCCGTCTGGGAGGCTTCGAGTGTCAGGGCACCTCTCTGCACGGTTTCCCCCGGGGCCGTAGGCGACCCGAGGAGGAGCAGTAGGAGGGAGGAGGAGGAGGAGGAGGAGGAGGAGGAGGAGGAGGAGGAGGAGGAGGAGGAATAGGAGGAGGAGGAGGAGGGGAGGAGGAGGAGGAGGAGGAGGAGGGGAGGAGGAGGAGAGGAGGAGGGAGGAGGAGGAGGAGGGGGAGAGAGAGGAGAGAGGAGGAGGAGGAGGAGGAGGAGGAGGAGGAGGGGAGAGGAGGATGAGGAGGAGGAAGAGGAGGATGAGGAGGAGGAGGAGGAGGAGGAGGAGGAGGAGGAGGAGGAGGAGGAAGAGAGGAGGAGGGGGGGGGAGGGGCGGAGGAGGAGGAGAGAGGAGGAGGACGGGTCGCCTAGTAGCCCGTCGGAGAAGCCCTCCACGTCTCTCCCCTCCCGGGAGCTCCGGGCGGCAGCTGCGCCGTGCCGCCCACGGGCAGCACCCCGCCCCCGAGCCGGAGCGTGATCCTCTCGGCGATCTTGTCGATGAGGCTGTCGTCGGAGAGGGCGCCGGCCGAGGCGCCGAGGCCACCCGGGCCGCCGCCGCGCGCGTCGAGCGCGTCGAGCAGCCGCTGCTGCATCTGCAGGGCAGGCCTGCCACAAGAGAAGTCCAGACTCCTCCTCCTCCTCCTCCTCCTCCTCCCCTCCTCCTCCTCCTCTGCCTCTCCTCCTCTGCCTCCTCTCCTCCTCCTCCTCCACTCCTCCTCCTCCTCCTCCTCATATCGTCATGATCATGATCATCATCATCATCATCATGATCATGATCATGATCATTATGATCATCATCATCATCATCATCATCATCATCATCATCATCATCATCATCATCATCTCATCTCATCTCATCTCATCTCATCTCATCTCATCCCATCCCATCTCATCTCATCTCATCTCATCATCATCACCATCATCAACGTCATCATCATCATCATCATCATCATCATCATCATCATCAACATCATCATCATCAGCATCATCATCATCATGATAATCCGCCTCCTCCTCATCCTCCTGCCGCATCTGCAGCGCAGGCCTTCCACAAGACAAAATTATATACACTTCTCGATGTGTGCGTGTCATCTTGCGCAGGGGCCATGATCATCTTCTCTTTATCGTTACAAGTTTGCCGTAGCCATGTTGGCTCAATGTACAAGTTGGGCTGATGCGTTCACGCAGGCCTCCACAAGACAAGTCCGAACGCCTGTGCTCTAAACAAGCGGGCGTTTTCTTAAGGGGCGTTTCGACATTGGGCGGAAGGGAGGGGGGGGGGGGGGGAAAGGAGGGGGGTCTGGCTCCGGACCGCTGCTTACAAGGCGACTGCTTGCAACGGGCGTTCATCATGGGGGAGGCTCCACCTGCGTGCGACAGGCGCCAGAAACAGCCAAGCTTTACTCCATGGGGGGGGGAAGGGAGGGTGCGAGGGCTCGCGCCGATCGGCAAAGCAATGACTAAGAAAACGACCACATTCTAAAAAGTGCTGTATTCAATATATGTTCTGTCCGCCACCGTGGCCCATGGCACGTGGGGGCGCGGAAGAATCCCAAGGCCTGTCTGGCAGGGCTTGCTCGAGTTCCAAGCAGGGTGCCTCCCCAATCCATGCCCGCAGTCTCTGGCGTGCACCGCCCGTCCTGTCCGAGGCCACTTTCCTCGTGCCCGCTCGAAGATGTTGCTCTTCCAGCGCGCACGCACGAGGATCGTGCTCTTCCCGCACTGCCAGGCGCTGATCCCAAGCGCTCCAGGGCTTCGTTGCCACGATCCCTCATACTTACTCCGACGGAAGGACCCCACATGAGAATCTGTTTAGCTTGCCCTTACCCTTTTCCTCCTCGCACTGACGGACACTCTCCTCTCGCCCGCCGTTCTGCCCTCACCCGCTCCCCCTCCTTCTATTTCTCCTCCTCCTCCTCCTCCTCCTCCACTTCCTCCTCATCATCACCCCCTCCCTACCCCTTCCCCGTCCTCGTCCTTCCCCTGCTTCTTCTCCGCGCGCTCCTCCCCTACCCCCTGGCCGGGGCAAGCAAATCGATGTTCCTCGGCGCCGTCGCCGCCGCGGCCAGCGCGCGTATTCCCCGACGGCTGGTTCGCGAAACCTTTGGGGCAACCCCGCGGGCCGCTGGGGCGCGGGGGCAGGCGGTCGGGACAGCCCCGCGGGCCAAGCCGTTGGGACAACCCCGCGGGCTTCGAGCGGGGCGCAGCCGCGCTCAGGCGGGAGGCAGCATGAACCCAAGCCTGGTTCACAATTCACTCTCAGATGAGGCTCCCGCTTGATGCCTCCTACAAATTCAAGCCTGGGGAGCCCAAAGGTGACGACAGTTACAGGTTGCCGATGACCCGCTCGGATTACCAACATGAAATGCGGGACCCATAAAGAGGGGGCTCCCGCCTGGGACTTCCTCACAATTCACTCACAGACGAGGCTCCCGCTTGATACTTCCTCCATATTCAAGCCTGATGAACCCAAAAATGGCGACAGCTACAGGTTGCCGATGACCCGCTCGGAGGCCCCAACATGAAGCGCGGGAGCCATAAGGAGAAGGTTCCCGCCTGAGACATCCTCACAATCCACTCACAGACGAGGCTCCCGCTTGATACTTCCTCCAAATTCAAGCCTGAGGATCCCAAAAGTGGCGACCGTTACAGGTTGCCGATGACCCGCTCGGATTACCAACATGAAATGCGGGACCCATAGGGAGGGGGCTGCCGCCTGAGACTTCCTCACGATTCACTCACAGACGAGGCTCCCGCTTGATACTTCCTCCATATTCAGGCCTGAGGAGCCCAACAATGGCGACAGTTACAAGTTGCAGATGACCCGCTCGGATTACCAACATGAAGTGCGGGAGCCATAAGGGAGGGGGCTCCCGCCTGAGACTTCCTCACAATTCACCCACAGACGATGCCCCCGCTTGATACTTCCTCCATATTCAAGCCTGAGGAGCCCCAAAGTGGTGACAATTACATGTTGCCGATGGCCCGCTCGGAATTACCAACATGAAGTGAGGAGCCATAAGGAGAGGGTTCCCGCCTGAGACATCCTCACGATTCACTCACAGACGAGGCTCCCGCTTGATACTTCCTCCATATTCAGGCCTGGGGGGCCCAACAGTGGCGACGGCTACAGGTTGCCGATGACCCGCTCGGATTACCAACATGAATTGCGGGACCCATAGGGAGGGGGCTGCCGTCTGAGACTTCCTCACGATTCACTCACAGACGAGGCTCCCGCTTGATACTTCCTCCAAATTCAAACCTGAGGAGCCCAAAAGTGACGACAGTTACAGGTTGCCGATGACCCGCTCGGATTACCAACATGAAGTGCGGGACCCATAGGGAGGGGGCTCCCGCCTGAGACTTACTCGGGTGACATAAGCGAGTGACGGTGATGAGTGAGTGAGTGAGTGAGTGAGTGAGTGAGTGAGTGAGTGGGTGGGTGGGTGGGTGGGTGGGTGGGTGGGTCAATGATGATGGTGATGATGATGATGGTGATGATGATGATGATGATGAGGAGGATAATGAGTGGTGAGGAGGAGGAAGCAAGGAAGAGGAGAGGAGAGGGAGGAGGATGAGGAGGAGGAGAGATCCTGCGCGGAGGGTGTGCAGGGAAAACAAGAACCCAACTTAGGATGTGGGGAAAACGATGGATATGCGTCCCGAGCTTCCAAGACGGCCCGAGCAGGCAACCAAGGACATCAAGATGGCCCAAGAAGCCTCGAAGACAGCCCGAGATTGCCCCAATGTGGCCGAACGTTGACTCAAGACGACCCAAGGTGCCTCCAAGAGGGTCCAACATGGACACATGAGGACGTCCAACAGGGTCCGAAGGAGCCAAAATTATTGACTTCCCTTGAATGCTTGAATTATTTTCGCATTCTCGCCGTTTTGGGCTACCGTCAGCTCAAGGCGGCCCGAGAGGACTCCACGATGGCCCAAGAGGCATCCAAGATGGCCCAAAAACTGCCCAAGAGGGCCTCCCGTGGGACCCCAGACGGCCTTAGAAGGCCCTTCGACGGCCCAAGACGGCGCCCAAACAGCCACACAATGGTCCCCAGGCACCCATCAAACGGCCAAGAGGACCCCGAGACGGCTCAAGACAACCCCAAGCCGGCGTAAGATAATCCTTAGACGGCCCAAGAGGGCCCCAAGGAACCCCAAAGACTGCTGCGCAGGAGGCCAAGACTGCCCCAAGACGGCGCACACGAGTTTCGTAATCATGATGATGATGATGATGATGATGATGATGATGATGATGATCATCATCATCATCATCATCAGCAGCAGCAGCAGCAGCATCATGGTCATCACAATCATCATCACCATCCTCATCATCAACATCATCAGCATCAACAACATCATCATCATCATCCCCATCATCATCATCATCATCATCATCATCAGCATAATCATCAGCCTAATCATCTTCATCCTCACCATCAGTCACAATCACAACCATAAGCATAATCATCGTTAGAATCATCGCAATCATCACCACCACCACAATAATCGTCAACACCATCACCATCACCATCAGCATCAACATCACCATCACCATGAGCATTATCAACATCACCATCATCATCATCATCATCATAATCATCACCATCACCATCACCATCACCACCATCATCATCAACAGTATCAGCAACATCATAATCATCATGATCAACGTCATCGCCATCGTGATCGTCATCGTCATCGTCGTCGCCAGAATCATCATAACCACCACCATCACCACCACAAGCACCACCACCATCATCACCACCAGCACCACCAGCACCACCACCACCACCACCACCATCATCATCATCATCATCATCATCACCATCCTCATGATAATCAGCATCATCATCATCATCACCATCATCATCATCATCATCATCATCATCATTATGACCATCATCATTATGACCATCATCATCATCACCATCATCAACATCACCATCACCATCCCCATGATCCCAATTATCATCATAATCATCATCCGTATCCTCATCATCATCGTCAACATCATCATGACCACGGCTCTCCCAAGCCTGGAGGCATACACGTGACGGCTTCCCGCGCCCCCTCGAATGGTCGCCACCCAGAATGCCGGGCTGGCACGGTGACAGGATTTGCCGCAGGCAGCTTGATATCATGCATAGTTAATGGAGGCACACGATTTGCTTAACAAAAAAAACTCTGGGGCGGACGATTCAACAAATAGTTTCGCGGGCCTTCGCGCCGCCGCCATAGCGGAGGGGCAGAACAGGCGGACGGAGGGCGGACAATCCCGGGTTCTTTGGAGGCCGGAGGGGGGCGCGGGCTGACAATTCAGGGCGGGAGGGCGGAACAGGCAGACGGAGGGTGAACAATCCCGGGTTCTTTGGAAGCCGGGGGGGGGAGCGCGGGCTGACAATTCAGGGCGGGCAGGCTGACGATTCGAACTCGCAGGGGCGAACCATTCGAGGCAACGGGAATTGCTTTTGGCCATCCCTGAATGTGAAGTAAACATTTCTGGCCCGCCGTCCCTCCCCGTCAGAACCCGTTTGGAAACGTTGTAAAACCGCTTCGGCGAATGTCGGAAGCGTTTCGGATACCAAAAAAAAGCTCGCTGCTCCGTGCCTCGCTCCCTTCCCTCCCTCCTTCCCTCTTTCTCCCTGCCCTCCCCACCCTCCTGCTTCCCTTCCTCCTCGCTTGCCTGCTGAAGCATATTTTCTTCCTTGATCGGAACGGCTGATACGGGAAACATAGGCACCTGCGCCAGGACTCCCGAGCGGCGCTTCCAGAGGCCCCTCTCCGCAATCCTCCCCCCGCGGGCGCGGGTGCTCAAACGAGCGCAGGAGGACGAATAGAACATCAGTTTCCGCAAGGCGGCGAGATAGAACGCCAGGAGGGCGGACGATTAAAACAGTTTCTGGCGGCTGAATTCTATGAGTCTGCCCCACTCATTCATGTTGGGGCCCCCGGGCCGGGGGAGGGGGGGGGACATTTTCTGAACCGCTTGCCTCCATTACTGCTTTTTGTCAAGGGCAGTCTGAACTGCCAAGTTGTGCCCTCGACCCCTCGACACGGTTGGCCTTCGTCTGGCCTCCGGAGGGCTTTGCGGGGACCTCCGCGGGGACTTCTGGGGGTCAGGATCCCGGGCGGGGACTTACAGTTATAGCCAGAAGGGCAGTCTGGATGGAAGCTCCGACAGCGGAGCGGTGGCCAGTGGCATTCTCGACGCCTGCAAGAGGCGCTCTCCAGGAAAGCGAGATCTGGCCTCCTCCTCATCATCGTCCTCGGTGTCCTCTTTCTTCCCCCCCTCTTCCTCGTCCTACTCAAAACCTCCTCCTCCTCCTCCTCCTCCTCCTCCTCCTCCTCCTCCTCTACCCCTCCTCTGCCACTCCCCTCCCCCATAACCGAAGCGGGAGGCAAACCTCGCTACGGCAGGTTCGGCTTCTGTCATGAGATCTGGATGCGAATAGGTTAAGAATCTCTGAGATCGTTCTGAAATGCCCTGGGCGCTCTATCATCACACCAGGCCCGGCCTGGCCATTCCCAGCCCCGTTGCGCTCACGCGGGAACGAATCCAAAACATGTCGATGCCGCTGATCTCCGGGCCTCTCCTGGAATGCGCTCCGACATCATTTCGAGGATCATCCAGCCGTGGCGACAAGGGAGTGCGAGCACCGGCTTCGGTATCTCTTCCACCTCCGATCATCGAGCCATCCGCCCATATGATTTTCCCATCGGGCCCCAGAAGTATTGACCTATTCCCTGTGGGGTTCCTTTTTCCACCCTGGATTCTTTTTTGACAGCCCTGGGCCGAAATCGAAGGGACACGCCTGGATTGAAAAAGCATCTTGTCGGACCATGAGATCCCACTACGCCACCAAAATATATACACAGACGCCCTCCGACGAACTTTGCATGTACCTTCAGGGAGGGCGGTGGTATATAATGTCGCTGGCTCTCGGTGGTGATTTATATACCGCCGCACTCCCCCCAGGCCAAGGAGCATTCCATTGGAGGGTGCCTGTGCTGATTTAAATGTGTATATGTATATGTAAATGTGTATATGTACATGTACCTGTACATGTACATGTGGATGTAGATGGATCTGTATAGTTATTTGAATATGTATGTGTATACGTATATGTATTTGTATATGTATATGTATGTCGGACCGACGGCACGAGAAAGCTGACACACAGTGGCGAATCACGACCAGAGCCCTGAACCCTGTCTGTCCGCACTCTTCTGCGAGCCAGCTTCATCTGTAAGGGCCCCGCGGGCCCGAATGATGGGCAAGGTTTCCGCCACCACCACCACCACATGCAGGTCGGGGGAGGCGGGACGCTGAGGAGGTCCTCCTCCTCCTCCTCCTCCTCCTCCTCATCCTCCTCCTCCTCCTCCTCCTCCTCCTCCTCCTCCTCCTCCTCCTCCTCCTCCTCCTCCCTCTCCTGCACGTGGTAGTGGTGGTGGAACAGGGGCCCATCACCGAAACCGTGCGGAGACGCCCAGCGCGACGCGGGCGAGGCGCCGGGACCTCGCCGGAGAGAGCCCGAGACCGTCGAGGCGCCCAGGCCGCCGAGGCCCCACCGCGGCTTCGGCCGTGCCCCGCACGGGTCGGGGCTGGGCAGCGCGCCGCCCGTGACAGAGCGCCCTTTCGAGAGAGCTGCTACGGGTCAGGTCGGGCATGCTTCCCTGGACGAACAATAGGAAGGGCCCCTCAAAAAGCATCCAAGCATCATCCGTCATGGTCACAACCCGGACTATTTGCCTTTGTCTATGTTTGCATACTCCTCCTGTAGAGGCACAGGCCCGACTCAGTGCTAGGGGCACTCCGCCCACGTGCGCACGGCACCGCATCCCGAGCGCACTCCAGCGGGGTAGCTCATCGACGTCCAAAAGCATCCGAAGGTATCTGGCGAAGCGCACGCCGATTGGCGGCAGCGACTGCGGACTGCACCAGGGCACTCGGATGCTCAAGGCGAGCGACCGAACCCGTGCAGATGTCCTGTCGACTTGTCCGAGGGGGCGTCCTGACCATCCAGACCGCCATCCAGACTTCCGAGGCCGCCCCCCCGTGGCTCCTCGGGCGCTGACGGGACTGGGTTAAGGAGTGACCTGGTCTGGTACTGTGTGCCAGTGGACGCTCGTCCACCTCATTCCACCAAGCGGAGCTCTCGCCACCCGAAGAAACGACTTCCACGGCAGACCTGGTCCAGCGATGCTGGCCCATTCTACAGTCGAGGCGTTGACCTAAGGAACCCTTAATCAGGAACGAGGCCCCTATTCTCCATGAGTTACACTTCGATTTCGTATCGAAAACCTAAGGAAAATCTAAGGCAAGCTGCGAAACAATCAAGGAACACGGAGCCCCTCCCCAACGAAAAGGGATCCTTCTTCAGGGCCCCGACTGTAGGGGGTCCCGGGGCCCAAGCACCAACCGGCTCCCCATTCACTACCCGGCGATGCCATCGGAGATCTCGCATCGTCGAGCCATCCAGACCGCCGAGGCCTCCCCCAAGATCCCCGACGCCATGATTTGTTCGCAGCGTCGACCCCTAGAGGTCTCGACCCATGAATACCCAGGACCAGCTTTTCATCCCGTGCCGCCCAAGGGCCCCTACGAGGCCGAACATAGCGAAGCAAAGCGCCCGTCGTCATTTCGTCACGACTCGAGTAGGGGGAGGAGCAAAAACACATAAACATGAACTTTCGACGGTCCGCAGGGAGCGTCAAACATGTATGTTGATGTGTTTCTTTCGTCTTCGATCGAGGAGGACTTGGGGAAACCCGAAAGTGCAGATACCGCTGCTCCCCGGACCGATCGCGGGGTGCGCCCTGACCAAGACCTCGAGGTGAACCCAGCCGCATGGCGACGAGGGCCTCCCGGGAGGCCCAAGACGGTGCAAGCGAGGCACGGCCAGCGCTCGGTGGCAGCTCGGGGGAGCCTCCCATGTCATCTTGTCGGCTCTTGCGAATCGACGCTGAATCGACGCTGTTCGACCCCAAATCGAAGCTAACCGACGCTAACTCGGCGCTGCCTCGTCGACCCCCAAACGCTCATCGACGCCAGTCGACGCTGAAGCCGGAATAGCGAGGGCACACCAGGCTCCCATGCTCTGGTACCGAACCAGCGGCATCGGCACCTCCTTACCTCCTCCGAGTGCACGGTTTCCCCCGGGGCCGTAGGCGACCCGAGGAGGGGGAGGAGGAGGAGGAGGAGGAGGAGGAGGAGGAGGAGGAGGAGGAGGAGGAGGAGGATGAGGGGTAGGATGAGGATGATGAGGAAGGAGGAGGAGGAGGAGGAGGGAGGGAGGAGGAGGACAGGAGGAAGATGGAGGAGGATGAGGAGGGGGGAGGAGGAGGAGGAGGAGGAGGAGAGGGAGGATGGGAGGAGGGGGGGGAAGGGCGAGGAGGAGATGGAGAGATGGAGGAGAGGAGGAAGAGTGAGGGGAGGGAGGAGGAGGAGGAGAAGATGAGGGGGAGGAGGAGAAGGAGGAGGAGGAGGAAGGAGGAGGAAGGAGGGGAGTGAGTAGGAGGGAGGGAGGAGAGGAGGAGGAGGACGGGTCGCCCGAGCCCTTCGGAGACACCCTCCACCTCCGAGGCCCCGCCCCGCGGCTTTGCCCCTGCCCCGCGGCGGCCGCAGCGCGGCGTCCGGCTCCGGCTGCGGCGTGCGGGGCCGCGGCGCGGCGGGCGCCGCCGCGGCGGGGCTGGCCGGGAGGGCGTCGGCCAGCGCCTCCCGCGGGGCCAGGCCCGTGGGCTCCGGGAGCGGGGCCGCGGGCGCCAGCACCTGGGCGGCGACCCGCGGGGGGAGCGGCGACCCTGACCTTCCAGAGAGCCATTTTCCAGCACTGGAGGGCTGAAACCATAAAACAACTGCGCGAAACAGCCTGAAAACCAAGACGTAGAATAGCTTTTGGATCGGTTTTTAAGTCGGGTGCTATTCTTTAGCCCTCCTGGAACGTCAGGGGAGGGGGCGGACGAGCGCGCGAGGGGGGGTGCTCGGCGAGCGGCGGCGACGCCGCCGAGGTGGCCGAGGCAGGCGCGCGCCGGGGGCGACGAGAAGGGGCGGGCCCTGCGCGAGGTGGCGCGGCGACCTCGTGCGGCGACTTCCGCGGGCCGCCGGCGCGGCACGCGGCACTCGAGAATCGAGGGTGTTGACGTGCGGCCGTGCGCGGGCAGCTTGCGCGCGAGCGTCGGCGCAGACGTCGCTCCCCGAATCCCTGCCACCTCCGAAGGGCGCGCAACTTTTGCTTCCGGCGGCTCCTGCGGGCCTTCCGTCGGAGGGAAGGAGGAGAGCTGATTGGAGGGTAAACGCTTAGCTGCCCTGGTGCGCGCAAGTGCCTTTCGACTTTCGTGATTTCCGCCCGTGCAAATCATTTGCGGCTTGCTTCAAATTCAGTCCCCCCCCCGTCCATGCACGTAAACTTGCTGGGGTCTAAAAGAACGGGCTCCAAGAAGCTGTTGGAGAAGGAATCCAGGTCTGGCAGCCGGCGGAACTATATTTGTTACACTGGCCTCAGATGCTACAACCGTCCTCATCAGATACGTAAGGAGCCCTGCAGGGTCTGAAGCCTCCTGGGCACGTTCCTGAACGACCGCCCCCGCCGTATCCAATACGCAACCCGTAGCGTGCTGACACGGAGCTCAGCACGTCGATTGAAACGTGGGTCCGGCGCGAAGGTTGCGCGAGGGCAGCCGCGCGTCGTGCGATCGCGGGGCGTGACGCGCGAAGGCGGGCAGCAGCACAGGAGGCCCGCTGTCGACAGATGGTCGACCCTCAGCCCTCCTCGTCGATCCTCGTGCCTCGATCCTGCTCGACGATCGGTCTTCCGCACCCCCGATCGCCACCCACGCCCTCCCCGTCGCTCGGACCTCCCTTCCCTGTGCTTTCTGTCGGTCTCGTGCCTGGCTTGTTTTCGCGGAAGGATACAGGAGGCTCCTCAAGAATCTCCGCCGAGGAAGAGTGCACACGTGCGAGCGATGCCAAGCACGCCTCGATCGCCACCCCCCCTCCCAGAGAACCCCCCCGGGAAGGTCGAGGAGGCGCCACCGTGCCCGCCCGAGGCGCAGAGGCCCCCCCCCTGTCCTCCGAGGGTGACCTCCAGGGAGCCCCGGGAGTAGGAGGAGGAGGAGGAGGAGGAGGAGGAGGAGGAGGAGGAGGAGGAGGAGGAGGAGCAGTAACAATGATGAAGGAGGAGGAGGAGGAGTGCCAGGAGGAGGCGCTGGTGTTGGCCACTGGGCAGGAGCGACAAGCTCCGAGCAGACCAGCCGCACCACAGCCACGACGACGGCGGCGAGACGAGGTCACTGCACTCGCGACTCGAGCGGGGAGGAGGGAAGAGGACGAGTGAGAACGAGGAGAAGGAGGAGGAAGAGGCGGAGGAGGAGGCGGAGGATAACCAGCAGGAGGGATGTCAGTCAGGGCCCACACTGAAACAGGACAGTGCTAATCATGACGTTGAACCTTCTAGCCAGAGGGAACGAAGAATGCAGCACGCCTCGACCCCCGGCCGCAGTCTTCTCGGGCGCACCCATGTCCTGTTTTCTCGGGCCGGGCGAAAGGAGGTGATAGCAAAGGGGGGGTTTGAGAATCAGCTCGCGTAGCTGATGTTCCCGGCGCCTCCCGGCGCCGGAGGCGGCCATGCATCGAGGAATGGGCCCCGCGGTGAGGCCGAAACCAGCTGCACGCAGCCAATTTCGTAACCCCCCCTTTCCCAGTCCCCCCCTGACCTTCCAGAGAGCTATGTTTTAGCACTGGAGGCCTAAAAACCCCAAACAACTGAGCGAAACAGCCTAAAGCCAAGACGTAGCATAGCTCTGGGATAGGTGTTTAAGTCGCGTGCTATTTTTTGGCCCTCCTGGAAGGTCAGGGTGGAGCAGGAGGAGGGGGAGCCCTCCGGTCGAATCCGCGCCGAATCCATGCCAAGTCCGCGTCGAGTCTGCATCAAGCATGCGTCGGACACAAGAAAAGACACCAATTTTGGGGACAGGCGAGGTCCCCCGAAGATGCAACGTAAGCACTGTCCCAGCTCAAGGGGCCCCTGGACCAGTCCCCCCCTTTCGTCCGGCCCGATTTTAGCACTGTCCCTGACCTTCCAGAGAGCTATTTTTTAGCACCGGAGGCCTGAAAGCCCAAAAAACTGAGCGAAACAGCCTAAAGCCAAGACGTAGAATAGCTCTGGGATAGGTGTTTAAGTCGCGTGCTATTTTTTGGCCCTCCTGGAAGGTCAGGGTGGAGCAGGAGGAGGGGGAGCCCTCCGGTCGCCCCGGCGCCTCCAGGTCCGGCACGTCCTCTCTGCCCGAGGAGGTGACCACGGCCGCGGCCGCGGGCTGCGCCTGCTGGGGCGGGGGAGAGCGGGAGAGCGAAGGAGAGCGAAGGGGAGAGAGGGAGGGGGGGAGGGACGGAGAGAGTGGGGGGCACAGAGGGAGAGAGAGAGAGAGAGAGAGAGAAAAAAATAAATAAAAAAAAACAGAGAGAGAGAGAGAGAGGGAGGCCGAACGCGTCAGAGGTGAATCGGCGGAAGGGTTCGGCACGACGGCGTGCGGCACCCTGCCCCTGGCACTGATCAGTGGCACCCGGTGGCAGACCGCTGATTTACCTCGTGCTGCGCGGGGGAGACGACGACGACAACGATGACGACGACGGCGGCGAAGGACGAGAGAAGTCTCCTCTGGCGGAGAGGGCCGCTGGATTCTCGCATGCGGCGTGACAGAGACGACGACGGAAGCGACGACGACGACTCGACGAGGGGGACAGGGAGAGAGGGGGGGGGGCAGGGCGAAGCGAGGGGAGGAGCGGACAGACAGCAGGGGAAACTGGACCTATGCTGCAGCCCCGAAGGCTGCTGGGCTGGGCAGGGCTCCTGCCGCTCCGCGGGCGCAGCCGCCGCGCAGCCGGGCGTCGGGAGGAGAGCGACAGTGGAGGAGTGGCAGGAGCCCGGCACTTCGTCTCTGCATTCGGCCTGGACCTTTGGCATGCGGCAGAGGGAAACAACTACAGTGACCCCCCCCCCCCTGCCCCCCAACACTCACAGTTGGCACGCGCGGAGGACCTCTGCGGCCGAGGTGCAACACTCGTCAGACCCACCGCCCACTCTGCACATTGGGGGGAGGGGGGAGGCGTTCACGGATGAGTGTGGCATGAGTGCTCGCTGTTCTTTTCTCAGGCCTGCAGCGCGTCGCCCCCGAAACCCCGCCGACACGCCGCGCCCTGCGAGTGGACGGCGTGTCGCTCCGCTCCGCGGGGCGGGAGGCCGGGGAGGGCTCGGAACGTCGACGCCCATGGGGGCCGAGCAGTGCAGGGCGCGGTGGGCCAGGACCGGCGCGGCGGCGCGCGCTGTCCCGAAGCTAGCGGCCGCACGAAGTCTTCCTGGAGCACAACTGACAATAACTGCCGCGCAGCCGGCGCCAGGAGGAGAGCAACGGCAGAGGAGTGGCAGGAGTCTAACGCTTTTCTCCTGGTCATGATCCTCTCTCTCATCCAGCGCGTGCCACCTTGACTCGGTCCTCCTCCTGACGCTGACGCTGAAGGCTGGTGATCCTCCTCCTGCTCCTGCTCCTCCTCCGCCTCAACTTCCTCTTCCTCCTCCTCCTCATCCTCCCGCCTCCTCCCGCC
>CAUYUJ010005736.1:526450-544366 GCA_963575745.1 Prorocentrum cordatum | reverse complement strand
CCACCATGCTGTATATGTCCGCGTGTGCGTCGGGCATAGATGTGGGGAGGGTAAGGAACACGTCATCTTCCTCATCTGAGCTAATCAGCTCGACAAGGACGTCAGTGCTCCAGGTCGCCATACATCCTGTCCGAGTCCTGACAAGTCGTCACCGCAATCATCGTTTCCATCTTCAACGTGTTTTTTGATGCGGCGAGGCTTGATGCCTGCCTCCTTTCGGCTTTGAGCCTTTCCTTCTGTTTGATTCGCGACTCCGTAGGTAAGACTTGCTCGTCTTGTTCACCGGTCTGTGTGCCCATCGTCGTTGATGAGAGGGTGCCTGCGTCAACCGCCAGAGTCGGGAGGGGAGAAGGACAGTCATCTATGATGACGCGTCTGGGTTTCTGTGGTGATTGAGTAGGCTCGTTTCCGACCATGACCGGTTCCTCGGGCTGCCAGTACATCCGTGTACTGATGTTGGCAACCCCTGCAGGTAGTGGCGCATGCCAATCATATCCCGTTGGTTGATCGGCTACTGCGATATCATGAATAATCGCGTTGGTATCCAGTTTAATCGTTGCACGTTGGATGACATCAGACCATTTCGGTCCTCCTTTGCTGGTCGTCACATAGTGGTGTATGTTGTAATCCGTACGTGTATAGGTGTTCAAGTATATCGGCACGTTTCCGTGCGTAGTGTTGCTTCCCAGGGTTCTGTCGTTGAGGTGATGGATAAGTGTGATGCGTGTCTGGGCTCGCCACTCAGCATGTCGTACCGTTTGGCCGTACCAATCCAATACATGTTGTGGTATCGCCAGTTTGCACGTACATGCCCACAACTGAGAGCTAATCGGTATCGATGTGGCTACCTGCATAGGTGCCACTCGGTGTATTGTCTTGCATATTAAACCTAATACCGACATGCAATAACCGCATACGTACTACCGTCAACTTGAGATCTTCCAGAGTATCACGTATTGGAGATAACTTCCAAACGTATCCTAGGGGGCCAAACACTATCATTTTCATGCGGGGCTTCTTGGCTTTTGCCAGAAAGTTCTGAATGCGCGACCAGTGTAGGGCTACTCTCTTTCCTGGGGTTCGTACGTACCAGTCAGCCGGGGTACTAACCCATATTAGAGTATAATCCCCACTGATCACCGCACCCAGGTAATCTGTGCCCACAGTCGTCATGAGCTCATTGTGGGAAATGCGATCACAGATGTTTAGAGGCTCACCACCGAAAAACTCACCCCAAGACAGGAGCAGCGGAAAGGCGCCAGCCAAAAGAAATCAGGACCACGAGGCAACAGCGATGGACCGACGATTTTCGGTCCTGACAGATGATCCGGGTGCCGCCGAGAGCGGCGGCTTCCTTTGCTGAAGTCCAGAGGCGGGCTGGCTGGGCGACGGGCACAGCGGTTGGCCCCGCTCTGAACTCACAATCCCCAATACCGGGAAAGGAGGCAGAAAAGTACGAAGACGAAAGAAGGGAGGGAGGGAACAGGGAGAACTTGAGACGGAGAACACATGAAATATCCAATAACAGGGAATCGTAGGATGTGCATGCCCCCGGCCCCCCCGATGCCAGTAAAGGTCGGGGGGGGGGGGGGGGGGGGGTGGGGGAGGGGGGGGGGGGGGGGGGGGGGGGGGGGGGGGGGGGGGTGGGGGGGGGGGGGGGGGGGGGGGGGGGGGGGGGGGGGGGGGGGGAGTGGGTGAGAGGTGGAGGCCCGAAAAAATCATTGTATCATATACAACACACATTTAGAGGCCCACCACCGAAAAACTCACCCCAAGACAGGAGCAGCGGAAAGGCGCCAGCCAACAGAAATCAGGACCACGAGGCAACAGCGATGGACCGACGATTTTCGATCCTGACAGATGATCCGGGTGCCGCCGAGAGCGGCGGCTTCCTTTGCTGAAGTCCAGAGGCGGGCTGGCTGGGCGACGGGCACAGCGGTTGGCCCCGCTCTGAACTCACAATCCCCAACCCACCGCTGATACGCACAGCGCCTGGATGATGTGGCCCAGGGCTCTGGGTGGGCGGGGTTGCCACGTCAGCCGAAATCATTCTGCCTCCACCAAACCAAAAAATCAAATGAGTAAAAGCATTCACTCTCGCGCCATCTTTGGACGCGGTGCCTGTCTGGCCAAGAGCTCCCGGCCACGAGCCATCACGGCGGCAGGCACAGCCGCCCTTGCGGCCACCAAGGCGTGCGTCTTCATGTAGCGCAGCACCGACTTCTCCGAAGCCCAGCGGCCCCGCCGCTGGATGGCCCACACCGTCCGGTAGCCCTCCGCCGCGTCGTGGCTGGGGCCAGAGTGCCTCGCGGAGTGGGCGGGGAAGGCGGCGATGCCGATGTCGTCACTGGCCTTCCGAAGGGCCCGACGGTAGGACTCCACCGAGCAGCCGAAGACCAGCTCGCCCGGCTTCTTGGCGGCCTTGCGCGCCCGCAGCATGTCGGCGATGTGCGGGCGATCAATCAGCACGCCCTGCCTCACTCCCGTCTTGGTGCGCTCGTTCCGCTCCTGCACTCCCCTCCCGCACCCCCAAGCCCCCGCCCCTCCCCCCGCCCCACCCCACCCCAACCCCACCCGCCGACCCCCAACCCCAACACACAGCCCACATACCACTGCCCAGAACCCAAGCCCCCCCACCGCCCCCCGGACCAGCGCCCCCCAGAGAACACCTCCACCCCCCCCACACACCACACAACCACCACCCCCAACCTTGATGGCCACCACGTCGTTGTCGGCGTCCACGATGTCCTCGACCCGCAGCGCGAAGACCTCCGCCGAGCGCAGGTAGGCGTCGACCGCCAGCGCTGCTGCGTCTGCTGCCTCCACGGCCCCGGCCAGCCTCATGGCCTCGTCCAGGGCGGCCCACACCTCGAGCGGCTGGGGCCCACCCTCGCCGGCAACGTGCATCTTGTGCCACGCCCGCAGGGCGCGGTTGGCGCGCGGAAGGCCCGTAGACAGCTCAGGCCACACGAACGCCATGCCGTGCACCACGTAGTCGCCCCTGCGCGGGCCCACCTCCTCGTCCTCGACCAGGTAGTCTAGGTAGACCAGGATGGAGTTGTCGATCTCCTCCCTGCTCATCATTGGAAGGTCGAGGTCCAGTGCGAACTCCAGGAATCGCCGCACGTTGGGCACGTAGCAGTTGAGGGCCGTCTTCTTCCCCACCGAGTAGGGCAGAAGCGAGAGCCCCGCCTCCGAGGTCTGCATGGGGCCAGAGGATCCAGCTCTCTGACTCTCATTTCGTCGATTGGTGGCGTGCATCCGCCGATCCTGGGAATGGTGACGCAGACGACCATCGGCGAGCGGCATCCCGTGGCAGGACCGAGGGAGGAAGCAGCAGGCCATGACGCTGAGCCCAGTCCCGGAGACGGTCACCCTGAGGCCTCCAGGAAGGAGGCGGGCAGCACGTCGATGTCCCGTATATTGCGCCGCCTCCGCTCGAGCGTCTCCTTGATCAGCAGCTCCACGGCCCTCTCCGTGAACTCCGCCTCGCGCCGCTCGCACCCGCCCAGCATGGCGTCCAGGTGGCACTCGGCCAGCACGCGGCAGAGCTCGGACGAGTAAGCCTGAGCTACCCGCGTCCTGAAACGTCCCGTCTCGTCCTTCCCGCACAAGCTCGCAGTGTGCGTCTTGTGAATACATGGGCGAATGAGCCGCTCCAGGTGCTTGGCTGTCCCCGATATAGTGGTCAACTTGAGCGCAGGACAGCCCCACATGCACTGAGGAAAAGTCACCCTGTAGGCCCCGAGAACCTCCTCCCACTCCAGCACCTCGGGCGTTGCGAAGATCGAGGGGAACGGCGGCTTCCCAGGGTCGGCAGGATGCTCCAACGAGACTGAGCCACCTCGGAGGGCGATCGCCCTGAGCACGCGCAGGCTGCTCAACAGCTGCGCCGAGCCCATCTCCACCTTCCTCAAGTCGGCGCCATGGAGACCTGGGCGGCCCCACGGGTGCGAGCGAAGGCGCACAGGCGGGGGTCCTCCAGGCTGGAAGCGCACCCTCGACCACGTAGCGCACGAAGGTCCAGCATGGCCTCCATCCACCTCCAGCTCGGCGAGCAGCTCCAGCCTCCGCACGTTCACCTCCTCGGACAGGTCGAACTCGGGCCCGAACCCGATGTCCACGTTCGTGCACTGCACCACGTACCCCCGACCGGCCGCGAGGCGGGCGAGCCAGAACTCCAAGTCGCCCGACCGTGTGTGGCCGCTGCAGAGGTGAAAGAAGCGCAGCACCTTCACCCTCACGGACCGGCCCAGCCGCAGCGGCGCGAAGGGATCCTCCTCCGCGATGTCCGCCAACTCCTCGATCACCTGCCCCGTCTCGGCGGGCAGCACGGTCTCCCCCTGCAGTCGCTCCTTCGGCGCCTGCCCGATCGGGAAGCCCCGGCTGGGGCCGTCGCTGTGGTTGCGGTCGGACGGCACCCAACGCCAGTACTCCCTCATGCCGCAACCCAGGTCGATCGCGGCCATCCGGCGGCACAGGATGAGGATCGGCTTGCTGGCCGACCTGCCCTTGCTGAAGCCGCCCAGGCACACCATGGAGTCGGTGATGCGAAGGTGACGGCGACCCCAGCTCGCACGCGACCGAGCGGAGTGCCTCACCGCCGCCAAACCCGTCCTCATCTCCAGAAGGTTGATGTGCTCCTTCTCGTCCCAGCGCCAGCGAACTACCTCCTTCCACCTCGACATGTCGTCCCAGCAAGCGTGCACCGGAGGTACCCTCACGCGCATCCCGAGCTCGACTCCCTCGGCGACTCGCCGATACGCCTCGCCTTCTGCCCAAGAGTCCGCCGCCCAGGAAGACGAGATGCCAGTCCAGACGGTCCACCCTCCTCTGACAGCAAAGCGTGCCTCTCGACGCATCTCCTGGATGTCGGCCTGGGCTGAGATAATGGCCCCCCCGTAGAGGCTCGCGTCGAACATCGTCACCGCGGGGTCCCAGGGCATGGCCAGGTCGACAGACACCAGCGGCACCACAGCCGCTGCCACGGCCAGCTCGCGAAGGACCTCGTCGGGCAGCCGACGGCGGGAGCCCCCTCGGAACTCCATGCACCAGTGGTAGACCTCCGAGAAAACGCTCAGGGCCCCTCGAGTGATCAGAAAGCCCCAGGACAGGATACCCACGATCTTGGCCACCGCGTCCGGGAACTCCGACCTCTGCCTGAGGATCTCGCTCACCCCGGCCACGGCCAGCCACATCTGGTCCTGGTTCGGGGCGAGGCGTGTGCCCACGAAGTCTCCACCGATCATCCGAGCCTGTCCCGAGCAGTCGTCTTTGTGCACGTTGAAACCCGCGGCGTTCACCAGGTACTTGGCTCCCAACCAGATGTCCCTGATCTGCGTAGGCGGCTCGGCGTCGGCGACGGGAGGGTAGTCCACCCCGATGATGCCGAAGTCGTCGATGTACTCGTAGTGGGCCGCAGGTACCTCCCGACTGATCAGGGGCAGCGGACCGCCTTCTGCCAGACGCTGCTCCTCGGCGAGGGCGGGCATGCCCACGGAGGGACCAGAGTTGAACAGGTCCTCCATAGTCGTCTGAGCCATCCAGCAGGCCCACGAGAAACCCATCAGCGCCACCCGCACACCAACGTGCTCGCCCGACCCGCTCAGGCGGGCGTCCGAGGGGAGAACGTCGAGCAGCTCTGAAGCCCGGACACCAGGCAGCACGAAGTAGGGCGCGATCGCCTCGCCCAGGTCCAACGTGTAGTAGAAGTCGGGGAGGTCGCCAGTGCCAAAAACCATTCGAGCGCCCTCCTCCGTCATCTCCTCTGACACGTCCAAGAACGACATAGCACTGACGCCGCCCATGGCACACCACGGCGGAGCCCGCCATCGTAGGTTGGAACGCCGCTGGTCGAAGACCAAACGCAATGACACCAAGGGCTCGCCGTCCACGATCTCGGCCTTCTTCACCACACAGAAGAGCCCGACCTCGTCCACCTTTGACTCGCAGCGGCACAACATACCAGCCAGAGCCATGCGCCTGGCCAGCATCAGCATGTCCTTCTTGCGGCGGAAGTGCGGGTCCACGTAGTTCTTCACCTCCGCGGCCCTGACGCACTCCTCGCCATCCTCCTTCAGCATCTCCCTCTCGAAATCGTCCAACATCTGAGCCACTCTCGGCGACGCAGACCTCGCACTCACCGGCATTGAGCCCGGAGGAGGAAGAGCGACCCGCTCCCAATGGGCGGGAAACGTTTCGCCCCGGTCTGGCAGTCGTACCTGTCCACCAGCACACCTCCTCCGCAGCTCGGCCAACCGCTGGGTATAGGTCGACCGGGATTGGTTCTCCGCCGCCGAAGCCGCGGGTCGCAGCCGCAAGATTGCGGCTCCTCGCTCGGGCGTCGAGGGAGGCGGTGGTAGGCGACGTACCTCCTCCAGCACACGCTTCGAGAGGTCCCCGTCCATGGTGCTGGGCAGTGGGCCTTGACCCCAGATCTCCCCAGGATGCAAGAGCTCGTCGCCCAACGTCCCACGATAAAGTTGGCGGAGTCCCAGCAAGCAACGATTGGCCCGCTGCGCAATGTCCACCTCCTCCCGCCAACGTGAAAGTACCCGCCGTGAGCTCGACGTTGGCCTCTCCGGTCGTGGAAAGAGCACCACCTCCGACAGGATGTCCCGCCTCCTCGACATGAATAACCCAATTCGTCGTGCAGTAGATCACCTGCTGGAACCCGACGCTCTTGCCGAAGTCCCACAGACTCGAAAACCAGAAGTAGAAGAGAAAAGTTGACCAGCCACGATGACGGGGCCGATCGCGTGCAGGGGCTCCTGGCGGACCTTCGCCAGTCAGCCCCGTGTGGCGTTCTCCGGGGCTCACGGCGGGCTCGCACCCCCGCCGTCCAGGTCCGTGCGTGCCTTGATCAGCTGCGCATCTCGACCCATTGCCTTCTTCACCTCCTCCTCGGCACTCATGACCCTGATCGTGCTCTCGTCGGCCAGCTGCGGGCCCAAGCGACGCGCCGCCTCCCAGTCGACCTTGGATTTCCAGCTCTTGGCGTCCTTGGGCCTGCTCCAGTCGTCCCGGCAGTGCACGTTGCGGTAGGCCCTCACCAACGCGTACCCCTTGCGGACCAGCCTCTCGAAGCTCACCTGGTTCAAGAGCCCCTTCTGGCGGTCCGTCATGAGCATCGTGTCCACGGCCGCGAAGGTCGCAATCATCTCCCGCGCGGTGTTGCAGTCGGTGAGACCACGATCCCTGATGTAGTCCCTCGCCCACGCCTCCGCCGTCTTCCCGGTCGAGTAGACCTCCGAGAGCACGTCCGGCGCGATCCTCTCCCTGTAGCCCTCCGGCATCTTCGTCGCCCACTCGGAGGCCCGGCACTCCTTGAAGTCCTCCAGCTGCTCCAGGAAGACCTGCTGCGGCATCTGAGCCTTGAACCTCATCCGCTTGATGGCCAAGGACACCGCCTCGGCGGGCTCGGTAGCAGCACGCTTGTCGGGAGTCTCCACGGGCACCGTCGCGTCCCCGCGGGCCGGCGATGTGGGACCGTCCCCTGCGCCCACAGGCGTAGCAGGAGAGGGTCCCCCCGCTGCCGCAGGAGATCCCGCCACCGCACCTCCCTGCAGGCGAGCCTCGAACTCGTCGAGCCGGCTCAGCATGGACTGGATCTGCAGCTGGTTGGCAGCAGCCACTTCGGCACCGCGGTCCGCGCTCGAGGACACCATCGCCGACCGCCTCAGCTCTCGAGCCCGTTCGGCGATCCTGATCTCGTTCAGCTCCGCGGCCATCGCCCTCTGAGACTCGGCTAAGTCGTCCAACTGGGCCACGAGGGCTGCGTCGGGGGCAGCCGCGACGGGATGGGGAGACGCCGAAGGTGGCGGCAAGGGAGGCCCCACGACAGCGGCCCCTCCGACGTCTCCGACCACGGACGATGCAGAGGATGAAGCCACCGATGAGTGACCAGCCTCCTCCCCTTCCTGCATCTCGTGGGCACCCCAGAACATGAGCAGGATGAGCGCCAACAGTAGAGCAGCCCAGCGACGCAACGGCATAAGCTTCCGAGCCCAGTCCACCCACTCGCCTCCGTAGGACACCCACTCCTGGATCGTCTCGGACGACTCGATGAGCGCGTCCCGGCAGGCCACCATCCAGCTCACAAACGCGAGCCAAGTCTCCACGATCATATCCACCACCCCCAGGTACTTCAGAGCTTCGAACAGCACGAAGCCCAGCGCCAGCAGCCCCAACACACGATACGGCGAGCGCAAAGCCCACCGCAGCGTACGCAGTGAAGAGCGTGCCGAGCTGGCCATAGCATAGACCACGTTGATGGCGACGGCCTGCTGGGCCTGGCGGCCCGGTCGATACAACTCCAGCGCTGGAATAGTACCCGCTCGCAGCCCGTCCGTCGCCTGCTGCATGAAGCTGTTCTTCTGCACCTGAGTGAGTGCCGGCAGCGCTTGCCAGCGGATCCCGGGCACGGGATCGGAGAAGACAGTCGTCTTCGCAGTGATCGTGATGGTGCCCATGGAAAGATCGGGCAGCAAGGCCGCCCAGCAATTCCCAGTCTTCCGTCGAACTAAGAAGATCTCTTGGCCATCCGTCGCGCTCCGGCGATAGTAGCGCCTGCTCCATACCTCCACTGGCATCACCCGCTCCGGCGTGAAGTCCTCACCCTCCAGCGGGTCCTCCTCAGGACTCGGCGGGTCACGGACCACGGTCACGAGCGTCCAGAGGAACACCAGGAGCGGCCCGCCGCAGCGCGCCGTCGCGAGGATTCGACCCCCGCCCTCTGGCAGGCACGGCGCCTGCCCCGCAAGGAACAAAGGGAGCTCCCCGCACCCAGAGCCCACCAGCTCCCAGGACGAGCCAGCAGAAGATATCGCACTGCCCGCGCGGGATGGAGAAGTCGAGCCCACTGACTCGAGCTCAAGCGAAATGGGCATGAACGCTTGAGCCCCAAAGAACTTGAGACGGAGAACACATGCATAACACGTTATACAGACGGCGCATCTGCTGCCCCCCGCCCCCCCCCGATGTCCAAGGTAAAGGTCGGGGGGGGGGAAGGGGTGAGAGGTGGAGGCCCGAAAAATTCATTGTATCTTATACAACACACATGAGGTGGTTACGCCTGTGGGCAAGCTCCGCCAGCACCGACGCGACCAGCAGCAGCAGGCCCAAACTCAGCGGGGGGAGGACGACAGGCGCGCCGCAGAATCCACCGCCCAAGCCGCCAGGGAGCAGCATCAGGACGAAGCCATGGGCGAGGCTGCAGAGGAGGTCCAGGAGGAAGAGTCGGTCAACCAGGCCTCTGCTGAAAAGGTTCGAGATTTCCTGCGTGGGTCTGGCGCTGATTTCCCTGGTGCTGCATTCGCCTCAGAGGAAGAGCTGCGGGCTGCCGTCAAGCGCATCCGTTTGGCCAAGCCCAAGTGGAAGGCCGTCAAGAAGCCACGCGCAATATGAGGGCCTCGTATTACCGACCATGACGAGAACTAACCTACAGATTACCACAGCGAGTGCCAATTCATTTGGCACCTTGACCAAGTACCTGGTCGACTGCACCAGCGACGTGGCCATCGCACAGGAGCACCGCGCGCGCCGAAATCAGAGAGCTAAAAACGTTCAACCCCAGCTGTGAGTTCAACCTGGGGCGCGGGTTTTCCTTGCCACGAGACCGTCGCCCCGGGTTGCATTTATTTCGTTTTTTGACAACCTTCATGCGTGGTTGCACATATTTCGCTCGTTGTTTTTCGACGTAGGAAGGAACCTTTACCCCTGGTTGCACGTATAGTTTTTCAGGGGGTTCACCCGGGGTTGCACATGTAGTTTCCCGAGGAATGTTCACCCCAGGTTGCGCGCGCATCTGGGGTTGCACGTCTTTCGCCTCCCGACGAGAAGCTCCCTGAGATGCAGGGGGGGTCCCGGGGCGCGGGCTGGCGAGGAGTCTGGCGCCCCGCGCTCCAGACCGCGGCCGGAGGCGCGGAAGGCGGAGTGGCCGTTTTGGCCAAGACCGACATCACCGTCACCCAGGCGCCCCTGCTGGACTATGGCACCATCGTGCCTGGCAGAGCCGTGGCTGCACATGCCCATGCTGCAGTGCCTGGCGGTTTCGTGGCGGCGGCCCTCTATCTCCACACAGGGGGGGGGGGGGCAGGTCGCCCCGCAACTTGGCGCTGGCGTGGCAAGTCGTGGGGTATGTCAAGCGAGCGGCAGCAGGACCTGGCCTAGCGTGGGTGGTCGGCGGCGACTTCAACATGTCACCGCAGGAGCTGCTGGGGCACGACTGGCTCCCACTGGCCAACGCCAGGTGCGTGGCTCCACGGGGGCCGACTTGCATGCAGGCGGTGCCTGCCACGACGCTGGACTATTTTCTCGTCGACGGGCCCATGCTCCACGGTGTGGCGTTCGAGGTGGACTTCTCGCAGTCGGCCATCAATTGGCCGCATCGACCCGCCACGCTGACTGTCGCCAAGCACACCGAGGCGCCGATCGCCCGCGAGCTGGACGAGCCGAGGCCATTTCCTCGGCAACCGCACGTGGGGTGCGCTCGCTTTCCTTGGCATGGCTGGGGTCAGGTATACCTCTCTATCGATCAGGCGCAGACGTTGCCCCAGCTGGCTACAGCATGGGACCTGGTCATACGAGGCATGGGGGAGGAGCTGGCGGGCAGGCGCGACATCGTCGGCCCACGCAAGCAGCACTACGTAGGCCGAGAAGGCCCAGTCCAGCAGCGCATGCGACACCTCCAGTGGCGGCCTTCAGCCATGCGGGCCCTGCATGGCCCCGACGTCACCGCGTGGAGTGTAGCGGCCAGGTGGGCCCAGCGCGTCATGCAGGTTCGGGAGTATGTGACCAAGACGGTGGCCAAGCTCAACATCCCACAGGACCACGGCGAGAGCAGCCGCACCCCGAGTGCCCAGGGGCAAGGGCCCGCTGCTAGTGAGGCCCACAGCGGTGGGGTGGCCGATGCCTTCACACACGGAGATGCTCCTGGCGGCCTGGTGAGGTGTTGCGGCGCTCGCCCCGTCGCCCTCCCTGCAAGGCCGAGCGAGGCCCACCGCGGTGGGGTGGCCGATGCCCTCGCACATGATGCTGCTCCTGGCGGCCTGGTGAGGCGCTGCGACGCTCGCCCCGTCGCCCCCCCTGCTGTAAGCCCGAGCGAGGCCCACAGCGGGGGGTGGTCGATGCCCTCGCACAGGAGGATGCTCTTGGCGGCCTGGTGAGGCGTTGCATCGCTCACACCGATGCCCCCCCTGTAAGACCGAGCGGGGCCCACAGCGGTGGGGTGGCCCATGCCCTCCCACACGGAGGTGCCGAAGGCGGCCTGGTGAGGTGTAGCTCGCCCCGTCGCCCCCCCTGTGAGCCCGAGCGAGGCCCACCGCGGTGGGGTGGCCGATGCCCTCGCACAACCCGCTCCTCTTGGCGGCATGGTGAGGCGCTGCGGCGCTCGCCCCACCGCCCCCCCCCCCCCCCCCCCATGTAGGCCCGTGCGAGGCCCGCGGCGGTGGGGTGGCCGATGCCCTCGCACAACCCGCTCCCCTTGGCGGCCTGGAGAGGCGCTGCGTCGCTCGCCCCGATGCCCCCCCCCCCCCTGTAAGACCGAGCGAGGCCCACGGCAGCGGGGTAGCCGATGCCCTCGCGCACGGACCGATGCTGAGTACCGTGGACGGGGAGCTGGACCTCGACGGCGAGCTCAACGCAATGCTAGACGACCAGGACCTGCACCGTGAGCTCCACCCGCCGCTGCTGGATGCGGAATACCATCAGAGCGGGCTGGTGGCTGGTGACCCCCATGGGCCTGGTGGCGACATCGCCGAGGTGAGCTACAACGAAGATCGCCAGGCTCAGCCCGCAGATCGCGGCGAGGACCCGGATCGAGTGGCTGCTCGCGTACTCCAGGCAGCCTGCCAACGGGAGCTCAACAGATATACTCAGAATTGGATCAGAGACCCACTCAATAACCAGTAGACCGAGCAAGAAGTGCTCCACGACTGGATGGAGCGGTGTGTACCGTACACAGCCGAGCAGCTGCGCGGCCCAGTATTCAACGCCTTGTGGGACGAGGGCGACTGGGATCAAGACCCCCTCGCGGTGCCAGGAGGTGGCAGCGGGCTCGGGGGATGTGCGAGGAGGCCGACCGCCCTGGCAGCCGAAGCCGCAGGCGCTACCGTGCCCACCTACAGCAGCTACGAGACAGCTCCCAGGAGGAGTGGGCAGAGGCGGTCGACATGCGCCTACGCGCCTTTGAGCAGCAGCGGCAGTGGCTGGACCAACGCTCAGGCGAACGAGCAGGCCGCGCTCCCCCTCCACGTCCTCCAAGAGCCGCACGAGGCATGGTCTTCCACGGCTTGCAGCATCGTAAGTGGATCCACAGTTTGGCGGCCGAGCTCATCGCCTTTGAGAAGTTCTGCAATCGCATCAGCAAGCAGCAGCACATCCTCCGGCAGCTAGATGAGGAGGCCCGTGAGTTGATGCAATCTGGCCCAGAGCTGTTGTCGCGCAGCACCGTGGAGGCCAAACTGCAGGGCGCCATCGCAAAGGCCAAGCAGCCCACAGCGGGGGCTGAGGCGAAGTGTACCCGCGCCTGGACCACTTGGGCGAGATAGGGAATTCTCAGGAGGTGCAGGGCTTGCCCACCGATTCGCCAAGCCGAACCAGGAGGTCGAAGTCCCTCGAGCCAACGTCATCGGCCGCCCGCGCGACCTTACCAACACCGAGCTCGGCGCCATTTGGGAGCACCGCCAGCTCGGCGCGGTGCCACTGCCCCCTGGTGCTGAACATTGGCCAGATCTCCCACATCTCACCCTGCAGGACCTCCGCGGGGCTACTCGTTCTTTCAAGCTGGGCACAGCCGTTGGCCAAACGAGTTTCCACCCGAAGCAGTCGGGCGTTCTCTCCGATGAAGCGCTCTTGGCAAGATCACTGCTATTCCATGCCTGTGAGCACCACCTTGGATGGCCGCCGCAACGCATCGTCACGGTCTTGGTCAGGTTACCCAAGGTTGGAGGAGGAATGATATTGATTGGGCCGCTCAACGCGGTGGTCCGCCTGTAGAGTCGTGCACGGAGACCGTTGGCCGCCCAGTGGGAAGCAGCCCACCGAGCAGAGCACGCCTGGGGGTTAGGCCCAGCCAGGAGCTCGTCTGCCTCCGCCTTTTCCCACAACCTGTCCACGGATATCGCACTGGCCAGGAAGCAAGACGCGATCACCACCATGGTAGACCTACTCAAATGTTTTGAACTGGTGGCACCAGCTGTTCTGGTGCAGGAGGCAAATGCAGTCGGATTTCCACCACGACTCGCGTGGTTACTGGTCCACCTGCACTGCCAGCCACGAGTCGTTCGGGCCCACGGCAGCGAGAGCGACCACTACACATCGTGCCAAGACATCGTGGCAGGGTGCTCACAAGCGACCACGCTGCTGGCGGTACTCATGCACAGGGCGATGCTGCGGGTCACGGCGTTGTGCCTCGCGCTGAAGCCCAGACAGTTGGTGGACGACGTGACCTTCCAATGGGCTGGACCCGAGCATCGCAGCACGACGGAGCTATGCGAAGGCGTCGACCAGCTCACCCACGAGCTCGAGTCCCGCAAGCTGCCCATCCAGATCAAGAAGCTCGGCTACGTGGCCTCATCCAGCCGTGCCGCGCAGAGGTTTCGGTGGGCCGCGCGGGCTCGTCGTGTCACGGAGCTACCATGGGTTCGCAACCTCGGACATGAGTTAGGGGGCGCGCGTGCCAGACGACGCCAGGAAGCTGATCGACCGGAGCAGCTCCGACGACGAGTGAGGCGGTCCATGATGTCAAAAAAGCAGTGGGGGCCAGGCGGATGACCCGCCTCCAGACGGCTGGCTTCACCCCCTCAGCGGCGCACGGCGCCACCGTCAGCGGCATAGCCGACGCCGCACCCAAGCAGATCAGGACGGTGGCGGCCATGGTTGCAGGAGTACGACCGACGGGCAGTATCAGCATGGGCATGCTCATGCAGGACTACGCGCTGTACGACCCACTCTACCACGCGACCAGCAGCATCGCCTTCATGTACTCCACGCGCGTCTGGGAGAACCTGGTGTCGCTGCAGTCGCTCACGGACGTCTGGCACTACGTGGATGGCCAGATGCGCATGCAGCCCAGCTGGGGCGGAGTGAGAGGGCCCGTCAGCGCCCTGTGGCTGGCCCTGGCTCGTATTGGCTGGCGGATCAGCTCGGCAACCACGTTCGAGACGGACCTCGGCGCTGACATAAGCCTCCTGGAGATGTCACCTCGTGATGTCCGTAACCAAGTCAACCAGGGGGTCACGCGCTGGCTGTCGGCGCGGGCGGCGAGCCATATCGCAGAGCACAACGGCGAGCAGCTCGGGCACCGCGGCATCAGGCGGTGCGTCGAGAAAGCCGTTCAGGATCCTGCCGAACGGGGCTCGCTGCAATGTGTCTGGACTGACGCGATGTGGCCTCGCCAGAAAAAAGTTTGAGAATACGTTCATTTCTGACGGGGAATGCCTGGCATGCGGAGCGGAGCGTGAAACCCAAGGCCACCGTTGGTACAAGTGCCCTGCCCTCCTGGACCCTAGCCTTCACAATGCGGAAGCTCCTGAGGCGGTGGTCAAGACCCGTGAGCGGCTGGCCCAGCAGGCCCTTTAGACTGCCATCGAGGATCCTCATGAGGCCCTTAGGCTCGCGTACGCCATTCCGCTCCAGCCTCCTCCTGCTAAGACCCCGCCCATGTGCCCCAAATTCGTGCACCACTAGGGAGGCCCTGAGCTGCCGTGGGGTGGCCGTCTGTACATTGATGGAGGTGGGTTCGGCATGGGCACTCCTGAGATTGCCAGATGTTCTTGGGCCGTTGTCCAGCTGGGTGAAGACGGCAGGCATTGCAAGGCCATGTTTGGTTCTCTCCCAGGGGTGCAGACGGTGGCTAGAGCCGAGAGATATGCTGGACTGATCGCCACATGCCTCTCCCCCAGGTCTCCTGTCTCGTCTCTGACCATTTAAGTTTTGCGGAGCCCGAGTGACGCATCCGCCTTGGCTCGCCACGCTGCCCTCTGCAGAGCAATCCGCACCACTGTGGCTAAGCAGAGCAGGAGGCCGCCGTCTTTCGAGTGGATTCCCTCGCACAAGTCTCTGGACCAGGCTATTGCGCTCAACCTGGGCCTCCAGGACTGGCTGGGGAATGGCTGGGCTGACCTGTTTGCCAGCGTTGCCCTTGACCTGGCCAGCCCCGCCAAGAGCCTAGTTCGCAACCTGAAGATTCGAATGGAGGAGGCCTGCCTAGATGCCCGTTTCATGGCCTGGGCCTCAGCGCGGGTGGCTAGTTCGGGTGCCTGGGATCCCGCTCAAGCTGATCCTCGGCGTCCTCCCCCCGTTCCTCGGCCTCCGAAGTCCCTCAGGTTTGTCGCGCGCGAGTTTGCGGAGCTCCCTGGAAAGGGGGTCCGATGCATGGCGCACAATCGAGTTGCTCGAACGGCCGACACCAGGCGTTGCTTAGCATCGCTCCCCGGCGTGGCGTCTCGCCTGGCCAGGCTTCGGGCCCAGACTGCCATGCAAGCTGCAGGAATCACCCTCTGCGAGAGGCCAGGCGAGTCGAGCGCCCAGAGGCCGTGAGCCCGACTCGGCCCCCCCTGAGGCCCCGCAGAGGTCCCGCCGCAGGCTGCATGGCACTCATTCGGCCCAGGCTTTCGAGCGTGATCGATCTGCCCGCTCGCAGGCCTCGACCGAGCCGCCGACCCCGTCGCAGGGCTGGCATGTCTCGGAGATCGTTGGCGCGGATCCCGATGCTTCCCCCCTCGTTGTCCTTGCTGGAAGCCAGACGGGCGAGGCCCGCCGCGCGGCCACCGCCGATCGTCTTCTCAGTGCTGCTAGGGGTGCACCCGTTGCTCCCGTCTCCAGCCATGCCCCCTTCCCTCCTGAGCCCCCCGTGGGGGGTGTGCTGGAGGCGCCCCTGGAAGGGCTGGATGAGGGCGGAGGATGGGAAGGCGGCCCGTCGACGGGCGGGGCGGCGGGGAGGGCGGGGGATCGTGCGCAACGTACGCGGGCGAGCAGCCCTGCCTTGCCGACGACGGCGCCTGTGGCGCCCTCGCCACCGCCTACAGCGGCAGCGCGGGCCCCGCGCATGCGGGGCCAGGCCGCCCGCGGCTGTGCTGCCGCCGCGGCCGCCGCTGCCCATAAGGAAGGGTGGGGGCGGGGTGGGGCGGGGGGGGCGGGGGGGGCGGGGCGGGGTCGGCCGCGGGCGGGGCGGGGCAGGAAGCCGAGATCCTACGCGAGCGGTGCCATGAGATTGTCTCAGCCCCGCCTTTCACCGTTTGCCTACGCTGTGGGTGCCTCTCGGGTAGGCAATTGTCGAAGGGGCTGTTGGAAGAATGCGCGGGACCCCTGCCTGCCCCGAGGTTGCGCCCCACCCCTGCTCTGAAGGAGAAGGCTCGCCGCCGGGGCAGGTTGCTGAGTGGCAGGCGCCCGCGCCCGGGCAAGCCGCTCCCGTTCTGTTGATGGGAGTGTGTACGCTAGTCCTTGACCTTGGCCCCCTTGGGGTTCGGAGGCGCCCTGCTCGGTGATCTGGGGGCCACCTGCTGACGAGCTGCTGGTTTTGCCCAGGGGCTCCAACGCGGCCCATGAGGGCCCCGCTGGTCTCAGGCTGCGGTCCGTAGCTCCTAGTTGCGGGCCGTGGGCTCTCGGTTGCCCGCGCACGCACACGCGCGCGCACACGCGCGCGCGCACGGGCACGCGCACACGCGCACGCGCACGCACACGCACGCGCACACGCACACGCGCACGCGCGCGCACATGCACAGGCACACGCACACGCGCACGCACCCGCACACGCACACCCACAGGCACGCGCACGCGCACACGCACATGCACACGCACACGCGCACGCACACGCGCACGCACACGCACACACACACACACACGCACGCACACACACACGCACGCACACACACACACACACACACACACGCCAAACACACACCAAACACACACGCCAAACACACGCACACACCAAACACACACGCACACACACACACACACCCCGCACACACACACACACCAAACACACACACACACACCAAACACACACACACACACCACACACACCAAACACATACACACCAAACACACACACACAAAACACACGCACCACCCACATGCACACCGAACGCACGCACACCAAACACACACACACCAGACACACACACACACACACACACCGAACACACACACACACACCAATCACACACACACACACACACCAAACACACACACACACCAAACACACGCCCACACACCAACACACACACCCACACACACCAAACACACACACACACACACACACCAAACACACACACACACACCAAACACGCACACACACACCCAACACGCACAAACACCGCACACACACCAAACACACACACACACACCAAACACACACAAACACACACCAAACACACATACCAAACACACGCACACCAAACACAGGCACACACCAACACACACGCACACCAGACACACACGCACACCAAACACACACACCAAACACACACACACCAAACACACACACACACCAAACACACACACACACACACACCAAACACACACACCAAGCACACACCAAGCACACCACACAAAAAACACACACACCAAACACACGCACACACCCCAAACACACACACACCAACCACACACACACCCCAAACCACACACACGCACACAACAAACACACACACACCAAACACACGCAAACCACCCACATACACACCGAAACACACGCACACCAAACACACACACACACCAAACACACGCACACACCAATCACACACACCAAACACACACACACACACCAAACACACACAACACACCAAACACACACACACCAAACACATACGCACCAAACACGCACACCACACCAAACACACACACACACTACAACACAACACACACACACACCAAAACACACACACACACACACTGAACACGCACACACCA
>CAUYUJ010005736.1:501450-521450 GCA_963575745.1 Prorocentrum cordatum | reverse complement strand
TCGCTCTCTTGTATATATATACTATATATGTAAACATATATAGTCTATAGTTTAATGCATCCTTGTATGCATCTGGTTGCCAGCGTGGACTGGGTCCCAAACAGTGCATCCTTACACTTTCGAAGTATAGTAGACAATGCGGTGTAGCAGCAGCGGGGCGACAACGGGCGGCCGCTTGGCGACTCCTCGACATATCCCAACCAGCGGCGACCAGGCGGCAACGGACGGCAACGGGCGGCAACGGGGGGGGGTGCAATTGCACCGAGTTCCCTGCATACTCCCACAGGCAGCAGCGGGCGGCATCGCGGCGAACCCTCGGCATGAGCAGAGGCCGCAACGGGCGGCAGCGGTCGGCAACGAGGCGAACACTCGGCACACCCTCACAGGCGGCAACGGGCGGCAACGGACGGCATACAGGTGCAACGCTGCGAATTCTCGGCATTCCTCCACTGGCGGCCATTGGCGGCAACGGGCACGAACGGGCGGGAATGTGGCGAATCCTCAGCATACCCACGCACATCCATAGAAACATTAGTAGGAACCCCTAAGAGCCAGCACTGTTTGGTGTATGTGCCGAGGGCCCAGGAGTCTATAGGGCCCTAGAATTGTGAACCCTAGATTCTGGGGCCCTAGATTACTGGACCCTAGATTTCAGGGCTGTAGATCTTGGGCCCTATACCCGAAGCTCTAGGGCCACATAATCCTGGGCCCTAGACTCCAGGGCCGTCGACTCCTGGTCCCTGGAATCCTGGGCCCTAGACGCCTGGGCCCTCGACTCCTGGGCCCTAGACTCCTGGGCCTTGACCCTTGGCCCTAGACTCCAGGTCCCCAACTCCTTAGATACCATGGCCCTAGTAGACTCCTGGGCCTTTGACTCCAGGGTCCCAGGCTGCGGGGCCCTAGACTCCTGGGTCCTAGACTCCTGGGGCCTAGGCTCCTGGGCCATAAACAAGGCCTTAGATTTCTGGACCCCAGACTCCAGGGCCCTAGATATCTTGGGCCTAGACAGGGCCTCAGACTCCACGCCCTAGATTCCAGAGCCCTAGACTCCTGCGCCCTAAATTCAAGGGCTGTAGACTGCTCCTGGGTCCTAGATTCCTGAGCCCTAAACTCCAAGTTCCATGACTCCTTGGCCCCAGGCTCCTATTACAGGGCCCTTGATTCCTAGGCCCAGGTCTCCAACGGCCTAGACTCCAGGACCCTAGATCCCAGGGCACCATATTCCTCTGTCCTAGACTCTTGGGCCTTAGTCTCCTGGGCCCTAGACTCCAGCGCCCCAGACTTCAGAGCCCTAGACTCCTGAGCTCTAGATTCTACGGCCCTCAACTCCTGGGCCGTAGACTCCAAGACCCTAGACTCCCTGGGCTCTGGTCCTCCTCTGCATCCGCCTCCTCCTCCTCCCCCTCCTCCGCACTCCCGCTGGGAGGTCACATGCGAACCCTAACCCCACGATTTCTAAGGGGGGAGGTGGGGCTCACTTCGCTCGGGAGCCTCCTAGGTAGATTCTGTCTCTCCCTCCTGGCCCCCTTCCTGAGCCCTCTTGGCTTTTGGGGCCAGTTTGCCACTGGAGGGCTGGGCCGTCTCCCCGTGGCACGTCAGTGCTGGCTATAAGTCGGGCGCGTCTTTACAGGAGGCATATCCGAGAAAAAAACATCGTCCAGTAACGATGTTTCGACATTTGTTGACTATTGTTCCGAACCATCCTGAGGTGTTGGGTCCTCGTTTTGAAGAGACGTTGGCCCGCGTCTCCTCTCCTCTCCTCCTCCTCCTCCCCCTCCTCCCTCCTCCATTTCGGCACACCCCTCACACGTTTCGTGGCCCCATAGGGAGCTCCACCGAAGGTCCCAGTGGGTGTGCCCGCTTGCCTCCCGCACACCCATTTCGGCACACCCCTCACACGTCTCGTGGCCCCACAGGGGGCCCCACCGAAGGTCCCAGTGGGTGTGCCCGCATGCGTCCCGCACACACATTTCGGCACACCCCTCACACGTTTCGTGGCCCCATCCGGAGCTCCACCGAAGGTCCCAGTGGGTGTGCCCGCATGCGTCCCGCACACCCATTTCGGCACACCCTTCACACGTTTCGTGGCCCCACAGGGAGCTCCACCGAAGGTCCCAGTGGGTGTGCCCGCATGCGTCCCGCACGCCCATTTTGGCACACCCCTCACACGCTTCGTGGCCCCATAGGGAGCTCCACCGAAGGTCCCAGTGGGTGTGCCCGCATGCGTCCCGCACACCCATTTCGGCACACCCTCACACGGCCCCATAAGGATCTCCACCGAAGGTCCCAGTGGGTGTGCCCGCATGCGTCCCGCACACCCATTTCGGCACACCCTCACACGTTTCGTGGCCCCATAGGGAGCTCCACCGAAGGTCCGAGCGGGTGTGCCCGCATGCGTCCCGCACGGGTTTTCGTGGCCCCATACGGAGCTCCACCGAAGGTCCCAGTGGGTGTGCCCGCATGCGTCCCGCACACACATTTCGGCACACCCCTCACACGTTTCGTGGCCCCATAGGGAGCTCCACCGAAGGTCCCAGTGGGTGTGCCCGCATGCGTCCCGCACACACATTTCGGCACACCCCTCACACGTTTCGTGGCCCCATAGGGAGCTCCACCGAAGGTCCCAGTGGGTGTGCCCGCATGCGTCCCGCACACCCATTTCGGCACACCCGTCACACGTTTCGGGGGCCCCATAGGGAGCTCCGCCGAAGGTCCCAGTGGGTGTGCCCGCATGCGTCCCGCACACCCATTTCGGCACACCCCTCACACGTTTCGTGGCCCCACAGGGAGCTCCACCGAAGGTCCCGGTGGGTGTGCCCGCATGCGTCCCGCACACCCATTTCGGCACACCCTTCACACGTTTCGTGGCCCCATAGGGAGCTCCACCGAAGGTCCGAGCGGGTGTGCCCGCATGCGTCCCGCACACCCATTTCGGCACACCCCTTCACACGCTTCGCGGCCCCATAGGGATCTCCACCGAAGGTACCAGTGGGTGTGCCCGCTTGCCTCCCGCACACCCATTTCGGCACACCCCTCACACGTTTCGTGGCCCCATCCGGAGCTCCACCGAAGGTCCTTTTGGGTGTGCCCGCATTCGTCCCGCACACCCATTTCGGCACACCCTTCACGCGTTTCGTGGCCCCATAGGGAGCTCTACCGGAGGTCCCCGTGGCGCAGTCCGCATGCGTCTCCCCCACCTCCGCCGGAGGCCGTCGGAGTTCCGCGCCTCGCTCGCCCGTCGTCGCTCTGCCCAGCGGCAAGAGCCTTGCCCGCTATCAGCCAGCCAGCTAGCTCTCTTTGCTGCGCGCAGCGGACGACCCGCGCGCGTCGCTGGGACCCCTCTGGGGCGACCTGCGCGCGTCGCTGGGACTCCGCGCTGCGCTGCGCCCGCAGCCTTGGATTTTTGAATGCGCGGGCAAAGAGGGAGTAAAATAAGGGCGCGATCCGAGCGGTGGCGTCGCGGCGCGCGGGCGATGCCATCGGGGAGTCCCGGGGGAACTCCTTGCGGCGGCCACGCCCAGCGTCACGAGTATTCAGAGGCAGCCATTCGCAAACTATTGTTTTGTATACAATTGCACCGTGCTTTGTCAAATTCGCATTAATGCACGTAGACTCGCTCGCATGCAGATTCATTCACAGTCAGACGCACTCTCGCTCAGATTCGCCCGCGCTCAGTCTCCCTACGTACTCAGATCAATCGTTTTCGTTCGCGTCGTGTACCACGCCACTCATTTCGGCACACCCCTAGCACAGTTCGTTGCCTCATAGGGATCACCACCGAAAAGGGAATCACAATTGCGGTACTCACACCTGCATATGGTTGGGTCCTTCGTCAGACTAATTGAATATTTGGGTTTTTTATGCAATATTTGTCTTCCCAAGCCCGCCTGTAGGAGGACATGCCCGACCTACTGCTGGCTCGGGTCGTCTTGTCCGCCCGACGTGCCCAGCCCCGTCCCCACCGCCTGCGCCCGCCTCCCCCCCCCCAGACGTGCCGTGCGCCGCGTGGCAGCCGAGCCACCCAGCCGCGGAGCCGCTGTCGGCCAGCGGCTCTCCGACAGCGCCGCCTCCTCGGCTGGCCCCCCATCCTCCCCCGGATGCGGATCGGGTCGGATCTTGGTCGGTGGACCGGGGCCCCCTCCAGGCGGTGCGGTGGCAGCGCGCGCCGAGATGGTGGGTCGGTGGGGCTTCGCGGTTACCGCACGGTCTGGGCCCCAGCGCCCCCCCCCCGGGGTGCGTTCCGCTCGGAGCCACGGAGGCGAAACCAGCCGTGGCGGCGGGAAGACCCCGATTATGTTGATGCTGTCGATGCTGTTGATTTTGATGATGATGATGTTGGCCTCTCTTGGGGTGCCTTCCGATCGGAATCTGGAGTCGAATGCAGCCGTGGCGGCGTGCAGGCCCCCCCACCCCCCGGAGGCCAGCCACGACGCCTCGAGGCTCTCGCAAGATTCGAAGCCTTCGCGGGGCTCGCCGCCCCTTCCTCGTCGTGAGCGGGCGGAGAGCACCCCCTCGGAGGAGGACAAGGCACCCCTACCCGTACCTTCCCCTCGTTTTCTCCTTTTTGGGCCTCCTAGATGAGGTCGGAGTAGGCCTCCTAGATGGGGACGGAAAAGACCTTCTAGATGGGGACAGAGTAGGTGGGGTCGCAGGATGTCAGAGGAGGACATGGTACCCTTACCTCTACCCTCCCCTCGTGCTCCCTTTTTGGGGGCCTCCTCGGAGGCCCTCGTGCCCACCGCTGGATTCGCCTCGAGATCCTGGTCAGAACGGACCCCGGGAGGGGTCCGTGGAGAATCGGTATCGGTACCTTTTGGTTTTCTCAACCCCCCTTCGGCCGCGCGCAGAGGAGGGAGGGGCGAGCGGGAAGGCTTCTTCGAGGCGCCCCTGCTTCGTAGAAGGCGCCGGCCAATTGTCTCTGTAGATGTAGGGCCGGCGCTTCCTGAGAAGCGGCCCCCCTACTCCCTTGTGCGCGCCGCCAATTCTGGAAGCGCCTGTGTGGTCCAACGTTGTGGCCAGATGTGGCCAGAGCTCGGCCAAGCTAGCTATCGGACTATCCGTTTCTCCAGCCGTCGTGAACCCCTTCGGGGAAATGGGGGAGAAGGGGCAAGAGGAGGAGATGCCGTCTAGGGCACTGTTGGGCCCCCCCCTTCGGCGCGCCGCCCACCTCTGAGATCCGACGTTGCAAAACAAATGCGACATCGTAACCAAAATCACGCCTGAAGTCCTGGACCCTACATTTCTGTGTCATTTCTCGAGCCGCATCGATCTGTGAGCGTCCCGGGGCTTGAAAAATTGTGCGAAAGCGCCGGTTGTGAACGAGTGGCGACGCCAGGATCTCCGGGACCCCCTCCGAGGTCCACGGTCACCTGGCCGCGCGGGGCCTAGCCGGGGCGCCTGCTGGCGACTCGGCCCGGGCGGAGAGAGCGCGAGGCGGAGCCGAGGAGCCCCCCCCCCGCGGTGCCCTCGCTGCCCCGGTGACCCCCTATCCCCGCACAGGGCGCTCCAGGGCGGGGGCGCCCAGCCGGGCAGCGCCAAGGTTGGATGCATCTAGGCCTCAGGGATGATGGGGTCGGAGCAGGTGCTGTCGCAGGATGTCAGAGGAGGAAGAGGTACCCATCCCGCTAAGGCGACCCTTCCCTCTGGGGCCTCCTGGGAGGCCCTCGTCGCCACCGCTGGATTCGCTTCGAAATCCTGGTCAGAACGCACCCTGGGAGAGATCCGGGGAGTCGCGGTATGGATACCTTTTGGTTTCCCCAGGATGGCGTCGCATCCCCGATGCATTGGTGATATAGCTCGATGTGGAACTCCATTTTTTACCTAACAGCTTGTGCTGATAGGTTTCTAGTAGGGTCAAAAGGGAGCATCATGACACTCCAGGGGGGGTCCGGGCGGAAGCCGGCAGAAACCGGGAGAATCCGGCGGAGCTCATTCCGTGCGTGCGGGTACGCACGGGAGCCACCTCGGCGCCATCGGAGGTGTGTTCCGTGCGTGCAGGCACGCACGGGAGCCACCTCGGCGCCATCGGAGGTGCGTTCCGTGCGTGCAGGTACGCACGGGAGCCACCTCGGCGCCATCGGAGGTGCGTTCCGTGCGTGCAGGTACGCACGGGAACCACTTCGGCGCCATCGGAGGTGCGTTCCGTGCGCGCAGGTACGCACGGGAGCCACCTCTGCGCCATCGGGGGTGGGTTCCGTGGGTGCAGGTACGCACGGGAGCCACCTCGGCGCCATCGGAGGTGCGGCTGAGGCTGAGGCAGGCTGAGGCTGAGGCTGAGGCTGAGGCTGAGGCTGAGGCTGATGCAGGCTGAGGCCGATGCAGGCTGAGGCCGCAGGAGTATGCGGGAGCGCAGCAGGCTGAGGCTGAGGCAGGCTAAGGCTGAGGCTGAGGCTGATGCAGGCTGAGGCTGAGGCAGGCTGAGGCCGAAGGGGTATGCGGGAGCGCAGCAGGCTGAGACTGACGCAGGCTGAGGCTGAGACTGAGGCTGATGCGCGCTGAGGCTGAGGCAGGCTGAGCTGACTTGTCCTGTGGAGCTCCAGTGTTATAGAAGATGCATCTGTAGCTTCCTCGTCGCATTCGGGGCTCCAGCGTCACCGAATGTGCCCTTTTACCGTCGCTGTCGTGCCGCGGGGCGCTTCAGCGGGCAATCGTGCGCATGAAGTACGCCACGCGCCTGCGCGCTCACGAACAGGGCCAGGGCGCCCTGTCGCCTGCGGGCGACCGCGCGGGCTTGCCCCCGCAACAGCCAAAAAGGGCATGCCCACACGCCGGGTAAAGCCTAAAAGGGCTTTCGTCTGCCTGCTCCTTGCCTCCCGCTCTCCTCCTTCTTCTTTCGTCGACGTCAGAACCCCGCCCCTATGACGCTCCCCGCTGGCTTGGGTGGTCTACTCAGGTCGCGGGGGGGGATCGGGGGGGTCGTTGCCACGGCTGGTGCCTCGTTTTCACGACGGGGAGGGGGGGTGCACCGTTCCTTCGGATGGGCACATCCCCCCCTCCAGGGGCCTCCGAGCCCTCCCTCTCCGTCCTTTCCTTCTCCTCTCCTCCTCGGACTTCAACGCTTTGGCGCTTCCGACGACCCCCATTGGGGAATTTCAGTAGTAGTAGTGGTAGTAGTAGTAGTAGTAGTAGTAGTAGTAGTAGTAGTAGTAGTAGTAGTCGTAGTAGTAGTAGTAGTAGTAGTAGAGTAGTAGTAGTAGTAGTAGTAGTAGTAGTAGTAGTAGTAGTAGTAGTAGTAGTAGTAGTAGTAGTAGTAGTAGTAGTAGTAGTAGTAAGTAGTAGTAGTAGTAGTAGTAAGTAGTAGTAGAGTAGTAGTAGTAGTAGTAGTAGTAGTAGTAGTAGTAGTAGTAGTAGTAAGTAGTAGTAGTAGTCGTAGTCGTAGTAGTTCTGTAGTAATAGTGTAGTAGTAGTAATATTAGTAGTAGTGTAGTAGGAGTAGGGTAGGAGTACTAGTCGTAGTTTAGTCGTAGTAGTAGTAGTAGTAGTAGTCGTCGTAGTAGTAGTAGTCGTAGTAGTCGTAGTAGTAGTAGTAGTAGTAGTAGTAGTAGTAGTAGTAGTAGTAGTAGTAGTAGTAGTAGTAGTAGTAGTAGTAGTAGTAGTAGTAGTAGTAGTAGTAGTAGTAGTAGTAGTAGTAGTAGTAGTAGTAGTAGTCGTAGTAGTCGTAGTCGTAGTAGTAGTAGTAGTAGTCGTAGTCGTAGTAGTAGTAGTAGTAGTAGTAGTAGTAGTAGTAGTAGTAGTAGTAGTAGTAGTAGTAGTAGTAGTAGTAGTAGTAGTAGTAGTAGGTACTAGTAGTAGTAGGGCCACATTTTTAATGCCCAGATCCAGCTGTAGGCCACGTCGTGTTCGTGGAGTTCCCAGAACTCCATTCCCGGCCCACATAGTTCTCAGAACTCCACTCCCGGGATACATTTTGAATGCCCGGAGCCAACTGTAGGAAACTTCGTGTTTATCGAGTTCCCAGATCTCCATTCCCGGGCTACCTTTTGCTTGCCGTCCTTGTGATCTTAGCGCTATTACTGAGGCGTCCGAAGCCTCCCGCACTCTTAATGCAATCCAATTTCCCTTCTGCCTCTGATAGCCGTCTTTGGTCCAGAACGTGTCTCCGACATTCCAATGCCCCTCGCCACAAGGTGCCTGTCCTGCGCAGTCTACATTGCAATGGCCTTCGCCTCGCCGCGAGACTCGTCCCCATCTTCGGCCTCCCGCGGTGCTTCTCAGCCCGCGGGGAGGGGCCGAGGCGCGTCTGCGGCCGCGCCTGCTCGCGCTACTTTTCAGCCTGAGTCTTTCGCGGTCGCCTCCTTTAACTTCGGGCTCGAGCAGCCAATGATGTCCGGAAAGACGCCCAGCGCCCAGTGCGCCAACTTTGGGCGGGTGTGCGCCACGATCGTCGAGGACGCTGATGCTGACCTCTTCTTTGCGCGCGAAGTCGGCGCGTTTCGTCAGGGCCTGAGCAAAGCAAAAAACCACGTGGATGACATCCTGAAGAAGCCATTCGGCGACAGCGTTCGCTTCTCCGAGGTCGACAACTACTTGAGCTTGCGGGGCTTTGGCGGTGTCTCTCAGCATGCCGCTGTGTCCCTGCGCGGCGACGCGCAGATCTACAGCGCCCCCATCGGGCGACAGGTGGGCGCTGTAGTCGCACGGTGCAATGTGCAGACGAGCGGCCGTAGCAAAGCGCGCGTGATCACCAGCAATATGCACGTCGTTTGCGGGGGCCGGCATCCGAGCGTTGCCACGCGACAGCGTGCAGTGAGGCTTCTTCTCCGACTCCACTTGGACGGCCTCGAGGCACCAGAGCTGGACACGTTAGTCGTGCGCATCGTGGTCGGCGACGACAGCCGGAACTCCCAGCAGGCGCGCGAATCTTTGCAGCGCCACAGTGACGACGAGGCATTGCGGGAGGTCTTCGCCTCGCCGGCGGACCGTATCGGCGACAATGTGGCGGTCCGTGGAGCCGTCGCGCGTTTCCAGCCCGTCGCTGTTGGCGCGTCGTACCTTGACCGTGGCGTGCGCAACGACTCGCACGATGATGTCGCGGTCGTCATCACCCTCCACGGTGCTTCTCAGCCTGCGGAGAACAAGACACGGATGATTGTCTTCGGGGACTTTTCCGACTCCGACGTGTCGGCGTCTTGTGCGTCAGAAGCCGTTGCCCAGACCTCGTTGCAAGATCATCGACCTGGGATGGGATAAGCAGAGGGGTCCGGTCGTTCGCGGCGGCGAGCGCGGCGGCCACAAAAAGGGGGCAGGTTTTTGTTAAGGAGGGACATGGCTGCCAGGGGTCGCGCGGCGGGTCATTCGGCCGTTGTCCGGTCCATTGGCAATCCTCACCATGTAGAGCACGTGGGGCACAGCGGGAGTCATCGGGCTCCCCCCGCCGCTTTTGAAGTGAGGGCGCGAGGGGTTGGGGGGGGTGAAGAGGGCGTGTGAAGGCGGTGATGAGGGTTATGATGGTAGGCGCCCCAGCCATTCACAGTCTGGCAAGTGCGCCCCAGGATGCGTTCGCTTCGAGTGGAACTCGCGCGCCAGAGTGGCTTCGAGTGGAACCCGCCACCCGTTGCGTTGCGCAGCTGGTGCTTCCAGCGCAACAGGGGCGCAGGGCACTTGGGTCGCGCTCGCTCGTTCGAGCTGTCCGCCTCGGGCCCTGCCCGGCCCCCCGCGAAAGCCCCCGACCCATGCTCGTCGCGCCCCCCGCTCCGCCCCCCCCCCGCCGGGCCCAATTATTTCGCGCGCTGCCCCCGGCGCCCCGAAGAGTCCGCAATAGGTAGGGGCAGTGAAATCGCCCTCCGCGCATGCCACCCCTGGCAAACAGGGGTCGCCAAATCCCGCTTCGCGCGCGGGGCGCTGGCGCCCAGGCGCCGCGGGCAATCCGAGCAGGCTTCGTCGTTCCAGCGCAGGCGGTCGCGGTCCAGGCGCAGCGGCCGCGAAACAGGGGCGATGTTTTTGTCAAGGGCGGGCGCCGGCGATAGGGTTCGCGCGGGGGGGCGGCGTTTGTTATTCATCGGCAACCCCCGCCGTGCAACGCGCGCGCGGGGCGCGGCGGGAGTCTGCGGCCCTTGGCGGCGCCCTGGAACGCGCGACATCGCGCGTTCGTTTGGTTGAGGACGTGCGGGGGATGCGGGGGCGGTGGGGATGGGGGGGAGGTGGGTGGGGTGGGGTGGGGCGGGGCGGGGTGGGGTGGGGTGGTGTGTGCGTGTATGTGCGTGCGCGCGTGCGTGCGTGTGTGTGTGTGTGTGTGTGTGTGTGTGTGTGTGTGTGTGTGTGTGTGTGTGTGTGTGTGTGCGTGTGTGCGCGTGTGTGCGTGTGTGTGTGTGTATTGGGGGGGAATGGCGAGAAGGGTGCTCGACGTCGCGGCCGGGCCCCGTCGGGCAATCGCGCCGCGGCAAACGATCGTTTCGAGTGGAAGGCGCGCGTCAAGGCGGCACCCCCCCGTGCATGTGGCAAACTGCCCATTGCGCCGCGTCCCTTTTCCAATGCAAATGGTTCGTGGGGCAATGGGGGGGGCGCCTGCTCGCTCGAGCCGCATGTCTTGACCCTCGCCCCCCGCCCCCCCTTCTTTCCCCCCTTCAGAAAACAAACAAAACTTCATGCTCATGGTCGTCGTGCGTTCGCCCCGGCTCGAACTATCATGTTCGCTGCTTCCGGTGCTTCCATGGGTCCGAAGGGGGGGGGGGGGGGGCAGGGGGGGCGGGCGGGTGGGCGGGGCGGGCGGGTGGAAGGGGGGGGATCACCCGTGAAATCAGGGGTCGCCGATTTCTGCCTTGCGCGCGGGACGCGGGGCTCTGGCATGCGGGCGTCGCAGAACGTCCACGTGGACATGTTCAGTCTATGTCGGCATCCGAGGCTCTTGTGGGTCGACTTGAAGTCGCCCATGACAGGTTTGGTCGCGCGCCGGTTTCGTTCGGCGCCCTCCCCCCTCCCCCTGTTCAGTGCCCAGCCGCATTTGGCGCGTGTTCCTCGCCCCCACTTCCTCTTCGCGCGCCCCCCCCCCCTGTGCCGCCTGCGATTGCGGGGGCGGGGGCGGGCGGGGTTGGGCGCGAGAGTCATTGCCCGCGTCCCGGTTTGCTTTCGCGCTTCCCGCCCCCGCGCGGGGGCGCCGCCTCTGCGCTTTGGCGCTCGAGGCGCCCGGAGTTTCATAAAAAATGCACCGCCCCCCTTTTCCCTTCCCGACTCCGCCTCGGGGTGAGGATGAGGAGAAAGGGTCGGGGCGAGGGGGGGGTGGGGGGGGCGGTGGCGCAGGGCGGGGGGCGATGACAGCGAGGACGAGGCAAGGAATGATGTGGAAGGGGGGAGGTCGAGCAGGGGGACAGGGCGACGCCAGGGGCGAAAGACAGCGGGAATGACAGCGACAGCGCCGAGCGGGATGGGGATGGGGGCGACGCGGGCGACGAGCAGGGAATTCTAAACGCTTCGCGCGACGCCGCCAGCTCATCCAGCAACGATGCCCAGACGAGTTGCACTGGTTAGGGAAAGAGGGGGGCGCGCAGAAGAACCAAAGGACCGCCGTGCCCCTTAAGAAGGGGGGGAAGGGGATCGGGGAAGGACGAGATGGAGGAGGTAGGGATGAGGGGGGGAAGGGGGGGGGGGGGCGGGGAAGTGGAGGGGGGCGAGGAGGGGCAGGGGGGTGAACGACCAGAGAGGTTTTTTTTCCAGCGCGCCGCTGCCAACCAAACTCCAGAGCGCAAGAGATGCAGGGGTTGCCAAACGACCAGAGAGGAGGTGGAGGAGGAGGGGGAGGAGGAGGAGGAGGAGGAGGAGGAGGAGGAGGAGGAATCGGTAGGACAGTATCGAGGAAGCGGGGGGCGAGCAAAAAGGCCAAAGGCCCTTTGGATGCCTTTTCGGGGTGTCTTCGGATGTCTCTTGGGAGCTCCCCGGGGGCCTTTTGGGGCATCTTGGGGGGCCTCTTGGCGGCCCAGGGGCTTGGGTGCCTCGGGGAACCTTGTGGAAGTCTCTTGGGGGCCTCTTGGGGGGCCCTTTCGGGGTCTCTTGGGGGTCTCTTGGGGGCCTCTTCGGAGCATCTTCGGGCCTCCTGGGCGCCTGGTCGGGCAATCTTGGAAGAGATGGATCGAAGGAAGGGGGGGGGGGGTCCTAAATTATCGCTGCCTCATGGATAGCCCGCCTCTGGGGCCACTTTTGCGGGCGCTTTGGAGCGCTCTTGGAGCCCTCTTGGGCCTCTTTTGGCGCTCTCTTGGGCCCTCCAGGAGTCATCTTGGGCCACGGGGGGCAATCGAAAGCAAGAGAGCGGGAAGGCAAACAACGCGTAGATTTTCGGTAGGTGCTTGATGCTGGCGCCCTGGGGCGTCCTGGAGGGGAGGGGCTTCGTGGTCATTTGGATCAGTCTTGGGGCGATATGGGGGCCTCTTGGAGCATGTTGGGAGCCATGTTGAGCTATCGCGGGCTATCTTGAGCCATCTTGGAAGTCATCTTGGGCTCCCTGAGGCGCTCTGAGAGCTATCCTGGGCCATCTTGGAAGCTCCAGTGGGTCGCGAGTCCAGGTCCAGGGGGGAAGTGTTTGGGGGAGTTGTGAACCCCTCACCGAGGGGTAGGAGGGGAAGCTGGGAGAGGAAATGCCTTAAACCAGTCACTCCCAGAGGGCTCGTGGGACTTCGCAACCTTGCGCTCGTTTGGAGGGGCGGCTGGTTCTCTCTTGGCCACTACGGCGCGTGCAATGAATCGTTGACGGAACCGTTGTGTGTCGTTCGACTGCCCTGTAAGAAAGAGCCCGCGGAGTGGGGGCGTGGTATTTCCCTTTGCTGCGCCGCTGCCGCAGCTGCCCCTCGCCCGCTCACGCCCCCGCCCGCCCCCCGTCGACCCCGGGAAAAAAAAGGAGGGAAGATGGAGAGAATGAGGAGGAGATACGGACTCCATCTTCTGATCGACGTCATCCAACATGCCCCCCTTCGGGGGGGAGGGGGGCGCGAAAACCGCCCGAGGCCCACGAGAGGGCCCCCAAGCGAGCCCCAAGACGGCCCAGGAAGGCCCCAACACGGCCCAAGACGCCCCCACGACGGCGCACGACAGCCCGAAGATGCAGCCCGCGGGAAGTGATTTGAGCAAGATTCGGAAGCTTTTCCTTCCAAATTGTCTTCCAGATCTCCCAAAGTCCTCCCAGGAGACGCCAGAAGAGTTCCCGAGAGGTTCCCAACCGACCGCTAGAGGCCCCCTCTCATTGCCCCGAGGGGGCCCCGAGACGCCCCCAAGAGGTAGTATCCAATATACTTTCAGGAGGAAGGGCCGTGTCAAGTTTTCGGAAGCTCGTCAAGAAGCAGCTTGTAAAACGAATTGGACCATCGATGTTTGTTTTGCACTCGGGGGCCTCATGGGCGCCCCTTGCAGCCTTCTCGGGCGGGCGCCATTTTCGGCCATCTGGTGGCCTTTTTGTGTCGTCCCGAGGTTTTCTCGGGCAGTCTTGCGGCCGTCTTGGGGGCTTTCGGGGCCGTCTTGGGGCGAGCTTCGTTATGCTCGGGCGGCATGTGCTTCTTTTGGTGCCGATTGGAGGCCGAAGAGGGCGCCAGGGGGCGCAGTCCGATGGGGGCGGTTTTGCAAGCACGCGCGAAACGAGAGGGTCGGCTTAACCACAAAATTTAACACCAGCTGTTCAACAGAGGGCCACTCCAATACGCACAATCCGCGCAGGCACAGTGGCGGATAACAGTATTTCGCGTCATGACGTATTCAAAACATCACAAAATACAGCATTGCGTTGCATTGCGCCGCGTCGCTCCGCATTGCACTGCGTTGCCTTGAGCCTTTCCTGGGTGTCCGTCGTGGAGCCGTGCCCAGTTTTTCAAGTACGCGCGGCCTGAGCGACGCATCTGGGCGTTCGCATGGGCGCTTCTGCGGCCCGAGCGAGATTCGAGGCTTGCGCGAGACGCGACGCGTGAGAGTGACTTTTCGCTGGTTGCCTTTGGTGAGCGGCTTTCTGGTCCTCGGTGGGGGGCCCTCGTCGCCGCGGCCGGACGCAGCTCGAGAAACGAGTCAGTTTGAGCCCCGGGAGGGGTGCGGGGGCCGATTTTGAGCGAAAATGTGCGCACCAAAGGTCGCTCCTGCCAGAGGTCATCACTCTTGCGTGGAGACGACTCAGGCCTGTTCCGCGGCGCGCGCGGGGCGTCGAGTGGCGGCGTTCACGATGGGGGGGGCGAGGGGGGGGGGGCGGGCCAGGGGGCAGCTACACGCATGTTTTTTACATGAACAACTTGCCTCTTGGCGCACCCCCGCCGGCCCATCCAGAAACGGCGCCGAGGCAAGTAAACGGCAAACAGGCAAGCAGAGGGGGTGGGATCGTCTATCGGGGCAGCCGTTTTCTCTCGAAGAGGGGGGGGGGAGACGAGGAGTAGGAGGAGTAGGAGGAGCAGGATGAAGGGGGAGGAGGACGCGGGGGAGGCGGCGGGAGGAAGGAAATGCGGGGAACGCGGAGGGAGGAGGGAGGCGGGGGGGAGGGGAGGAAGGGGGGGGCGGGGAAGGAAGGGGAGGGGGGGGAGAAGGCGGGAGGAGGAGTGAAATGGATGGGGGGGGGGGGGGAACGGAAGCGGCAGGGGGGGGGAGGGAAGACGAAAGGGGGAAGAGGCTGGACGGGGGGGGGAGGAGGGAGGAGGAGGGACGTAAAGGGAGGAGGAACGGGGAGGAAGGAGGAGGAGGGAGTAGGAGGGAGGAAGAGGGAGGAGGGAGGAGGGATGGGGGGACGGGGGGACGAGGAGGAGGAGGACGAGGAGGAGGAGGGGGAATGGGCGGACGAAGGGGGAGGATGGCGAGTAGAAGGGACGGGGCCCTTGGATTCCATAGCTCTGAAGCGTAGGGCCCTTGGCTTTGGGCCTGGCGGCCCACTCGTGTTCAATGTCCCGGTCGGCGGCTTTGAAATCCGGGGCCAAGGGGTCCGGGGCCGAGGGGCCCGAACCCCTGGAGTTTATCGTCTTGGGTTCAAGGTTGATGCATCCATAGCCCGTGAATCCTTAGTTTGGCAATCTCGCGCGTCGGAGCCCAAGGTCAGCGCGACCTGTGGGCCTTGTGGGCCTCAGGGGCCTGTGGGATTCATGGGGCATGTCAGAGTGAGGGGGCCGAACGGTCATTCACTGTCCCTGGGTGCGTGGCTGAAGTGAAATTCCGCGGTGCGGATTCTCGTTGTTGTTGTTGTTGTTGTTGTTGTTTTTGTTGTTGTTGTTGTTGTTGTTGTGTTTGTTGTTGTTGTTTGTTGTCGTTTGTTGTTGTTTGTTGTTGTTTGTTGTTGTTTGTTGTTGTTTGTTGTTGTTTGTTGTTTGTTGTTTGTTGTTTGTTTGTTGGTTGTTTGTTTGTTGTTTGTTTGTTGTTTGTTTGTTTGTTTGTTTGTTTGTTTGTTGTTGTTGTTGCTGATTGTTGTTGTTTGTTGTTGTTTGGTGTTGTTGTTTGTTGTCGTCGCCCCACCCGCAACCCGCCCCGCGACCCTCCCGCGACCCACCCCGCGACCCACCCCGCGACCCACCCGCGACCCACCCGCGACCCACCCGCGACCCACCCGCGACCCCCACCCCGCGACCCACCCCGCGACCCACCCTGCGACCCACCCGCGACCCACCCCGCGCGACCCACCCCGCGACCCACCCCGCGACCCACCCGCGACCCACCCGCGACCCACCCGCGACCCACCCCGCGACCCACCCCGCGACCCACCCCGCGACCCACCCCGCGACCCGCGACCCACCCCGCGACCCCCCGCGGCCCACCCCGCGACCCACCCGCGACCCACCCGCGACCCACCCGCGACCCACCCGCGACCCACCCCGCGACCCACCCGCGACCCACCTTCGACCCAAACCACGTTGAAGGTGCAAACCACCATTTTCGGCGCCTTCGGCGGGTTTTTTTGCATTCCTTCCAGGTGGGGGGCCCGCGACCCACCCCGTGACCAACTCGCGACCAACCCGCGATCCGAACCACGTTCAGGGTACAAACTACATTTTTCGGCGCTTGCGGCGGGCATCTTTTGCATTCGTTCCCGGTGGAGAACCCGCCGCCCACCCGCGACCCAAACCACGTTCAGTGTACAAACCAATGTTTGTTGGCGCCTGCGGCGGGTTGCTTCTTGCATTCCTTCCAGGTGTCGGTGGAGAGCCCGCGACCCACCCGCGACCTAAACCACGTTCACTGAACAAACCAATTCCGCACAAACGCGGCGGCGGATTTTCGCATGCCGTCTGAGCCCGCAAGGACCTCTTCAAGCCCCGCGCATCCACACCAGCCCGTCCAGCAACTTTGCCCTGGCGAGTTGCCTTGATCAGAGAAGGCGGGAAGCATAAAGTGGAAAAGAGGACTGCGTTGCAGTTATCTTGGGAAAGGAGGGGGAGGCACGAGGCGTAAACAGGGGACGAGGAGAACGCGGCAGAAGAGAGGATGTAAGGATAATGTGGAGAGAGAAAAGGAGGAGGAGCAGGAGGACGAGGAGGGGGAGGAGGGGGAGGAGGGGAAGGAGGAGGACGAGGGGGGAGGAGGGGGAGGATGATGATGGTGGACGACAATGGGAGGACGATGATGGAGGCCGATGAGGGGGAGGACGACAATGGGAGGACGATGATGAAAGGACGAGGGGGGGAGAGGGAGGACGAGGAAAAACAGGAGGAGGAGGAGGGAGGAGGAGGAGGAGGACGACGACGACGATGAGGACGAGGACGAGGAAGAGGACGAGGAAGAGGAGGAGGAGGAGGAGGAGGACGAGGAGGAGGAGGAGGAGGAGGAGGAGGAGGAAGAGGAGGATCGCCATCGACAGGGAAGGTGGGGGCCACGAGGTCCGCCGGCTCGACGACGCCCGCGTCGCCCGCGCCCGCCCCCTCACTCTTATCCGCAATTGCGGGGTGCTGCGTATGATTTGGGTGGCCTGTGAGACCTGTGGTGCTTTTGCGAATTGTCGGGCCTGTGGCGCCGGTGGGGCACACTCGATGTGCGGCGCTGGTGCGACATGTGGGACCACGTGTGATTCTGGGACCTGCGGGGCGTGTGCGGTCCATGATGTTTGTGGATCCTGTGGGGCCTGTGGGGTTTGCGGAGCCCGTGTGGCTTGTGGGTCCTCGGGGCCTTGTGGGATCCTGCGTGGTTTCTGGGGCCTGGGGGGCCTGTGTGTTATGTGGGACTTCTGGGGCCCACGACACCGTCCCCCCAGGCCGCCCCCCCACACTCTGATGAATCCAGGGCCCGATTATTATGAATTCTCGGTACCAGAATTGACAATTTTCGGACCGAAAATAACTTGTGTTTGGCAGACGAACCACTTTAGTAAAGCGGGCACGCCACTTTACTAAAGCGGGCACGCCACTTTAGTAAAGTGGGCGAAGGGGTTCGTTTGCTGTAAAATGCCAAGCAGCGCCACTTTAGTAAAGCGGCAGCGACACTTTACTAAAGCGGACAGGACACTTTAGTAAAGCGGGCACGCCACTTTACTAAAGCGGGAAAGCCACTTTAGTAAAGCGGACAAACCCACTTTAGTAAAGCGGAAATCCCACGTTAGACAAGCGGAAGAGGCATTTTAGTACAGTGGGATTGCGCTCCCGCGGGCCGGGCGCGCGGAGCACGTTAGGACCAAAGGTTAGCCCCAGAGAATGTCAATGTGACGGGGGGGGGCAACAGCGGCGGCGACGACGTCGTCGAGAAGCCGCCCCCCCAGCGCGCGGGGGGCACGCGCGGCGGCGCGCGGAGGGGGGAGCGGACCCGAATTCCCAGGCGGGGGGAAAGCCTCCCAGGCCCCAGTACGAATCCCCAAACGCCCCGAAGAGCCCCGAGGGATCCCAACACCGCACAAACGGAGCCAACACCGCACAAACGGAGCCAACGCCGCACAAACGGAGCCAACACCGCACAAACGGAGCCAACGTCGCACAAACGGAGACAGCACCGCACAAACGGAGCCAACACCGCACAGACGCAGCCACCACCGCACGAACGGGGCCAACACCGCACAAACGAAGCCAACACCGCACAAACGGAGCCAACACCGCACAAACGAAGCCAACGCCGCACGAACGGAGCCAACACCGCACGAAACGGAGCCAACACCGCACGAACGGAGCCAACACCGCACAAACGGAGCCAACGCCGATCAAACGGAGCCCTCCTTCTTTTTATGTTCTCTTCACGATGATTGCGCTGGGACAAAGAAGGCGCAGTGCTCGTAGGAGGGCCGCCACTTTCCATGAACACCCTCGTCTCCTCGGCCGCCTCGTCGCGCCGCCCCCGCCCCCCGCGCCGCCAGCTTGAGCCGTGGGGGGCCTTGGCGACGGGTGCAAGTGCGATCGCAAATTGAACGGCCCTGGGGGAGGTTTGAGACCCAGCTTCGTGCTGTCACCCTGGGTAGCACGGTGGTCGCAGGCGGCCATCGTGGCCGACGCTCAAGGTCGGTCGGGGCAATCGCTGGGCAGATCGAGGCCGAGCTCTGGGTGATTCCCAGTGGCGCCGCTGGTTCCCTCCGCACGCAATGTCCTGACTGTAGTGGGAATGTTTGGGCTTGGGCTGGGTTGGAACATGCGGCTTGGATCTCCGGGCAACTGGCTTGGAGTTCTTCCGACGCGGCGGAGGAGGGGGAGCGCGCTACAGATCCCCGGCGCGCGCGCGCGCGCGTCGGAGTTCTGTGTTGTCCACGATAGAAAAATCGATATGCCACTCTAAAAACTGAATTCTAAATTTCTGCGGCCCTTTAAAGGGGGCCGTCGGGCGCGTCGACTTCTCTATTGTGGGCGCTACAGACCCCCGACGCGCGCGCGCCTCGGAGTTCTGCGTTGTCCACAAAAGAAACCGATATGCAAACCTAAAAACTGAATTCTAAAATTCTGCGGCTCTTTGAGGACCGACGGGCGCGTCGACTTCTCTTTTGTGGGCATTAGAGACCCCCGACGCGCGCGCGCGTCGGAGTTCTGTGTTGTCCACAATAGAAAAGTCGATATGCAGTTCTACAAACTGAATTCTAAAATTCTGTGGCTCTGTAAGGAGGCCGACGGGCGCGTCGACTTCTCTATTGTGGGCGCTACAGACCCCCGACGCGCGCGCGCGCGTCGGGGTTCTGTGCCGTCCACAATAGAAGAGTCGGCATGCAGTTCTACAAACTGAGTTCGAAAATTCTGTGGCTCTTTCAGGAGGCCGACGGGCGCGTCGACTTCTCTATTGTGGGCGCTGCAGACTCCCGACGCGCGCGCGCGCGCGCGCGCCGGAGTCATTTGTTGTCCACAATAGAAAAGTCGATATGCAGTTCAACAAATTGAATTCTAAAATTCTGTGGCTCCTTACGGAGGCCGACGAGCGCGTCGACTGCTGTATTGTGGGCACTACAGACCCCGACGCGCGCGCGTCGGATTTCTGCGTTGTCCACAAGAGAAAAGTTTATATGCAAACCTAAAAACTGAATTCTACATTTCTGTGGCTCTTTCAGGAGGCCGACGGGCGCGTCGACTTCTCTATTGTGGGCGCTGCAGACCCCCGGCGCGCGCGCGCGTCGGAGTTCTGTGTTGTCCACAATGGAAAAGTGGACATGCAATGTCAGAAACAGAACTTTAAATTTCTGTGGCTCTGTAAGGGGGCCGACGGGCGCGTCGACATCTCTACTGTGGGCGCTGCAGACTCAGGCCGCGCGCGCGCGCGTCAGATGTCTGTGTTGTCCACAAGAGAAGTCGATATGCAAATCTAAAAACTGAATTTTTAAATTTCGGCGGCTCTTCAAGGAGGCCGTCGGGCGCGTCGGCTTCTCTATTGCGGGCGCTACAGACCCCCGACGCGCGCGCGCGCGCGTCGGAGTTCTGCGTTGTGCACAAAAGAAAGCCGATGTGCAAATCTAAAAACTGAATTCTAAAATTCTGCGGCTCTTTTAGGTGGCCGACGGGCGCGTCGACTTCTCTATTGTGGGCGCCGCAGACCCCCCCCGCGCGCGCGTCGGATTTCTGTGTTGTCCACAAGAGAAAAGTCGATATGCAAATCAGAGTCAGGGGGCCGAGCGGTCATTCACTGTCCCTGGGTGCGTGGCTGAAGTGGAATTCCGCGGCGCGGATGCTCGTTGT
>CAUYUJ010005736.1:494254-501350 GCA_963575745.1 Prorocentrum cordatum | reverse complement strand
GGAAGCGGCAGGGGGGGGAGGGAAGACGAAAGGGGGAAGAGGCTGGATGGGGGGAGGAGGAGGGAGGAGGAGGGACGTAAAGGGAGGAGGAACGGGGAGGAAGGAGGAGGAGGGAGTAGGAGGGAGGAAGAGGGAGGAGTGAGGAGGGATGGGGGGACGGGGGGACGAGGAGGAGGAGGACGAGGAGGAGGAGGGGGAATGGGCGGACGAAGGGAGAGGATGGCGAGTAGAAGGGACGGGGCCCTTGGATTCCATAGCTCTGAAGCGTAGGGCCCTTGGCTTTGGACCTGGCGGCCCACTCGTGTTCAATGTCCCGGTCGGCGGCTTTGAAATCCGGGGCCAAGGGGTCCGGGGCCGAGGGGCCCGAACCCCTGGAGTTTATCGTCTTGGGTTCAAGGTTGATGCATCCATAGCCCGTGAATCCGTAGTTTGGCAATCTCGCGCGTCGGAGCCCAAGGTCAGCGCGACCTGTGGGCCTTGTGGGCCTCAGGGGCCTGTGGGATTCATGGGGCATGTCAGAGTGAGGGGGCCGAACGGTCATTCACTGTCCCTGGGTGCGTGGCTGAAGTGAAATTCCGCGGTGCGGATTCTCGTTGTTGTTGTTGTTGTTGTTGTTGTTTTTGTTGTTGTTGTTGTTGTTGTTGTGTTTGTTGTTGTTGTTTGTTGTCGTTTGTTGTTGTTTGTTGTTGTTTGTTGTTGTTTGTTGTTGTTTGTTGTTGTTTGTTGTTTGTTGTTTGTTGTTTGTTTGTTGGTTGTTTGTTTGTTGTTTGTTTGTTGTTTGTTTGTTTGTTTGTTTGTTTGTTTGTTGTTGTTGTTGCTGATTGTTGTTGTTTGTTGTTGTTTGGTGTTGTTGTTTGTTGTCGTCGCCCCACCCGCAACCCGCCCCGCGACCCTCCCGCGACCCACCCCGCGACCCACCCCGCGACCCACCCGCGACCCACCCGCGACCCACCCGCGACCTACCCCGCGACCCACCCCGCGACCCACCCCGCGACCCACCCCGCGACCCACCCCGCGACCCACCTCGCGACCCACCCCGCGACCCACCCCGCGACCCACCCGCGACCCACCCGCGACCCACCCGCGACCCACCCCGCGACCCACCCCGCGACCCACCCCGCGACCCAACCCGCGACCCACCCCGCGAACCCCCCGCGGCCCACCCCGCGACCCACCCGCGACCCACCCGCGACCCACCCGCGACCCACCCGCGACCCACCCGCGACCCACCCCGCGACCCACCCGCGACCCACCTTCGACCCAAACCACGTTGAAGGTACAAACCACCATTTTCGGCGCCTGCGGCGGGCTTTTTTTGCATTCCTTCCAGGTGGGGGGCCCGCGACCCACCCCGTGACCAACTCGCGACCAACCCGCGATCCGAACCACGTTCAGGGTACAAACTACATTTTTCGGCGCTTGCGGCGGGCATCTTTTGCATTCGTTCCCGGTGGAGAACCCGCGGCCCACCCGCGACCCAAACCACGTTCAGTGTACAAACCAATGTTTGTTGGCGCCTGCGGCGGGTTGCTTCTTGCATTCCTTCCAGGTGTAGGTGGAGAGCCCGCGACCCACCCGCGACCTAAACCACGTCCACTGAACAAACCAATTCCGCACAAACGCGGCGGCGGATTTTCGCATGCCGTCTGAGCCCGCAAGGACCTCTTCAAGCCCCGCGCATCCACACCAGCCCGTCCAGCAACTTTGCCCTGGCGAGTTGCCTTGATCAGAGAAGGCGGGAAGCATAAAGTGGAAAAAAGGACTGCGTTGCAGTTATCTTGGGAAAGGAGGGGGAGGCAGGAGGAGTAAACAGGGGACGAGGAGAACGCGGCAGAAGAGAGGATGTAAGGATAATGTGGAGAGAGAAAAGGAGGAGGAGCAGGAGGACGAGGAGGGGGAGGAGGGGGAGGAGGGGAAGGAGGAGGACGAGGAGGGGGAGGAGGGGGAGGATGATGATGGTGGACGACAATGGGAGGACGATGATGGAGGCCGATGAGGGGGAGGACGACAATGGGAGGACGATGATGAAAGGACGAGGGGGGGAGAGGGAGGACGAGGAAAAACAGGAGGAGGAGGAGGGAGGAGGAGGAGGAGGACGACGACGACGATGAGGACGAGGACGAGGAAGAGGACGAGGAAGAGGAGGAGGAGGAGGAAGAGGACGAGGAGGAGAGGAGGAGGAGAATATCGCCATCGACAGGGAAGGTGGGGGCCACGAGGTCCGCCGGCTCGACGACGCCCGCGTCGCCCGCGCCCGCCCCCTCACTCTTATCCGCAATTGCGGGGTGCTGCGTATGATTTGGGTGGCCTGTGAGACCTGTGGTGCTTTTGCGAATTGTCGGGCCTGTGGCGCCGGTGGGGCACACTCGATGTGCGGCGCTGGTGCGACATGTGGGACCACGTGTGATTCTGGGACCTGCGGGGCGTGTGCGGTCCATGATGTTTGTGGATCCTGTGGGGCCTGTGGGGTTTGCGGAGCCCGTGTGGCTTGTGGGTCCTCGGGGCCTTGTGGGATCCTGCGTGGTTTCTGGGGCCTGGGGGGCCTGTGTGTTATGTGGGACTTCTGGGGCCCACGACACCGTCCCCCCAGGCCGCCCCCCCACACTCTGATGAATCCAGGGCCCGATTATTATGAATTCTCGGTACCAGAATTGACAATTTTCGGACCGAAAATAACTTGTGTTTGGCAGACGAACCACTTTAGTAAAGCGGGCACGCCACTTTACTAAAGCGGGCACGCCACTTTAGTAAAGTGGGCGAAGGGGTTCGTTTGCTGTAAAATGCCAAGCAGCGCCACTTTAGTAAAGCGGCAGCGACACTTTACTAAAGCGGACAGGACACTTTAGTAAAGCGGGCACGCCACTTTACTAAAGCGGGAAAGCCACTTTAGTAAAGCGGACAAACCCACTTTAGTAAAGCGGAAATCCCACGTTAGACAAGCGGAAGAGGCATTTTTAGTACAGTGGGATTGCGCTCCGCGGGCCGGGCGCGCGGAGCACGTTAGGACCAAAGGTTAGCCCCAGAGAATGTCAATGTGACGGGGGGGGCAACAGCGGCGGCGACGACGTCGTCGAGAAGCCGTCCCCCCAGCGCGCGGGGGGCACGCGCGGCGGCGCGCGGAGGGGGGAGCGGACCCGAATTCCCAGGCGGGGGGAAAGCCTCCCAGGCCCCAGTACGAATCCCCAAACGCCCCGAAGAGCCCCGAGGGATCCCAACACCGCACAAACGGAGCCAACACCGCACAAACGGAGCCAACGCCGCACAAACGGAGCCAACACCGCACAAACGGAGCCAACGTCGCACAAACGGAGACAGCACCGCACAAACGGAGCCAACACCGCACAGACGCAGCCACCACCGCACGAACGGGGCTAACACCGCACAAACGAAGCCAACACCGCACAAACGGAGCCAACACCGCACAAACGAAGCCAACGCCGCACGAACAGAGCCAACACCGCACAAACGGAGCCAACACCGCACGAACGGAGCCAACACCGCACAAACGGAGCCAACGCCGATCAAACGGAGCCCTCCTTCTTTTCATGTTCTCTTCACGATGATTGCGCTGGGGCAAAGAAGGCGCAGTGCTCGTAGGAGGGCCGCCACTTTCCATGAACACCCTCGTCTCCTCGGCCGCCTCGTCGTGCCGCCCCCGTCCCCCGCGCCGCCAGCTTGAGCCGTAGGGGGCCTTGGCGACGGGTGCAAGTGCGATCGCAAATTGAACGGCCCCGGGGGAGGTTTGAGACCCAGCTTCGTGCTGTCACCCTGGGTAGCACGGTGGTCGCAGGCGGCCATCGTGGCCGACGCTCAAGGTCGGTCGGGGCAATCGCTGGGCAGATCGAGGCCGAGCTCTGGGTGATTCCCAGTGGCGCCGCTGGTTCCCTCCGCACGCAATGTCCTGACTGTAGTGGGAATGTTTGGGCTTGGACTGAGTTGGAACATGCGGCTTGGATCTCTGGGCAACTGGCTTGGAGTTCTTCCGACGCGGCGGAGGAGGGGGAGCGCGCTACAGACCCCCGGCGCGCGCGCGCGCGTCGGAGTTCTGTGTTGTCCACAATAGAAAAGTCGATATGCCACTCTAAAAACTGAATTCTAAATTTCTGTGGCCCTTTAAGGAGGCCGTCGGGCGCGTCGACTTCTCTATTGTGGGCGCTACAGACCCCCGACGCGCGCGCGCGCGCGCCTCGGAGTTCTGTGTTGTCCACAAAAGAAAAGCCGATATGCAAACCTAAAAACTGAATTCTAAGAATTCTGTGGCTCTTTGAGGACCGACGGGCGCGTCGACTTCTCTTTTGTGGGCATTAGAGACCCCCGACGCGCGCGCGCGTCGGAGTTCTGTGTTGTCCACAATAGAAAAGTCGATATGCAGTTCTACAAACTGAATTCTAAAATTCTGTGGCTCTGTAAGGAGGCAGACGGGCGCGTCGACTTCTCTATTGTGGGCGCTACAGACCCCCGACGCGCGCGCGCGCCCCCGCGCGCGTCGGAGTTCTGTGCTATCCACAATAGAAGAGTCGGCATGCAGTTCTACAAACTGAGTTCTAAAATTCTGCGGCTCACTAAGGAGGCCGACGGGGGCGTCGACTGCTCTATTGTGGGCGCTGCAGACTCCCGACGCGCGCGCGCGCGCGCCGGAGTTCTTTGTTGTCCACAATAGAAAAGTCGATATGCAGTTCTACAAACTGAATTCTAAAATTCTGTGGCTCTTTAAGGAGGCCGACGCGCGCGTCGACTGCTATATTGTGGGCGCTACAGACCCCGACGCGCGCGCGTCGGATTTCTGTGTTGTCCACAAGAGAAAAGTTTATATGCAAACCTAAAAACTGAATTCTACATTTCTGTGGCTCTTTCAGGAGGCCGACGGGCGCGTCGACTTCTCTATTGTGGGCGCTGCAGACCCCCGGCGCGCGCGCGCGTCGGAGTTCTGTGTTGTCCACAATGGAAAAGTCGACATGCAATTTCAAAAACCGAATTCTAAATTTCTGTGGCTCTGTAAGGAGGCCGACGGGCGCGTCGACTTCTCTATTGTGGGCACTACAGACTCCCGCCGCGCGCGCGTCAGATTTCTGCGTTGTCCACAAGAGAAAAGTCGATATGCAAATCTAAAAACTGAAGTTTAAATTTCTGCTGCTTTTTAAGGAGGCCGTCGGGCGCGTCGGCTTCTCTATTGTGAGCGCTACAGACCCCCGACGCGCGCGCGTCGGAGTTTTGCGCTGTGCACAAAAGAAAGCCGATGTGCAAATCTAAAAACTCAATTCTAAAATTCTGCGGCTCTTTAAGGGGGCCGACGGGCGCATCGACTTCTCTATTGTGGGCGCCACAGACCCCCCCCGCGCGCGCGTCGGATTTCTGCGTTGCCCACAAGAGAAAAGTCGATATGCAAATCAGAGTGAGGGGGCCGAGCGGCCATTCACTGTCCCTGGGTGCGTGGCTGAAGTGGAATTCCGCGGCGCGGATTCTCGTTGTTGTTGTTTGTTGTTGTTGATTGTTGTTGTTGTTTGTTGTTGTTTGTTGTTGTTTGTTGTTGTTGTTTGTTGTCGGCGCCCCGCCCGCAACCCGCCCCGCGACCCGCCCGCGACCCAACCCGCGACCCACCCCGCGACCCACCCGCGACCCACCCGCGACCCACCCGCGACCCACCCCGCGACCCACCCCGCGACCCACCCCGCGACCCACCCCGCGACCCACCCCGCGCCCCGCCCCGCGACCCACTCCGCGACCCACCCCGCGACCCGCCCGCGACCCACCCGCGACCCACCCGCGACCCACCCCCGCGACCCACCCCGCGACCCACCCCGCGACCCACCCAGCGATCCACCCCGCGACCCACCCCGCGACCCACCCCGCGACCCGCACCGCGACCCACCCGCGACCCGCCGCGATCCCACCCGCCACCCACCGTTGTTTGTTGTCGTCCATACCCCCGCGACCCACCTTCGACCCTAACCACGTTGAGGGTACAAACCACAATTTTCGGCGCCTGCGGCGGTTTTTTTTTGCATTCCTTCCAGGTGGAGAGCCCGCGACCCACCCCGTGACCAACTCGCGACCAACCCGCGATCCAAACCACGTTCAGGGTACTGGCCGCATTTTTCGGCGCCTGCGGCGAGCATCTTTTGCATTCGTTTCAGGTGAAGAGCCCGCGGGCCATCCGCGACCGCGTTCAGGGTGCAAACTGCATTTTTCGGCGCCTGCGGCGGGTATCTTTTGCATCCGTTCCCGGTGGAGAGCCCGCGGGTGGCGACCCAAACCACGTTCAGTGGGCAAACGAATTGTTGTTGGCGCCTGCGGCGGGTTGCTTTTGCATTCCTTCCAGGTGTAGGTGGAGAGCCCGCGACCCACCCGCGACCTAAACCACGTTCACTGAACAAACCAATGCCGCGCAAACGCGGCGGCGGATTTTCGCATGCCGTCTGAGCCCGCAAGGGCCTCTTCAAGCCCCGCGCATCCACGCCAGCCCGCCCAGCAACTTTGCCCTGGCGAGTTGCCTTGATCAGAGAAGGCAGGAAACATAAAGTAGAACAAATGTCTGCGTTGTAGTTATCTTGGGAAAGGAGGGGGAGGCAGGAGGAGTAAACAGGGGGCGAGGAGAACGCGGCAGAAGAGAGGATGTAAGGATAATGTGGAGAGAGAAAAGGAGGAGGAGCAGGAGGGCGAGGAGGGGGGGGGCGGGAAGGGGGAGGACGAGGAGGGGGAGGAGGGGGAGGATGATGGTGATGGACGACAATGGGAGGGCGATGATGGAGGCCGATGAGGGGGAGGACGACGATGGGAGGACGATGATGAAAGGACGAGGGGGGGAGAGGGAGGACGAGGAAGAACAGGAGGAGGAGGAGGGAGGAGGAGGAGGAGGACGATGACGACGAGGACGAGGACGAGGAAGAGGAGGGGGGGAGGAGGAGGAGGAGGAGGAGGAGATCGCCATCGACAGGGAAGGTGGGGGCCACGAGGTCCGCCGGCTCGACGACGCCCGCGTCGCCCGCGCCCGCCCCCTCACTCTTATCCGCACTTGCGGGGTGCTGCGTCTAAAAACTGAATTCTACATTTCTGTGGCTCTTTAAGGAGGCCGACGGGCGCGTCGACTTCTCTATTG
>CAUYUJ010005736.1:466754-489254 GCA_963575745.1 Prorocentrum cordatum | reverse complement strand
AGAGGGAGCGGCGCATGCGGTTGGGTGCGCGCGGCGATTGGCACCCGGGCGGCGATTGGCAGGAAAGGCTTCGGCACCGACCTCCAGATCCTTGCAGCGGCGTCGGCGGAGGATTTCATGCAGGCGCTGAACATCGCCAAGCCGGGCGACTGCATCGGCTCCGCCATTTCGCGCCCCGGTCTGCCTGCACAGGTCAAGACTGCCATCAGGACGTTGCTACTCAGCACTTCCGATGTGCCTGGCGCCGAGGGGCGGAAAACCGCACTCCGCTTCAACGGGCGCGGCAACAACTTCAAGTTCGGTGCGGCCAGCTTCTTCGTCGCGCCGAACTTCGCAGACGCGTGCAGCCCGTTGGCCCTCCAGCTTCACGAAGAGCCCGGACAGCGGAGCCACTTGGACCTCCACGGCGGCGCGGTTGCCAGGGCTTGCGACTTTAAGGGTAGCTCTTTGGGAGATGTTACAGTATCGGGAGCATAGCTCGCGCGCCGTTGCTTTTGGCCCAAGGCACGCGCGCCCTATTTGCCCGGACACCGCGAGTGTTCGCTATGTGCTGGAAAGATCACTACATCGATCTTATCCTATCTTACTCATCCACCCCTCATACTGTACCTTCACAGCAGAGCGATGGATGCAATTTGCCAGGCTATATGCCATATTTGAGCCACCAGGCTCACTTTCGACTTGGTAGCGGAGCTGGCCGCACTCTCGTGTGGTCAGCTCTTGCTCTTCTTAGCCTCATATTCTTCGGCGCGATCTTCGTGACTACCTACCACCCTGCGCCACCACTCCCAGTACGTTTACGAGGATCTATCCAAGAGCAAGAAGCAACACGAGAGGTACGACGTCTAGACGACCAGACTGGTACCGCATACGCTTCATCAGTGCGTTACCACCAACCGCTCGGCAACGAGCCAACAGCGCAATACTTGAAGCAGGGGCGGGGGGACCCGCCAGACAGAGCGCCTCGAAGACTCGACAAGGCGCTACCCCAGCGCGACAACGCGCATCATAACCGTCCTTCGTTACACATTCTCGGGCTAGTCGTTTTCGCTATTATATGGTTCGCGCTGGGGGCAGCAATCGGACACATGCGTCGTGGAGAAAACAGCACCGATGGGCAAACACATGGCCCATATTGGGACCCTCAAGGTAATGTACCTTTTCGTGAGTACATCTACGAGGTCAACGCATGGCTCAACGTTACAAGCGGACGTATGACGCCACAGGCCCAAGCGGCCGCAATACAACGCGGCCTAGGTGGCCTAGCGAGGACACTCGCCATGAGGGTACCGCCTGACATTATCAACTATGGTGCTGACATCGATGGGGTCCACACAGACCCAGTGACCTACATCATGTTCCTCCTAAGCATGAAGTTCGAACGCCTGGAAGATGAGCGACAGCTCACTTCCGGCACACAACTCATCGACTTCCACGTGCCTCACGGGGAACGAATCGATGTCACCCTTACCCGATTCGAAATGGCCCGACTTGAGGCACAATCGGTGGGATTCGACCTTCCCAACTTCCAACTGCTAACCACTATCCTATTCCGCGCCTTAGGCGTCGGCAACCAGCGAGCCATGCAACTCTTACAGCCACTCAATCACCAAATGCCCCGAACACAACAACAGTATGATGAGTTGCTGGAGAGGATGCGTTCGATAGGCCACCTATCCGAACGGTCTCCTGGTAACATAGGATCTGTGTTTGGAAGGGGAAGGGGATCTGGTAGTGGAAATTTCTACACTACCTTGACCACTGAAGCCCAGCCTGGAAACGGGCCCTCAAGCATATGGGCCGATGACCCAGGAGAATCCACTGCTTTATTAGCAGGGGATCGATCACAACCAAGCTGGGCAACCAGCCCTCCTTCTAGAGAACCACAACCACACCGTTCTTTGTGGGGGGAATCAAACCCCCTAACCGACGGTGTATCCACCTACTTGGGAGACGAGGATTTCGACTCCGGCACCGATACAGACACTATATCATCAGATGGTGTTGAAGCTTTAGATTGGTCAGATATTATGAATATGGATAACGACAATCAGCGTGCTGAGCATTTGTTCTGGTTATTACAACAGGATGAACGTAGGTGGAGGAGGTTCACACGAAAACCAGTGCGTCGTGTTAGAAGGAGGACACGTAGAAGTTTTAAAGGAAAGGGTAAAGGCAAGCGAGGTCGTCGGAGGTTGAACGGACGAGGTATCGCGGCATTTCTCCAGAGGCTCTCAGATGAACAACATGATGAGATATTCTTTGGGGGAAAAGGCCGTGGTAAAGGCCGTAGAGAGACCTCAGGTAAAGGCAAAGGTAGGCGGGGAAACCCGCGAGGTAGAGACGGCCAGGTTCTCAAATGCCATGAATGTGGTAGTTCCGATCATCTTGTGCGAGATTGTCCAGTGAAGGGAAATGGAAAGGGCAGGTCGACCGAAGTCCATTTTGGCTCAAGTGAACCATCCATTGAATATCTGAGCCTCCAGGACTTTGAGGCTATGGAGCAGATATTTTTCACTTGGGTTGTTGGCATGGACAACGTCGACGAGCTCGAAGCGTATGGTCATGGATTGTACGCGTACTACCTCGAGTACGTCCGCCGGTTCGTTATGGGCAGTAACGAGCTTACTCCCGTGGAACACGGTACGCTGGGAAACCAGCCTCTTTCTTTCTACGACTGGATGTTCGGGAACCCAGGCAACATCATGGCCTACGAGAGCGACGACGAGGACACCACTATAGAGGCTTCGCCTTCCGAGGTTCAACGGAACCTCGAACCTCCGCCCGAAATCCCGCCTGGAAACAGGCCGTCTCTGATGGGAGAATATCCCCAGACCACTGAAGACTTAATTGAAATGGAGTCTCAGGCATTTGTTCAGGCCTTCATTGCAGGCGAACCAGATACTCCGTTCATACCTCCTGGTTCGCTTGCTCCAAGCGAATATGGACCACGCACCCTTTTCCAGACCCTCATGAGGATGCATGAGATACATATAATTGGTTATCCTGAGAGTCAAGAACATATCGAAGCTGACATTATGACAGAACAGGATACTGATGCTTGCGGTAGCTCAGAGCTGTTGTTGGCAGCTCTGACTCTCATTGACAGCGTGCATCCTCAGGACGTGCAGAGACACTTGATATACTCCCGTGGTAGGTGGCGTAATGCTCTAGAAATGGCTATTGCTATGCGCGGTCATGATCTTCCTCCGCCAGGATGGGGTCTCCAGGCGGTGGGAATGAGGCCAAACCATACGGCCATGCGTAACATTGCTGGGCAGCCTGTGCTCGGCAACGAGCCTGAGCCGACAACAGTGCCTCCTACTCCGGGACAGCCGAGCGACGCACAGACGCCGGCTATGCAGGGAAACCTGCCTGTACCAGATACGCCGATGGCCATCATCATCGGTAGTTCGACATCAGAAGAAGTAGAAGGCGATGGTTGCGGGTTAGATGAGGATGACGTCACCATCCTCCTGATGGACGTGAATGGTGAGGAAGAGGTTGACTTCGATCCTGATGAGTCTGAATCATCATCACCATCGGCACAAGCGCCATTTGCGCCGAGCTCCACCCAGCAGGGAGACCTGCCTCCATCGGACGATCCATCTGGGATCGCACAGGAGCCTCCTCAGGCACCTTCACCGGGTGCCGCTCCTGCTGCTTCGGCAGCTTCCTCTGATGAGAACACCAGAAGATCTCGTTCCCATACGCGCGTCAGAGAAGAGCCACATCCACAGGCTCGACTTCCTCGTGAGTGGAGGCAGGCTGGCCCAAAAGAACACGCTCTCAGGAGAGGTGGCCAGCTACTTCCGTACAACGACCCAAGACGCCGAAAAGGGGAACACTCGGCCTTCGGCAAGGGCAACCCTGCCTATAGGGACAGTGATGGCAAGGCCATTCGCGGAGGCTATCAGCTTGCAACAAATATCCGCCGCCCTGAAATTCAAGAAGCGCGGACTCAGTTGCGAGATATTATCGCGGCGCGCAAGCAGTATAGGCCTCACGCAGCATGCGGACCTTGTTCCCAGCCGTTCCAGAACCACAGGCCAGGATGCCCCGTTGGCAACAACGAAGGCCTGAGCCCCAACAGGGACAAAACCCCTCATAAAGAGGGCCATCCGCAACTTATCCCGATGACACAGGAAGAAATTGCAGAAGTGAATCGTCGTCTCGGGATCTTGAGCCACTTGGATCCGAAAGAAGAAGAAAAGCCTACCCCGGTTCCAAGGGGACTGGTAGCCATGACCCAGGAAGAGAAAGACGCGCTCTTCAGTCTTCCTAGTATGCGAGGAAACTCGCCTGGCGTCTCTAGCCAGTCCCAACAACCAGAACCGACAATCAAGGATGAGATAAAGGCTCAACGTGTGGCGGAGGATGAGGAGCGTATGCGGACAGCAGAAGACCGCACTCGCGAGGCAACTCGCAAGATGTTGGAGGATTCTAGTAAGATCTACATGAAGAGGGCTACGAGGCCCCCACCCCCACTAACTTCGAAGGCCAAGAGTGAACCCCCGACACCTAAGCCGTCCTCGGTGCCGAAACCGAAGACGAGCCCTCAGGACCCTGGGCCAGACGTGCAGATGGAGGTGCCTCGAACTGAAACTCCGAGGCCGCCGATTGGCACAACTCCTACACAAGCGTCTGTGCCCAAGCAGCAACCTCAGGACCCTATGGAGGAACGAAGACGCCCGCCTAGTCGCAGCAGCTCCATTGCGAAAAAGGCGGCAGCTTTCGAGCGCAGTGGGTATGCACCTGCGCCAGCTTCGCCTGTGGCGGCTCGTTCCAGGAGGTCCGATGAAGGTGCTATGTCGAGGGGTACCTGGGTGCCGAAGATCAGGGGCAGCGCCAGTCGCGCATCTCCGCGGGGAAACCCGCCAGTCGCTGCCGCCGCAGCTTCCTCTTCTTCTGGAGCCGCAGCCTCCTCAGCAACAGAGGTTCCGATGCGGGGAAACCCGCCAGTGGTTCAGCTGCACCACCCAGGTGACACGTCCTTCACTAGTGGGACTCCAAATGTGATCAGGGATAGACTTGCGCTTCGGAAGCTCCCACCGATACGCTCGGTGGATGAGACATTCATGAAGGAATGCAGGAAAGCTGGAATCCTTCCCACATCCAATGATATTCTCAAACAGCTGAGCAAAGCTCTCAGCAGGATATGCAGACATGCGCCAGACAAGCAACACAATCCTGTGTGGCGCTTGGAATCTTTCGATGATCATGATGGTTGGGTTAACCTAGTGGAACTCGTGGACCGTTATCCGTGGAACACAGGTCAATCAAGACACGCTGGGTATAATCCAAGATATGACGAGGCCAAGATCATCAACGAGCATCTATGTAGGCGCTCGGTTGACCAACTAGCAGCCATCATGATGGCAGTTGTTCATGTCCGCGAACCAGACGGAGAAGAAAAACAGCGCCTACAGTTCAAGGTGTTGATGCGGGACTCCGGAGAGCCCGCTATCTTCGTCCGCGCCTCTCAGGGGCATTCATGGGAATTGAAAGCTCCATGGTCGCTGTACAGCTACATTGTGCTGTGCGACCAACCTGCCGGGAGACCGGCCCCATACCCCGATGTTGCTATGCATGGCACTCGATGGCACGCCTTCGAAGGGATTATGTGGCACGGCCTGTCCTGTAGACCTGAGCATAACACGAAGAAAAAGGGGACAGGCCGGTCGCACATTCACTTCGTGCCGACAGTTCGCCGCCGTGCCGTGAACAGTGGGTGGGACCCAGACTCAGACATCATCATCTTCGTAGATTGGCGTAAGGCCATACAAGATGGTATGAAGTTCTGTTGGTCCGATAACGGAGTCCTCTTGTCCGAGGGAGATAACGGTATCATTGAACCGTATTACATCTCTCATGTAGAGGACCTGACCACAGGAAGGCAATGGCGTAATCCAGAGTATCTGGGGAGCCGCCATGCGCGAGTCTCTGTCGCAACGATGTCTGCTCCTGACAGGTGGGCTGACGTTGGTACTTCCAGCGTTAAGTACCAGTGGTCCCGAGACCAAGGGGGCGTTGACCCCCCTATGGGCTACCTCCACAGAGAAGTTGGGGACCACTACAGCCCTACCCAGCTGGGAAACCAGCCTGAGATCTATCGGATCTTCATGATTACCGAGAGTGAGGCCGGGAGCGCGGCTCCAAGCCGCGCCCCAAGCCAAGGGCCTAGTGCCGTGTCTTGGCAGGCCATCAGTACCTCGGACCTGGATCAGATCGCAGCCGCGCTGAACCCTGACCAGGTAGAACAGCTGGCGGACAGGTTATACCAGCAGGATCCCTGGGCCGCAGGCCAGGGAGCAATGTCCGCTATGGCTACGAGAAATCGTCAGACCATGCAGGGAAACCTGCCTACAAGCGGACCTGCTCGGTTTGAACCAATGCATGGAAGCCCTACTCAGAGAATGCACACTCCAAGGGGCATGACTCCATTGGGCACACCACCGGCACAATCCCCATTCGGGACACCTGTCCGCCCTGCCACAAACGGCACTCTCATGGAGAGGATAGCTGCTGCTAGGGCTGAACACAGCACAGCCCTCCTCAACATGATGCCGCCCGGCACGCCAACGAGTCAGCAGGGAAACCTGCCTGGCACACCAAGCCACCACAGGGCGGGTGTACCTGACGACTATCGCTCAAGAGTGGCGGCCGCGGTGCAGCAGGTGCAGAGCCATAATCTGCCTCACCCAAGTGGGCAGAGGTGGAGGCCAGCCTGGTCCTGGGAGAGGGTCCCAACCCACGGGATCCTGCTCGGCAACGAGCCTTTATCCCGGCGTTCAATGCCCATCCGAGCATGTCTCAGGGCCAGAGGCCACCACCAGCGCAGATAAACCCGCCAATACCCTGATGGGTCAAGGGTTCCGAACAAATTTGTTCGTGAATTGGCGGATCAGATGCATAACCTCACTAATGCGCGCTGCAGTGACCATTCCATGTACCCGCACATGGCCTTCATGCCTTCACCAACATCACCAGAGGTGGTTGTCCAGCCCACTGCCCATTCAATATCGTCTGGCAGCAGGGGCGTGCCTGACTACATCAGGCAGACGCACCACACTCAGCAGGCATGCTTCAGGAGAAGGCAGGCGGTGCAAAGCGTACGGGATCAGTTACGTGCAGTTGCACTTGATGTGGTGAGGAACAGGGGCTCACCTTTGCGAGGAAACTCGCCCGCCGTGACTCCTACCACTTCCATGCCAAATGTCGAAGTGCAGGAAGTGCTGAATCCAACGGGGACACCCCCATCAGCCTTCATGCCCTCCGAGACGGTACTGGAGAGGCAGCGGCGGGTATATCCCAGGGCAGCAGACGTAGAGGTCTTTACTGGGATGGAAGATACCTGTGCGGTATGCCTCGAAGAATTTCAGCCCAGGGATAGCGTTTACCGCCTGAGGTGCAATCACCTATTCCACGAGGGATGCTGGAATTCTAATGTGGTGGGCCACGTTACAAATCAGCGTGAGGGAGATCCCCAGCAGCCACCATGTGCTATCTGTCGAGCACCTGGCATTATAGCATCATCCTTCCCATGGACCGGCTCCTTTAGTCAGACTCCTGAGCAGTCAGCGAGAGAGCTGCGGGAGCTGAGGAGCATGGTGGAGGAGATGACGTCCAGGATGCTAGCTACGCAGACAGTTCCGTCACAACAGCAGGGATACCTGCCTGAAGAGGTAAGGCCGCCTATGGAAACGGGATATTTTGATCAGCTTATCCCGATGACGGCGCCTCAGCAGGGAAACCTGCATGATACTCCTCAGATGTCTCCCCAGAGTGGAGGTGAGGCTGAGATGTCACTGGGCCCTGATCAGCTGCGTGAGAATTGCGCGTACGACATTTCCAGAATCAGATGGGTAATACGCACACAACATTTATGCTGGATGCCAACAATCCTGAAACTGATAGTCCGTCGCTAGACATATCAGAATCCTCAGTGGCGTCAGCAGCAACAGCAGCCAGGGCCGTCAATATCTCAGCGACGAATGAGGAGTTCGAGGAGTGGCTGCGGTACCGGGATCACATCACGAACGAGGGGCTGCAAGACATCGCCCTTCACTCGTACCTAACGTTGATAAGGCGCACGACCCGCGAGCAGTATATGAGCATACGTGATGAGTATGCCAACTGGCGGGAGGAGCGTGGCGATCACGCCCAGCACGCGTCGCACTTCCAGTACATTGACCTGGCACGCATGGCCGAGAGCGAGTCGCATGCCAGTGTCATGCGGGGTAACCCGCCAGGGAGTACGACTGTGCCGCGGGGAAACCCGCCTACCGACACAGCCGACACTTCAGAAACTGTGCACATCAAGCAGCCGAGTAAGACGTTCTTGGATGATGGTGGAAATTCCATACTCATCGACGTCGGTTCGAAGATCAACATCATGGGCGAGAACACGAGCCGTAAGTTCGTCCAGGCTGCCGAGGCACATGGCCGTACTTGTACGTTCGAGCCCCGCTCTCGTTTGAATATCAACGGAGTGGGAGAAGGGTCGGCCCCAGCGGATACCGTAGGCACATTCAGTATTGCCTGCGAGTACCAGGGGTCGGCCCAACTCGATTCATACAAGACGAACATTGTGTCAGGCTGTGGCAAGGACCTGCCAGCCATCCTAGGTCTCGATAGTATGCAGGACAAACGCACGATCATCGTGCTTGAACGAGGCCAGGAAAAGCTGATATTCCCTGGTAAGGGGCAGGTCAAAATGGAGCTCCCCAGAAGGCTCCAAAATCATGCCGACGACAAAGTTGCCGTCAGGGCATCTGTCGATCAGGTGTGATTGTTTTGGAGCTGCGGGGCAACCCGCCTCGAGCTCAAGCAGCACGTCCTTCCAGACAGTGCTGACAGGCGAGCCGACCCCAGCGCAGGAGCGCAATCAATTGCAGGGAAACCTGCCCCAGGGGTTGATGGAGACGCTCGCCAAGGCCACCATGCGAGGCGACAACATCGACGATCTCGAGACGTTCGATTGTTTTGTTGCCAGGACACTGGCCCTGCATGGTGGTAGTGTACCCATGGACGCTGTACAGTCCCGCCGTAAAATAGTGATGGGATACACTAATCGTGAATTGCATACGGTCAGCGACGCTAGGTCCAAAGGCGTGCTGAAACAGCTGATGGATAATCCATCGACGCTGACAGCATTTGCGGAGCAATCCGCCTCTGAGGCCACGGCGCGCTGCAGTGCTGAGCTCCAGCATCTGAGGGAAGCCCAGATGCTGGCAGATATTGTAGGCACATCTTCTTCATCTTGAAGATGGCAGGGCGACGTCGCCCCCTCGTCGTCTTGCCTGTTGGCTGAAAAGCCGGGGGGTAACAAGGACAGCGGGGTAACCTGCCTTAGTAAGAGGGCTTTTGTCATTGAAGATACGAGGGAGGCATGTGCCGACCTCCGCACACGAGGTTATATTTGTGATCGTATTTCCCACAACGAACTTATGACAAGCGTGGGCACAAACTACCTAGGTGCGGTGATCAGTGGAGATTACACTCTCATATGGATCAGTACTCCGGGTGACTGGTACGTAAGAACTCCAGGAAAGAGAGTGGCCCCACATTGGTCACGTATCCAGAACCTATTGATAAAAGCCAAGAAACTCCGCATGAAGATCATAATATTTGGTCCCCCAGGATATGTTTGGAAGTTATCTCCAGTACGTGATACTCTGGAAGATCTAAAGTTGTCAGTAATACGGATGCGTTTGTGTCATTTCGGTATTCGGTTCAATATGCAAGACAGTACACCAAGCGGCACTTATATGCAGGTAGCATCATCAATACCGATTAGCTCGAAGCTGTGGGCATGTACCTGTAAGCAGGCAATACCACAACATGTGTTGGATTGGTACGGCCATACAGTACGGCATGCTGAATGGCGAGCTCAGACACGCACTACACTCATCCGTCACTTGAACGACAACATCCCGGGGAGCACCACCACGCACGGAAACGTGCCCGTATACTTAAATACGTTTACACGTACAGACCATAACATCCGTCACTACGTGACGACTAATAAAGGAGGACCAAAATGGTCTGAAGTCATCCGACGTGTAACAATCAACCTGGATACCAATGCGGTTATTCAGGATATCTCAGTTACCGATCAACCAACAGGATATGATTGGCATGCACCATTACCTGCAGGGGTTGCCAACATCAGTACTCGGTTGTATTGGCAACCCGAGGAACCGGTCTTGCTCGGAAACGAGCCGACTCAATCACCACAGAAACATCGACGCGTCATCATAGATGACTGTTCTCTCCCCCTCCCGACTCTGGCGATTGACGCATGTACCCATTCAACCACGACAATGAGTACACAGACCGACGAACAAGACGAGCAAGCTTTACCCACTGAATCGCGTATAAAACAGAAGGAGAGGCTCAAAGCCGAAAAGGAAGCAGGCATCAAGCCTCGCCGCATTAAAAAGCACGTTGAAGACGGAAACGACGATTGCGGCGACGACTTGTCAGGACTCGGACAGGATCTTATGGCAACCTGGAGTACTGACGTCCCTGTTGAGCTGATAAGCTCCGACGAGGACGATGACCTGTTCCTTACCCTCCCCACATCTATGCCCGACACACACGCTAACATATACAGCATAGTTGCTACACTATGCTATGGCCATAACAACTGCGTGGATATGTTGGAGCTTTGTGGCGGTGAGGGTGGCATCTCAGAGCTTGCCTTCTCAAGGGGACTTTCCTCAGGCGGCAACTTGGACAAGACTACATATGTCGACCTGGGAGACCCCTCGGTGCAGCAGGTTATAGACCATTACTTTGCTATATGCTACGTACGAGTTGCCATGCTGCAACCCAGCTGTCGCACCACAGGACCACCATCCTACTACAACTACAAAGTCAACTACAACACTTGGGAACAGCACCATAAAGAAGACTTACCACACATAACTTATTGTGGTAAAATTGCTGTAACCCAAGATGACTCTCAGAGGTGGTTTATACGCGAACAACCTACAGGAACATGGGTAGATGATATTTCTCCATGGAAGAAGCTTGCCAACCGACCACACATTACGACCGTACGCATTCACCAATGCGCTACGGGACTTAAAGACACGACTGGTGACTATATTAAGAAGCCGACAAATATCACCAGCAACGACGAGACAATTCTTAAACCCTTTGAGCGACTCAAGTGTAACGGTCAGCATGTGCACGCACAACCGTGCAATATCGAGCTTTCACTGGCACAAAAATACACCCGACGACTGCAGTCTGCCTTCGTGGAAGCTGTATATCTGGCGAAAGCCATTGACACCACGCGCGGAAACGCGCCTATAAGTACCGCACATGCTTATCCTACAGACCTTCCCGATCAAGCTGAACCAGGCGAAGGTATGAGACGCATCGGTGATCGTATCATCCCAAAGGTGGCTACTTGCCCGGCATGCATCGACAATGTCCGAAAGGACAGTCCGAGCCATAACAGAGACCCTACGCAGTGTAAATATCATGATTCCATCTCTGTATATTGGCCATGTCCAGCATGTCAGAGGGATCTTACGAGAAGCAAGGGTGTTAAGAACCACCTCGATACCGAACCTGGTAAATGTCGTTTTGCTGAACCATTTAAACTACCAGACGACCACGACCCCGAAGGCAAAACTGTGCCAGCTTGGTGGAAACCCTTACCTAAACCTGGTGAGGGCCAAGCTTCAGCTTCAGGTGGCCGTCAAGGCGCACATGCCAGGCCACCGCGACCACGATCCTTCGGCAACGTCGATCCGACATCCGGTGCCAGCAGCTACGACATGCTACGAGACGCCCCCGAGCGTGGAAACACGCCTTCTGCGTCTTCTAGCGAAGTGCCACAGGTAGCGGCCCGCCGCGGCCGTCTACAAGGCGTACCACCACCTCCAGACGCAGTTAACACAGGGGACCAACTACGGAGAGCTACAAGGAACCCTCTTGCCTCTACCGGCTCTGGGGCCCCACGATTACCCGACTGGACGAGATTCGACACACAACGCAGTCTACAGAGTCTCCGTAGTCACGAACCTCATGTCGTGAAAAAGGAACTCCGAAAACTGCATCTGCGATGGCATCATGCGAAGGAGCCAAAGATGAGGCTAATCCTCGAAAAGGTGGGGCTTGATAACGTTCGACTGAACATGATCAAGGAAGTCTGCGATACCTGTCGGGAATGTAGAGCATGGGAACGTCCAGGAAACTCAACACTACCATCGGTGAGCCTTCCTGGTAACTGGCTCGATGAAGGGGAAATGGACCTCATGTTTTACAAGAAACGGACCATATTTCATATTATGGATCGTTGTATTCGCCTGGCAGCAGGCCTAGAAATTTCCGACAGAGAACGTGACACTATCATCGACGCCTACCACTATTGCTGGATTGCCTATCACGGACCCTTCAAAGTTTTATACTCAGACGGAGAAGGCGCCCTGAATAACGATGCCGCTAAAACCATGATGGCCAATAAGGGCACGGAACTTCGTATCCGAGCACCTGGCCAACACGCGACTTCAATTGAGTCACGAAACGGCATTCTCAGAGGCGTCCTCCACATGATTGAGGAAGAATTGAATAGACACAACATCCCTGTTGTATTCACTAGAGTATTGGCGGAAGGCATCTTCGTTACTAATGCGTTTACGTTTTATAACGGAGTATCGCCATATCAGGCACACACAGGACGTCAGCCCTCCTTCCTTCCTGATCTCGATACCCTTGACTTTCCCAAGGGACCCGAGACTTCAGGACACGAACGAGAACGTCGTGTAAGGGAAGTCAGCCTAGAAGCTATAACTCAGGCTACTGCTGTGGCCAAGACAAATCGGGCTCTTAGGGCTAAGACGACTCCTGATGGTGCTCGCCTCTACTCATCAGGGGATTTGGTCGACTACCACCGACCTACTGCCACCAAGGACGACCATGGAGGCTGGAATGGCCCATTCCCGGTGATCCGAAATGTGCCTGAGAGAGGACATATTGTTGTCAAGGCAGGATCTCGTGAGGTAATTGTGATGTTTCCTGATGCTCGTCACACACTATACATCGGATGTCTCCTCACACGGGAACTTGGCATGGATAATATGGCCATGCAAACCGTCCTTGCTTATGTGGCACGCCTCAGCGCAGGGAAACCTGCCAAAGTTTTCGGGTACATCCCCGATTACAAGGGAAACCTTAATCTGTCAGACGACAGCAAGTTCCACCCGCGCGTACACTTAGCACTACAGTATCTCGTACGAAATTACTTCCGAGTAGAACATGTAGTAGCAATTCGATTGGCTAAGAGTGTGTCAAGCCTACCTGCAGTAAAGTACGCCACCGGGTCTACGCTGATCTACTATGACAACGACATCAGCCCGGCGTTCCACTATTACGAATGTGTGGGCACTGGCTTACACATTTCTCAGATCACTGGTAGCACTCACTCCAGACTTATTCAATGCTTGACTTCACGTGTCCCTTCCTTAGGATTTCACGACGATTTGGCTAAATATCAGCATCCAAGCAACACGTCTGGAGAACACGAGTCGCCTGGAAACAGGCCTTCTCCAGACACACCAGATGCTTCATCGCCGAGCGAAGGCCGTCTGTCGACAATCTATGAGGAAAATGAGGAACACAATATTGAAGCTATGATGCTGGAAGAGTGGTACGACGAGCTACGTATGGACCTTCATCCTACGACGATTACCGATGATTATCTCTATTGCGTCCCAACAACTATGCTGCCCGACCAATGTGTTTTGGTTTCAGCATTTGTGGACGAAGATGATATTACATCATCAGATATGCTCGGAGACGAGCCGAAATCATGTGAGTCCTGTCTAGTATCACTTTGTTCAAACACAACAGACGAGAGCTACTTTCTAGACAGTGATGAATACGTTCCTTACGATGAACTATGCTTTACATCAGAAATGTCAAAAATAGTGTTGGATCAGACTCAACTTGCACAGCTCGATACCGATATGGTCGCAACGATGAGAGTATATGTATCCTCTGCTGCTAAACGTGCTGTGGTTGTCAAAGAAGATGATCTACTGACCAAAGCCGACATAGCAGCACATCCAAAGGAGGTTAGTGAAGCCTTATATACTGAGCTCAAAATCTGGATTGATAACCGATGCTTTGAGATGTACGATTTATCCAAAGCTTCCAACATCATGACATCCAGATACGTATACAAGTGGAAGTTTGTAAAGATGGGTACCGAGAACGTCAAAACCATTCGTCTCAGACTGGTCCTTCGTGGATTTATGGATACTGAGGCTTTTGATGTGGAAACATTCTCGGGAACCGCCCGAAGGCAGTCCCAACGACTCCTGGCAAGTGAAGCGGCATGTCATCCAGAGTGGATCTTAGCATCCATGGATATCGATAAGGCGTTCCTAAAAGGTTTGACCTATGAGGAACTTGCCCATGCCACCGGCGAGGAAACTCGCATGGTTTGCTTTACTCTTCCACCAGGAAGCGCTCAGGTACTTCGTACCTTACCCGGCTTCTCATCCTACGACGAAAGTCGACGCTGTCTTAGATGCCTCAAACCAGGAGCGGGTACTAAGGACGCTCCAAGAGCGTGCTCTCTCAAACTTCGTACGACCACACGAGCTATAGGACTTACACCGACCAGCTACGATCCTGAATTTGAATTCAGCCAAGACCTTCTGACGGCAAAACATGTCGATGATATTAACATGACAGGTCTAGAGAAAAATATAGACGACTATGTACAACGTGTCGAAAAGGTATTTGGCAAATGCAAGCTCAACAAGCACACATATACGAACTGCGCCGTTCGCTACACTAAGAATGATCAGGGAGATGTGATCATGGACCAGGACGAGTATATCAAACAACTACGTCCTATCACACACCCAGAACTTACAGGAGCGGCGGCCGACGCCAAAGCCACGAAACTCATTACCGACATGTTCGTCAGCCTGCGAGGAGCCCTCGCCTATGCCCTTCTTACCCAAATCTGGCTTATGGTATATGTGGTCTCTCTTCAGAAAATTCAAGAGCCCACCAATTTGCAAGTCAGACGTTTGAATGCTGTGACGCGAAAGCTGATCAGCAGTCCGAAACGCATCACCTTCCCTCGGATGAAGCCGACGAATGAAGTTGACATCCATAGCGATTCGGGGTATCGGAAGCTTACCGGGGAGGAGGATGACGAGACCAAGGGCTACGGCATACGCGGGGCCAACGTACTACGGCGAGGAAACTCGCCTCAAGGCAAGTCCGTCGTTCACCTCTGTGACGGACTATGCAAATCACACCGATTACAGGTGAGGTCCAGTTATGCTGCGGAGGCACTTGCAGCCGCACATAACCTTGATGAGTGTTACCCTACGCTCATTACTCTCCACGAGCTTAAGGCAGGGGCTTTGACTCCACGACAACTACGAGACATGCGTGAAGTTGGAGGCCTTGCTATCAAAGTCTCTCTTACCATAGACGCCGAGTCCGTCTACAAATCTTTATCAAGCAGGGATCTCAAAATACCTACAGAACGGACTCTGCTTGGACATATCAGCTGGATACGTGAGCTCATGGATATAGGTATAGTACATAACGTGCAATGGTGTGATACTAGGGATATGACCGCAGATGGGCATACAAAGGGAAGCATCGATCGGGAGCTGCTTCTGGAAGTGATGTCAGGCACTCAGTCATTTAAGTATGACGTGAAGCAATGCGTTCCCTTTCGGGGTCCCGAGGACAGAGACAAACCTAAGTCTAATCAATTTTAGGCCTGTCCTTGTTGCCCTCGCGGTCCAGTTTGCCAGCACGGGCGCCTACTATAAAGGCGCCCCTTTAGCGGCTCGGAAACGAGCCTTATATTTCACGCCTGGCAACGAGCCGGCTTCGTACAACTCAGGCTCTTTGCCTTAATACACATTTGCTTGGTGAGGTATGGCCTAATTTTGGCTTACCTCTAACTGAGCCGATAGCCCTTCATTGTTTGAAGGGGCTGTCCTGTATTTGCGTGAAATACTTTGCGAGGAAACTCGCCTTACAGTCTGGTGTTTGACCAGACTGTACGCACTGTTTTCTTTTCTTTGCAAACAGTCGTGCGCGCGATCTTTGCGTGCGACTATGCTCTCCGTCTCCTCCCCTCCCGACTTTAAGGGTAGCTCTTTGGGAGATGTTACAGTATCGGGAGCATAGCTCGCGCGCCGTTGCCTTTGGCCCAAGGCACGCGCGCCCTATTTGCCCGGACACCGCGAGTGTTCGCTATGTGCTGGAAAGATCATCACATCGATCTTATCCTATCTTACTCATCCACCCCTCATACTGTACCTTCACAGCAGAGCGATGGATGCAATGCCAGCCTATATGCCATATTTGAGCTACCAGGCTCACTTTCGACTTTGCGGTGCTTCTCAGCCTGTCGGCCGCGACCTGCAGAGCCCTGCGCCGACCATGCCTTGTCTAGAGCGGATGCGCCAGATAGTGGCAGCAAACCCGCGGGCGCAGGCCAAGTTCTTCCCGCTGACGACCGAGCTCCACTACCGCTACATCATCGGCTTGGAGCGCCTGCATGTTGGCCGCACACCGCTAGCTCAACAGGCGCTCTCAACGGAGGACGAGGTGGCAGCGTCTCTGCAGCCGTGCGTGGCACCAGGCACCACTGACGTGCAGGCGCCCTTCGAGGCACAAGGCCGGGGCTTCGCACATGGCCGCGGCAAAGGCCACGGCGTCATCGGGCCTGCGATGGCGTGGCTGTGGTCAGCTGTGGTCCGAGGGCTGCGCACCGCCGCCCATGGCCTGCGAACTGCGCTTCTTTCCATTGCGATGACCGTGCAGTACGAAGCTGCCAACGAGCCCGCGCGGCAGTTGGGCCTCCCCGACGTCGCGCCAGAGTCTTTCGCGGCCAGGCAGCAGCGCCAGAGCCGCATGGACGGAGGCGAAGAGGAGGACGGCGCCCTGCGCGAGGAGGTTGCGCTCGGCCCGCCAGTGGAGCAGCCGCACCTCGTGGAGGAGCGCGCTCGGGCGGCCGCAGAGAACCGGATGCCTGCAGTCGGCGCTGCAGCGTGCCGGGGCCTTCCGCTCACAGGGCCCTTCCAGTCCACGTTTCCAAGCTACCGCCAGCGAACCAGTTTCGGGCAGCTTGGTGGCGCTCCTCAGCCTGCCATACCAGCCAGCCATGCTGGCCTCTTCCAGATGAACGAGGATGGGGCGATTTTGGGAGTCCTCAAGCCCTTTGGCTCGCCAGCTTCGGTCGAGGAGATTCACGCAGATGCGGGGGCGTGGGCCGCGGCGTTTAGCCATGACTTCTTTCGCAACATCTTCTCCAACCACGAGCGCGACTGCACCGAGACGTGCGTCAAGTACGTCAAGAAGAAGCTGGAGGCCAAACAGAGTCTGCGCTCGAACAGGACCCCGTCGTGCCGCTTCTGGTTCTTCCGCATCCAGCATCCATGTCTGGCAGGCCGCACCAAGCGAGCGCGTCGGTGCGGCAAGCCTTTGGTCCGGACTCCGTTCATCGATTTCTCAGATGACCGCAACCAGCGGCGCCGCTGCCGGGTAAAACGCGACCAGCCGTTCAGGAGCTCCAGCAACGACGTCTCAGGTCACCAGCCGTTGCAACGTGGATTTCCAGTTCTTGATGCGTGCGCCAGACGAGACCACCGATGCAGCAAAAGTGCCTCAGGCTGGTAATGCTGCTCAGCTCGCCCAGGAAGAGCCGCCTGCGCCCGCCCCTGCTCAGCCGGCCAAACGCAGGAGGCCGACCAAGAAGACGGCCGCGAAGAAGAACCCAGGCTGGGCAAACGCAGCGCGCAGCGGCAGCAACAAGTGGCTCTACGGCTGTGGCTCCTTGCAGCCACAAGATGCGGCGTCGTGGAGAGCTTCCAAGCGGCTTTCCAGAAGGCTTTCTCCATGGACTTTTACATCGCCAAGTACCAAGGCAAGATGATGGAATCCATGACGCCGCTCTTCCAGCCCATGCTCGGCGGCATGCAGCGTCTGGAACAGCAGGAGAAGGAGGAGCAGGAGGAGGAGGCCCGCAGGGTGCTCAGTGAGGGCGGCGCTGATGGCGAGGACCAGACGCTGGCCAAGCGGCGCTGGGCGACCGAGGACCTGGCTCGCCGCGCTCGGCGAGTCTGTGTCCGGCTGGCCTCGATGGCGAACCGGTGCTTCTGGCTCTCCACGACGGAGGTGGCGCTGCGCATCCTCACAGGCAGCGACTGCCTCCAGTCGCACCACAATGTGCCCCTCTTCCCGAGACAGCTGCAGTGGGCCTGCCAGCAGTGCAAGCGCTTGCTGAACCACGAAGGTGCGGGCGAGATGCAGCATAATGAACAGGTGCCAATACAGGCAGTCCGCATCCAGATCCCAGTCGCCGAGGACGAGGATGAGCATTCCGCAGATGGGACCAGCGGTGCCCCTCAGCCTCCTGGAGAGACCCCTGCTGGCGATGAGCAGGCTGGCGGCGCGGAGTGCGAGAATACGCAGGCGCGCACCACCAGCGCGAACTCGGCCGACGATTACGCCCACAGTGGCCCTCGCCTGCAGACCATGCCGTGCTACATCTACAGGATGTACGTCCGCCGAGTCCTGAAGCCGAGCCGGGTGAAAGCTCCTGGGCCGAGATTCTTCGTCTTCGAGAACCATTGCGCCATGGCTCCGCGGTGCGTGCAGGAGGCCCAATTGACGCGGATGGACGCCCCCGCCATCGACGGCTTCCAGTGCCCGACCCGGGCACAGGACCCAGAGCAGAACTCGCTCTTCAAGGCCCTCCTCTTCACGCCTTGGGCGTGCGAGGGCCCCCTCACTTGTTGCAGCGTTACCCAGTGCAGCCGTATGTTGAAAAATTGCGACTGCCCTGCCGTGCGCCCACATTCGTTCGAGCGGGCGCGGCGACTTCGGCGCGCGGAGATCCAAGTGCTGGCGGCGCGCGCGGACTCCAGGTGCCGCCTGGCCCGCTAGAGGCTCGCGCTCGCGGACGCGACCCTCTTCTCCGAGCTGAAAGAACCCCGGGCGAATCTCGAGGAGGGCGAGCTGGTGCTCCTCAGCCTAGCGAACTTCGCAAGAGCCCAGCTGGCGCGGCGTATGCCTGCGGAGGCGGCCCGGCGCATCCTCGCCTTCAGTAACCACCGTTGCCGATGGCGCGAGGAGCAGTGCAGCTTGGCGGAGTACTGCGCGTACGTGGCGCGAGACGTGCTGGCGCGCGTGGACCTCGCGGCGGAGGCGCGGGTTAAGCCTCGGCCGGCAGCGGCTGCGCACCTGGAGGCGGAGGAGGACTCCGCGAGCGATGCCGAAGGGCCCAAGGGCCGGGTCCCGCTGGAGCTCGTTGACGTGTGCGGAGGCGGTGGCAGCGACGTAGAGGAGGAAGTTGAGGACGCCGAAATTACCGAGATCTCCATGTTTCCGCTGCGGGGCCACACCAGAGCAACCGAGCTGGCTCTGCAGCAAGACCAACTGCAGCGCTTGAGCCAGAAGAGCCGCCTCAGCTACGCGGATAAGCAGCTGAAGAACTTGGGCCGAGCGTGCGGCGGCATGCTGCAGGCGAGCTCTGCGCAGCCAGCCAGCAGCGGCGCGCGGGGGCATCTGGGCACGCGGCTGGACGACAGCTTCTTTGACATGCTGGCCCTACAGCGGCAGAGCATTGCGCTCCAGAAGAAGCAAGCGAGTCCAGATGGAGAGACCTTGCCCGATGCTGGGGGCGACTGGCAACCCAGCGGTGCTCCTCAGCCTGCTGCTGAGGGCGCGCAGCCGGAGCTCGCGCCGCAGCTCTTGGCCATGCAGGGCCCGGCGGCTGTTGCGTGGAAGCTGGTCGCTGATGCAGAGTGCACGGAGGGGCAGATTGACGCGGCGGCGTTGTTCGCGCTGTCTTTGCAGAAACGTTTTGACGGCAGGCCAGACAAGACAACGCATCTGCTCCCCGTGGTGTCCGCGACGGGCAACCACAGAGCAATCTGGCTCGGAGGGGGCGGCGTCGGCAAGACACGCACCCTCTCCAGAGTGGTGGAGCCTATGGCCATCATCTACTTCGTCGAGCACGACTACCTCGCCAAAACGCAATCCAACCACGCGGCCCTCAACCTCGGCCCGCGCGGGAGGGCGCTGCACTCCTCCAACGGCATCCTCATGTCGGACTCCCTGCAGACCGCCAGGCTGCGCTTGACTTCGCAGACGCAGAAAAAGCTCGACAGCCTCACAGGCACACTCGGCGTCGACGTGATCGATGAGCTGGGTGCTGTGCCGGGGCCCTTGCTGCATGCGGATGCACTGCGCGCGACCTACGGCAGGGCGCTGCGTTACAACCTCGATTCTACCAAGTGCATGCTCCCGCAGGAGACGTGGGGGCGCATGCCGGCGAAGATCCTCTGCGGGGACTTCTACCAGTTACCGCCGGTCCCCGCCAGCGCCTCCCTGCTGGCGCCTCACACGGGCCAGTCCTACGAGCACCAACAGGCTCGGAAGTTGCTCGCCGACTTCGAGTTCGTCGTCGACTTCGTGCAGATGCAGCGCTTCGCAGACCCGCTGCAGGTCGATGTCCTCCACGCCATGAGGACTCCAGGCGGCAAAAAGATCTCTGGCGAGAGCTGTCAAGCGATCCTCAAAACAGAGATCGTTAGCTCCAGCGGTGCTGGTCAGCCTGCTGACAGCACCAGCGAAGCCGCTCGGCAACCCCAGTGGGACCACCGGTTGCGTGCAGCCCGAGGCTGGTACGAGTCGGCATATGAGTGGCGCATCGTCTCTTACGCCATGCATGCGCAGGCCAAGCTTGATGCGCACGATGCTGGCCAGCTGCTCTTCTACGTGCCGGCAGTCGACAGACCAGCTGCGCGCCTCGCGAAGCCTGACTTCGACGAGATGCGCGCGGAGCCCAACATCGGCGCTACTGGAAAAATGCAGGGGCTGCTGCCGCTCTTCCTCGGCATGGAGGTCATCCTGACGGAGTCCGTCTTGCCGCCTACGCATGTCCGCGGCGCGCTGGGCAAGGTGGTAGGCATAGAGCAGCGCGCTCTGGAGCCTCCGGTGGAGGGTCGCGCGTCCGTTGTCTCGGATGGTGTTGCGGTACTCCGCTACATGCCCAAGGCCGTCTATGTCAAGATCGATGACAGCGATGAGCTCTTCTTGAAGGCCGCGCCGGTGACTGCTGGCAGTGCTTCTCAGCCTGCCGGCCCTGACCTGCGTGGAGTGCTCGCGATTACCCCGCAGGCCCGCCCCTGGAAGTTCAAAGCAACGGCGGATGGCCCGGCCATCACGGTCTCCAGGACACAGTTGACCGCGCTGCCCAAGAAGCAGGGCGCTCTGCATGGCGTGCAGGGCAAGACGGCGGACCCAGGCTTCGTCGTGCACTGGGCGTTTCCGCCAGGACTCAAGAAAGAGTCCATTTGGCTGGCCTACTACGTCAGCCTGTCGCGGCTCCGGAGCCTCGGCCAGCTCTTGAGCCACGGCTTGCCTGACCGGAGCATCATCGAGTTAGGCCCCCCAGAACAGATCGCGAAGGCCTCCGACGAGTTCTTCGCAGACAAGATTGCCACGACAAAAATCGCCTGCGCGAAGGCCCGACAGGCGCTGGGCTGGCCTGCGCGGGCTTGAGCAGCCCTGAGATGCAGCCTGCTTTGTGGCGGTGCTGTTCAGCCTGGCCGTCTGCATTCGCGTGGTTCTTCTCTGCCTGCATTCGTGCGGTGCTTCTCAACCTGCACTCGTGCGCAGCCGTGGATAGTGAGATACGGTGCTCCTCAGCACGTTTCGTTCGAGGCTGAATCCATTGATAGCAGTGTCTCGTTTGGACTTACATCTATTGATCGCAGCGTCTCGTTCGGAATGAACACAGAAACAATGTGCTGCATTGTTGATAGCAGTGCCTCCTTTGCAAAGACATCCAATATTGATAGCAGCGTCTCGTTTCCAGACGCATCCGTAGTAGTAAGTAGTAGTGTCTCGTTCGAAATTAAATCCATTGATATTCGTGTCTCGTTTGGGGCGGAAGCCATTGATAGCAGCGTCTCGTTTGCGCCTACACCCCTGCGTAGCAGCGTCTCATTTGGAATGAGCACAAAAGGAATGTGCTGCCTCGTTGATAGTACTGCATCCTTTGCAGACGCGTCCAGTATTGATCGCAGCGCTTCGCTTCCAGTCTAATCCGAACATGAATCTAAAGAAGAATGCTTCCATATATGCTCATACACATGGCTGTTCGGTTGCTTTGCTGGGATAATTCCACGCCGACGTCGCCGATGCACCGCCGACGTCGCCGATTCACCGCCGATGCGGCGCGATCTTCCGACCCATATATTCGGATCCCATCAGGGAGGCCTCCAATACAGTCGGACCGAGGTATACGATCGTGTTCGGTTCGGGGAGGGTACCCTGCATGTTTCTCGTGATTGCTGGATGTTCTTGTGCACCCCGGGGGGGGTACCCTCGAACGCTCATCATTTTAGCCGGCGGAGGGTCTCATGTTTTTCAAGGCTGTTTTTTGTGGTCCTAGGTCCGACTGTGCATCTTAAAGGGGGAAGAAGG
>CAUYUJ010005736.1:461754-464254 GCA_963575745.1 Prorocentrum cordatum | reverse complement strand
CATTTCGGCACACTTTTCACGCGTTTCGTGGCCCCGAAGGGAGCTCCACCGAAGGTCCCCGTGGCGCAGTCCGCATGCGTCTCCCCCACCCAATACACCTCCGTCGGAGGCCGTCGGAGTTCCGCGCCTCGCTCGCCCGTCGTCGCTCTGCCCAGCGGCAAGAACTTTGCCCGCTATCAGCCAGCCAGCTAGCTCTCTTTGCTGCGCGCAGCGGACGACCCGCGCGCGTCGCTGGGACCCTTCCGGGGCGACCTGCGCGCGTCGCTGGGACTCCGCGCTGCGCTGCGCCCGCAGCCTTGGACTTTTGAGTGCGCGGGTAAAGAGGGAGTAAAAGGAGGGGAGGAAGCGGGCGCGATCCTCGCGGTGGCGTCGCGGCGCGCGGGCGAAGCCGTCGGGGAGTCCCGGGAAAGCTCCTTGCGGCGGCCACGCCCAGTGCCACGAGTACTCAGAGGCAGTCGTTCTCAAACTATTGACATTCATATACAAGTGCACCATGCTTTGTCATACTCGCATTCATGCACGTAGACTCGCCCGCACGCAGATTCATTCACAGTCAGACGCACTCGCGCTCAGATTCACCCGCGCTCCGTTTCCCTACGTATTCAGATCAATCGTTTCCGTTGGCGTTGTGTACCACGCCGCTCATTTAGGCACACCCCTAGCACGGTTCATTGCCTCTTAGGGATCACCACCGAAAAAGGGAATCACAACTGCGGTACTCACACCTGCATATGGTTGGGTCCTTCGTCAGGCTAATTTGTATTTTTTTCAGCCTCGTAAGGCTGTCCATCGAAGAGCAAACAATCGTGTTATCATATTTTTCTTGCGAGCTCCGCCCAGTCATGATTACACACTTTCCCCTACCCTTTGACAGGTTTTCTTGGGAGCCCGCCAAGGGTGTGTGTGTGTGTGTGCCCCTGGGGGGGTCTGAGTCGATCGGGCTTTGCACCGAACCGCCCAAAACAGATGCCTCCCAGCCGCTGGCAGCTCCCGATAGCCGCCGATGGGTGGGGCATGCGGGGGGCATCCGTTTGCCGCTGTTCGGTGCACCAACGGATCGAACTCATGCCCCCCCTCTATCAGGGTCACCCTCCCTTTGGTTCAGGAGGCGGAAAACACACACTCAAACACATTAATCGACCATTCCCTTGACAATATGGGAACATATGGGGAATGGGGGGAAGACGAACATCCAGAACATATTGGAAAAAATATTGGGAATCCTGGGACGTGTGCCTACTTATCAGTGTGTCCTTGGGCCCCTTGGTCGCCCCCCCCTTCAGGGCCACCCTCATTCTGTGGTGGATCTCGACGTCTTGGCCATGGGATTCTCTCCGGCACGTGCGCCTCGTCTAGGGGACGTCTCCCCGGGGGGTGCCAGCATCGCCTCGCACGGCCGCCCGAGGCCCGGGCTGTGACCTTCTGCAGGCCGCCGGGCGCCGCCAAGGGGGGGGGGGGCTCTCCGGGGGGAGGTGCGTCTGATGGTCCTGTTTTCCACCACCACCACCATAAGTTGGATGGGGGGAATCAGGTGGAGGATGAGGAGGAGGCAGAGGAGGAGGAGGAGGAGGAGGAGGAGGGGGACCCCCTCCCCCTCCTACTGATGGTGGTGGGTGTGGAAAACAAGCCCATCAGCGTCGTCCTCCTGGCCAGGGGCCGTAGGCCAGGCGATCGCAAACGCGGATCAATTCGGCACGAACGAGATGGGTACGGAAAGAGTGGGCCAATGCCCAACAGCAGTTCCTGTTCATTTTGAACAGGATTTGCTGTCCACGCCGCCGCGGCCTATGTCCATTCGAGATAGAAGGCCGCCTGCCCAACAGCGGCCGCTGTTGGTTTGGGATAACATTTGTTGTTGGGCATTGTACAAATTTTTCCGTACCCATTTCGGGCGCCCAAATCAATTGGGGCGCGGATTAGCGACGGGTCCCGCTTCCGTGGGAAATCGCGAATGTCCGCCGCCGAGCTAGGCGGCACCGGCCGCATCGATCCATGGATTTGGCGACCGCGCGCCAAATCCATGGATCGCTAATCCATGTTTGCGCGTCCCCGACAACGTTCGCAGAAGGAAATACGTCATACACAAACTTTTGGCGCTCCGCGCGGATTTCTTGGATCCGCGCGGGCCCCTCCGGCGGCGCCTCCGGCGCCGCCCAGCGCGCCAGGGAGGGGGGCCCAGCGCAGATCCAAGAAATCTGCGCGGACCTCCCAACGTTTATGTTTATGGCATTGTTTCTTATTCTCATAGTGTTTCCCAGACTTCATCGCCCCACTTCTCCAGCACGTTCCCTGGACCCCCCACCCTCGTTCGCACGTAACGCCTCGGGCTGTGCTGCGCTGACCACGCCCCCCTCTTGTCTTCCTGGTCCCCATCTTCGGCGCATCCGATTTGGCGCGCCTCGCCTCCGGGTTCGCGGGCAGACTTTGGCGGAAGGCCTGCGGAGTGCGTCGGCAGCGAGGCTTTTATATACACGGGGTGCTGCAAGCGCAGACCTTTCTT
>CAUYUJ010005736.1:339254-456754 GCA_963575745.1 Prorocentrum cordatum | reverse complement strand
TTGATTTTCCTTAGGTTTTGAAGGGTGTTGGCCTCTTGGGGGGGGTCATGGGGGGGGCCCAAGAGCACTCGGAACCGTTTTGTGGCCCTCGTCGGCCTCTTTGAGGTAAGTCGGAAGCTATCTTGAACCATCGCCGGCTATCTTGAGACATGTTGGGGACCATTTTCGAGCATCAGGGGCCCTCTTGGAGCCATCTTGGGTCATCTTGGACGCTCCAACCCCTCGCGACCCCCCGACAAAGGCAAGGGAGGGGAGGGGAGGGGAGGGGGAACACTTCTCCCTCGAAGGGAAAAGAGAGTTTGGCAGAGGAAAACAAGAACTCGTTAGACAACCTGAACCCAGAGGGCTGGTGGGAGTATCGATTCAGTGTCCCAAACAGAACGGAGCCCAATTCAGGCCAAACCAGTGCCACACTGGGCAACTTGTGAGGACGTCTCAGGCGAAACTCGGCCCAAACTAAGCCAAATCAGGGCCAAGCCAGGCAAACCTTGAGGACGTCTCAGGCGAAGCAGGGCCCAAACCAGGCCAAACCATCTGCCACACCACGCAGATTTTGAGGATGTCTCAGGCGGGGCGCACAGCCAAACCATGCAGATTCTGAGATCGTCCTGGATAGAATCGCCCGACCCAGGCTCAATGGGGTTTGGACCGTGCGTCCGCTGATGCGGACGGGGCAGGTGTTGTCGGGGCCTTCGTATGTTGGTAGGGGGGATATGTCCGAGCCTGTGTTGCTACCCTACGTGCTATGATTACTACTACTACTACTACTACTACTACTCCTCCCGGTACTAATAATACTACTGCTGTTGCTGCTGCAATTACGGCTACTGCTACAATGCGTTACTTGTTAGATTGATCCGTAGAAGGTCCGCCAATACTACTCCTACTCCTAAACCGACTACTACTACTACTACTACTACTACCACCACTACTACTACTACTACTACTACTACTATTACTACTACTACTACTACTACTACTACTACTACTACTACTACTACTACTACTACTACTACTACTACTACTACTACTACTACTACTACTACTACTACTACTACTACGACGACGACGACGACGACGACGACGACGACGACGACTACTACTACTACTACTACTACTTTTACTACGACGATTACTACTACTACTACTACTACTACTACTACTACTACTACTATTACTACTACTACTACTACTACTACTACTACTACTACTAATGCTGGTACTACTACTGCGACTACTACTTCTACTACTACTACTACTACTACTACTACTACTACTACTACTACGACGACTACTACTACTACCACTACCACTACTACTACTTGCACTACTAATACTGCTGCTACTACACCCAATACTACTCCTCCTCGTACTCCTACTCATACGAGTGCTACTATTACTACTGCTAGTACTACTGCTACTACTACTACGACGACTACTACTACTACTACTACTACTATTACTACTACTACTACTACTACTACTACTGCAGCAACCACCGCAACAACAGCAGCTACAACTACTACGACCTCTATTATTGTGAGTACTATAGCGGCTACTACCATTGCTATGATCGTGGCGACGACGACGACTGCTCCTGCTGCTCCTTCTCTCAACACTACGGGAGCTAGTCATATTACTTCAGTGCTCATGCGGATATCCGTCTCCATACGTGTACCACTACCACCCAAACTACTACTACTATTACTACCACGACTATTAGTAGTATTACTACGATTACTCTTGCTGGTACGACTACTCTTAGTATTCCCGATATCCTAAGATGGGGTTATTGTTATTACTTGGACGCCTCCTACTCCTCATGCCTTCTTCTCCTTCTCTTCCCCTCTCCTCCTCAGACCCAGACTTACTCATACACAGACCGACTCACACTCAGACCTACCCATACCCAGACTTACTCACACACAACATTATTCTTACTCAGACCTACTCATACTCAGACCTACTCCTACTCAGACTTACTCATGGTGAGACTCACGCACGCCCCGTTCGCAGCCGTTTTGTGGGGATGCCTCAAGCGGTTTGCTTGTTTTCTGTCCCAACATCCTTGGCTACCAGAGCAGATTGTGAGGCGGTTTGCTGTTTTCTGTCCCAGGCTTGTGAGGATGTCTCGAGCGAGGCGCTAATTTTTACCCCCCTGAGGGGAGCCGCCAGGGGTTATCTCACGGTCCCGTGTGCGGCCGTTTTGTGGGGATGTCTCAAGCGGTTTGCATGTTTTCTGTCCCAACGTCCTTGGTTTTCGGAGCAGATTGTGAGGATGTCTCGAGCGAGGCGCTAATTTTTACCCCCCTGAGGGGAGCCGCCAGGGGTTATCTCACGGTCCCGTGTGCGGCCGTTTTGTGGGGATGTCTCAAGCGGTTTGCATGTTTTCTGTCCCAACGTCCTTGGTTTTCGGAGCAGATTGTGAGGATGTCTCGAGCGAGGCGCTAATTTTTACCCCCCTGAGGGGAGCCGCCAGGGGTTATCTCACGGTCCCGTGTGCGGCCGTTTTGTGGGGATGTCTCAAGCGGTTTGCATGTTTTCTGTCCCAACGTCCTTGGTATTCGGAGCAGATTGTGAGGATGTCTCGAGCGAGGCGCTCATTTTCAACCCCCTAAGGGGAGCCGCCAGGGGTTATCTCACGGTCCCGTTCGCGGCCGTTTTGTGAAGATGTCTCAAGCTCAAGCGGTTTGCCTGTTTTCTGTCCCAGCATCCTTCGTTTTCGGAGCAGATTTGGAGGATGTCTCGAAAGAGGCGCTCATTTTCCCCCCCCAGGTGGGCCAGATTTTGAGAATGTCTCGATCGGTGGCCAGACTCGTGGGCACAGATTCTCCTCAGGATGCCACAGGAGGCTCCAACAGGCCCCAGGAGGCCCCAGGAGACCACATGAGGTCGCAGGAGGCATCAGGAGGCCACAGAAAGATTCAAGAGGCCACAGGATGTCCCAAGAGGCTCTACGAGGCCCCTGGAAGCTCCGGGAGGCCTCAGGGAGCCACAGGAGGCCCCGGGAGGCCAGAGGAAGCACCAGGAGGCCTCGGAAGGCAACAGGAGGCCCCGAGAGGCCCCAGAAGCAGGAGGCCTCAGAAGGCAACAGGAGTGGTTCCAATCCCATGTTTTTTACGTATGCTCCTACAGATTGGGCCTCACATGGAGCACGGATCCTTGATGTTAAACGTATGTTTCTATAGATTGTCCTTCTCCTGTGTACTTATGTTCCTATAGGGCCTCTCCTGGGGCACGAGTCCTTGGTGTTTTATGTGTGTTCCTATAGATTGCCCCTTTCTCCTGTGACTCCAATCCGCAATGTTTTATGTACGTCTGTTGCTATAGATGGGGCCTCTCCTGGGGCACGAATCCTCCCTAGGAGGTCCCAGGAGCCCCCAGGAGGCCCCAGGAGGCTCCTGGAGGCTCGAGGAAGCCCCAGTAGGTTTCAGGAGGCCCCAGGAGGCCCCAGGAGGACCCAGGCTCATGCGCAGAGACGCGGTCGTACTACTGAGGTTCATTCATACTCCAATTCATTCTCAGTTAGATTCATGACCAGACCGTCACAACTGAAGCCCGTTTATATTCGAAAGTTCTTGCGCCTAGATATTCACTGCGGACAGGTCCATGCGAATAGATGCACATATGGGCAGCTCCACGCAGTGAGTAAATATTCGTAGTGGTAGTAGTAGTAGTACTAGTAGTAGTAGTAGTAGTAGTAGTAGTAGTAGTAGTAGTAGTAGTAGTAGTAGTAGTAGTAGTAGTAGTAGTAGTAGTAGTAGTAGTAGTAGTAGTAGTAGTAGTAGTAGTAGTAGTAGTAGTAGTAGTAGTAGTAGTAGTAGTAGTAGTAGTATAGTTGTAGTTGTAGTAGTAGTAGTAGTAGTAGTAGTAGTAGTAGTAGTAGTAGTAGTAGTCGTAGTCGTAGTCGTAGTCGTAGCCGTAGCCGTAGTCGTAGTCGTAGTCGTAGTCGTAGTCGTAGTCGTAGTCGTTGTCGTTGTCGTAGTCGTAGTCGTAGTCGTAGTCGTAGTCGTAGCCGTAGTCGTAGTCGTAGTCGTGGTCGTAGTCGTAGTAGTAGTCGTAGTCGTAGTCGTAGTAGTAGTAGTAGTAGTAGTAGTAGTAGTAGTAGTAGTAGTAGTAGTGGTAGTGGTAGTGGTAGTGGTAGTGGTAGTGGTATTGGCGGTGGTAGTAGTAGTAGTCGTACCACTCGTATTACTCCTACTACTACAACGGCTACTTCTACTACTAACACCATTAACACTACTACTAGTACTGCTGCCACTGCTGGTGCTAATGCCATTACTACTGTAACTACTACTCGCATTGTAACTATTGCTACCACTACGACTCCCACTACGACTACGACTACCACGCTTGCCACTACCACTGCTAGTGATACGACCTTTATTGATTTTATTATTATTATTCCTACTACCGCCACGACTGCCACTACGACTACTACTGCCACGACTGCTTTTACTACTACTTCTACTACGACTGCTGCTACTACTACTACTACTACTACTACTACTAGTATTAGGACTACTACTGCTACTACTACTACTACTACTACTACAACTACTACTTCTAGTATCGCTACTACTACTAGTAGTAGTAGTAGTAGTAGTACTACTACTACTACTCCTGCCATTACTATTGTTCTTTTCGTTACCAGGACGGCGATCACTGCTCCTACTATTACTACGACTACTGCTACTACTACTCCTACTACGACTAACACTACTTCTACCACAACAGCGACTACTACTCTTACAAATTATTCTTCGTCTACTACTACTACTATTACAAACATCAGTACTACGTCTAATGCACTTATTACGACTATTACTATGTCTATGACTCGTACTATTACTACGACTACTACTACTACTACTACTACTACTACTACTACTACTACTACTGATACTACTACTACTACTACTCGTACTTCTACTACTTCCACTACTACTTCTACTGCTACTGCTACTACTACTACGACTACGACTGCCACTACTATTACTACTATTACTGCTAATACTACTACTACTACTACTACTACTACTACTACTACGACTACTACTACTACGTCTACTACTACTTTTATTACTATTGTTGCTACTACTACTACTACTACTACTACTACTGCTGCTGCTGCTGCTGCTGCTACTACTACTACCACTACGACTACTACTACTACTACTAGTACTACCATTATTTCTACTACTACTGCTACTACTTCTGCCACTACTACTACTACTACAACTACTACTACTACTACTGCTGCTACTACTACTACTACTACGACGACGACGACTACTACTACTCGGATTTCTACGACTACTACGGCTACTATTCTACGACGGCTACTACTACTACTGATGTTTCTGCTCTCGCTGTTACGATTTCTGTTTCTAGTATGACTTCTGCTACTATTCCGACAACCTCTTATCTTATATATGTACACGCGGCAGGGACTGAGGGATTGGGTCCACGTCGCGGGGATGATTTCGGATTCGGCAGGCCGTCTATTCTTTTTGATTTTCCATGTTATTTGGAGAACTGACCAGTATGCCCGGGGCGAGGTGATTGCGGACAGTTCGCGGCTGCTGCTGTTTTTGGTTTCTGGATGCCCTCGCCGGGCCCTAGGACTGCCACAAAGCGTCTTAGGATGAAGAGCGGACCCCCGGGACTGGGTCGAGGCCTCCGGGGGTCCACGTTGTGAGCAAGTCACGACGTCGGGGGGCTGGGCACCTCCCCCAGCTGGAGACTTGAAGGCGTCCCGAGCGGGGTACGGCACCACCAGGAGTGCTCTCCCCTGGCTCCTCGCGATGGTGGCGGTGGTGGTGCTCTCTCCTTGCACTCAGGAAGCTTACGCGGGCCATGTCTGTATCCATATCCAGTGCGTCTTGGACTTTCTTGGAAAGGGGCGCCGCAAGACCGAGGCGCTCTGGACATTGATAAAAATCGAGCCTCCGGAGGCGAGAATTTCATCCACATCCGGTGCGCCACGGGTTTCTGGGGAAGGTGGCCCGAAACTCCACGCGTCAGTGGAGATGGACAAGTCTTGCCAGCAGCTTGCGCCATTCCGCCGGCCCCCAGAAGAGTCCACGGTTGAAGCGTCGTGGGCTCCTTGGGCATTATCCGGGGGCTCTTGTTGGCGTCTTGGGGACTGTTTGGGGGCCTGGCTGAGCCTCTTGAAGACAGTTTTGAAGGGTATTAGGGGGCAGTTTGGGGGCCTCTCTTGGGCCTCTTTGGACCGCTTGGCGGCCTCAAGGGGCTTAGTTATTTCGGGGCCTCTTTTGGCCCGCTTCGAGGCTTTGGGGGGATTGCTTGTGGCGGCGGAAAGATCGGATTTTCGGTTCGTGTTCTCCCTCTCGGCCTCTCTTGGGGCCCTCTTTGGGCGATCTTTGGCCGTCTTGGACCCCTCTTTGGGCCGTCTTGGAGCCCTCTTGGGCCGTCCTGGGGTCCTCGTAGGTAACGGAAAGAGCGAGGTACGAGTGATGTCCCTCTTGGGCAAATTTTGGGGCGGTCTACGGGGCCTCTTGGGCTGTCTTCGAGCGTCGAGAGCTCGAGAAGGCGAGAACCCCAGAAATATTGAAACACTGCAGGCAACCATTGTTTTTGCCTCTCGGGACCCTCTTGGGGAGGCTCTTGGGCATCTTTTAGGGCGTCTCGAAAACGTCTTGGGGCGTCTGTGATCCATGGTAGGCATCTTTGGCCACTCGTTCGGCGGCGATTCGGGACCGTCTTGGCACGTCTTTGAGGCCACGGAACGCAGATCTGGAAACTCCGGAGTCTCTAAGAGAGGCACCAGGGAGCCCGTGCACCCCCCCTTCCTCTAAACGAGATGTGGGACTCCTGCGGGAGGGGGGAAAAGGGGGAGGGGGTACCCCATCATCTCAAGCGCCTTCTCATCCCGGGCAAGCGGGGGTCGGTGGATACGCTGTGTCTATATATATATATATTTATATATATGTGTGTATATGTATATTTGTATGGGGCGTTCCAGAGAGGGCCTCGCCTTCGAGGATCGAAGGAGTTGTTATCTCTTCCTCGGTGGAAGGCGGCGGAAGGGCGGCGGAAGTCGGCGGACGTGAAATATCTGCCCCAAGATATGAAAATAATTTCGGGTTCAGGGTTTCCGAAACCGCCCAGATAAGCATGTATGACCTAATGTACATGTCTAAATGTACATATCTCTGTACGATCGCAATTTTACTTCCTAGGAGCCGCCGGCCTCTTCGAAGCAGAGGTTCGCGACGGCTCTCCGCTTAGGCCAGCGCGGAGGGGGGTTGGCGCTTGCCGCGCGGGGCGGCACCAAGGCGCAGGCGTTCGCCACTGCACGCGGGGGCGGGACGGAGGCGCATCTTCTTTTGAGTCCCACCCGAGCGACTCTTTTTTTGCCGACCCCTCGCTGCTCTCGCCTTCCGTCCTCGCTTGTTTTCGTCTTACCGATGCTTCTGCGCATTATATTTTCCATCCGTTCTTTGCTTCCCAGCCGATCGTATAGTAGTCTGCTCGCACAGGGTTGGCGTTGAGCCGCGCGGAATGAGAAAAGGGAAGGCGGAGAAGGAGGAGGGTTCATGTCTACGTGCTTGGAGAGGACTGTAGCCACCATATCACAAAGCCTCGGCGGGTCTCCGTGTGTGGCAAGAGCTTGAAGGGTGCCGTTTTCTGCCAGTCCATGCTGCGATACCCACGGTCACAGCTCACGTCTGCGGCAGTCGAGGAGGGGGAGCAGGAAGGGGAGCGTTGGGAAGAGGAGGAGGGGGAAAGAGAGGAGAAGAACGAGGAGGATGAGGAGGAAGAGGAGGAGGAGGGGGAGGAGGAGGAGGAGAGAAGCAAAAAGAGGCGGAGGAGGAGGTTCAAGACCTGGACTCAAAATGTGTACGTGAAGTCTCGGTGCTGGCGGAGCTTCAGACGCCCGACGTTTTTGTCTTGTTCTGTCTGTGTGTGTGTTTGTGGCCTTGTTCTTTACAGTCAGCCAGCATAGTTAGGATGGGCAACATTCCCAAGAGTTCCCTTAGGAGCAACGTTCGGGGGGGACAGGCTCTCAGGGGTCCAGGCATCAACCCCCCCCAATTGCCCACTTATCGCCGCTGCGAGGCCAAATCGCCCCCCCGCCCCCCCCCGCCGAGGAACGCGCGGTTTCGCTACCGAGGACCTATCGCCGATCTGTCGGCGATGTACAGTCAACCCGCATAGCAAGGATGGGCAACCTTCCCAAGGGTACCCTTGCATCAATGCCCCTTCGGCCCGTCCTTAGCGACTCTCGCTGGCCAACCTCTTTCGCAGAACGTTCACATGGGCGTCCAAGGCCCCTGCATCCTTACCCCGCATCCTTATGATACGGGTTGACTGTACTCCTTAGTACGCAGGTACCTGAAGTTCTCGACCCCATCCCATCGCTGTCGCGCCCCGTGCGCTGTTTCTGTACAGTGCACCGCAGCCCGAGGCGGGCCTCCAAGGCCCCAGGCAAGAAAAGCCCAGGCTGCCCTGCGGCCCCCTACTTTTTCTGGCACGCGCTGGCTGGCACGCAGAGACGCGTTCGGTAGCAAATCACGGGAGCCTTGTATGCGCTCGTAGTTCCGCTTTGCGAGTGCACTCGATTCGAGTCTGGCCATCGATGAGATGGCGCTGATGTAGCGTCGACCGGCACCGACTTGGCGCCGATCAGCGTCTAGTCGCGTCGGTTAGCGTCGAATCGCAAGAGCAGGCAAGATGGTACTCATGTTAAATCGGGCATGTCCCTCCACAGGAGGAATAGCCGAGAATACAACATAGTCTGGGGACGATTGTTTGATTCTTTCTTGGACCATTACTAGATTTTCTTACAACATCCGCCTGTAGGAGGACATGCCCGATGGGAGGTCTCCATGCGTTGCCGCAGACGTGAGCTGTGACCGTGGGTGACATCGGCGCCGCGCATGGGGGGCGGCGTGACGGGTAGCGGCCTCCCGAGCGGGCATCCCGGTCTCTTCAAGGCCTTCCTCCCTAATGCAGTGATTGGCACACGACCATCGCCTTGGGGAACGACCTTCGGGGGCCTCAGCAGGTGGTGGATGTGGATGAACTGTGGCCATGGGTGTGGCGATAACGTACCTGTACCTGTATTGAATGAAGGTGTGTATTTATGCATGCACGCATTCATGCATGTATATATTTATACATGCGTGCATGCATGCATATATGTACGTGTGCATGTAGGTATGCATGCATGTACGCATGCATGCATGAATGTTTGCATGCATGCATGCATGTAGCTTTGTAGGTGTGTAAGTATCAATGCATGCATGCAGGCATGCATGTATGTATGTATGTATGCATGTATATATATATATATATATACATGTCTATATAATTATGTATGCATGCATGCATGTATAGATGGTTGTATATACGTTTGATGTATGTATGCATGCATGCATGTATGCATAGGTGTATGCATGCATACATGAAAGTATGCATGCTTGCGTGGATGTATGCATGTATGTGTGTGTATGCATTCATGCATGTATACATGCATGCATTCATGACTGGTTGCATGTATGTATGTATGTCGGTAGTGTTGTATCTATGTGTATGTAGGCATGTATGCATTCATGCATGTGTGTATGTATATTGATGCAGGCATACATGTAGGTATGTAGGCATGCATTCGTGCTGCCATGTATCGGAGGTGAGGGGGGTGAGATCGAAGTGGAACGGAGAGCCCCCCTACCGGGAAATCAATTTCGGTTTCGTGTTCGTGCGTGCCGTGCGTGCGGGCGAGGCGAAGCTTCGTGGGCGGGCGAGAGGAAAGTCTCCTGTGGCTGAGGCGCGGCCGGACCAAATGACTCCCTTGCGGCAAGCGGTGGCCCACGGTGTCCCGCCGGTGTCCCGCCTCCGGCTGAGGCGCGGCCGGACCAAATGACTCCCTTCCGGCGTCCGGTGGCCCGCGGTGTCCCGCTGGTGTCCCGCCGTTGTCCCGTCGGTGTCCCGATGATGATGATGATGATGATGATGATGATGATGATGATGATGATGATGATGATGTCGATGATGATGATGATGATGATGATGATGATGATGATGATGCTGCTGCTGCTGATGATGATGATGGTGATTGTGGTGATGATGACGGTGTCCCGATGATGATGATGATGATGATGATGGTGATGGTGGTGATGATGATGATGATGATGATGATGATGATGATGATGATGATGATGATGATGATGATGATGATGTATGTTTAAGGCAATTTCCCCAACCACAGATTCCTCTCCAGACCGACATCCAGGAGCCACGCGTGTGCGCAAGGGCACCCCCCTGCCTGAGCGCCCGGGGCTAACCCTCAAGCCGGTCTGATCCGCCACGCCTGCGGCGAAGAAAAAGATGATGCCCTCCAAGTCTCCGGAGGGGGAACTGCCGGACCTGGGTCCAGCAGGAGAGACGGTCCCGCTGTCATTCGTCCGCTGTTCCCCACATTCGAAAGGACGTGAAACAAGCCATGCGTACAAGGGAACGTGCTGCTGCGATGGCGGGATCCGGCCCTGGTAGTGGTGCCCCCAGGCGGGCTTTGAATGCTGCTTCCACCCCAGGCGCGGGAGCTCAACGACCAATGACCCCAAACAGTGGCATTCGGAAGCCCCAGAACAAGCCGGCGGTGGTACATGCGATAACCGTGCAAACACTGTCGGGGGAAATTCGCGGACGAGTGGAAGGAAGGACGAGGGGAAATATGAGGGAGGGGGGGAGGGGGGAAGGGATATGGCTGTTCCAGGTCATGCATACGGTTTGGTCGGCACAACCCTTATGCCGAAACCACAAGCCACTCACTGCTGACGAAGGCCCGCTGCTGATGTGAATGCTGCCGAAATTTACATACGCTGCCCTGCCACGCCTGCGGGAAAGGAAGACGAGGATGATGATGCTGATGAGGGTTGCAAGTAGGGGAGGAAGATTACATGAGAACGCCACGGCCCGTCGGCCCCACGCTCCAGACGGCTGGCTGCTGGGGCGGAAGGGCGACCGGTTATCACAGCCACGACATGTTTAGGAATTCCAGTGGTTCCTTACTCCCCTGATCGTCCTCCTGTCCCCCTACTGTCGCTCTAAAGAGGCTGCGGGTCGAAGCGGGGATAAGGAGCTTATCCCCGCTGCAGCTGGCATGGCTGCTCCAGGGCATGTCTACGGATTTATCGGCACAGCGTCTATGCTGGCAGACACTGAAGGCAGGGCGACACGGGCACCGTTCCCCACACAGTGCTTGCACATAAGGGTCCTAACGTGGGTAACGGAAGAATCCCACTGCTTGGTGTCCACGCCGGCAAATGCTGAAGGTACGAATGTGGCCCAATTCGTATCCTAGGGCACGGGCGCGGTGGATGATACGAATGTGGCCGCCAATGTGGCCCATTTCGTATCTTAGGGCATCGGCACAAGTAGGAACGTTGACGGTGGCTCCTATCCTGGACCGCTCCGCCGCCGGCGGACCCGAGACAGGGCCACGCTCCCCATCCACCACAATGTTGGCATTGACAGAATGGCTGAGGGGATCGCCTGATCTCCCAAAGCCGGAAGACTCACGTCGTCCAGCTGGGTGAACGACTTCAGCATGTGGATGCCCATGTATGCACCCTGTTGCACCTCTGCCCAAGCTGATCGTCGCCATACGTTGAGGTTCCACCAGCTTTTAACCACGCTGACAGTGGGATTCTCAGCCACGAAGCTCCACGGGCACACGCATCCCGTGACATAGCCAGCCCCGAAGACTATGTAGAGTACGCTGTGATTGCCCGCGGCCGCACAGTTGAGCCCAGAATTCACACTTCCTTGGTCTGGCCCAGGATGCCCAGGCTCGGCGAAGTCAGGGCAGGCCCCAAGGGCCTCTTCTCAGTTGAGAGCCACCCACTCCGCCAGTGATTTGGCCCTCTTGGCCAGGTCGTGCGGCGGCGCGGTCCCGATGTGCTTCTTGTAAAACTCGTTGACCTTCAGGTTGAAGGGGTGGTCCGCGAGGCGGTTCTTGATCTCGGCCGTGGCGGTGGACACGTTCTTGTTCGGCAGGACAAGCGGCTTCTTCACCTCGGGGCCGGAGAGCACCGACTGCAACCACTCCGCCTGTGCAGTCGTGAGCTCCGCCGGGGGCGTCTTCGCGCCGTCGGGCTCGTCGTCCTCGCGGCTCTTGGCCCCGATCTTGGCGGTGACTGCGTCGGCGATCTGCTGGAGCGCCGCAGGCGAGAGGGTGGTCGCTTCTCCGGCTGGCAGCTGGAGGGGGGCGGCGGATCCGCTATGGCCACTGCTGGCCGCGCTGCCCGCCCTCTGCTGCCCCTCGATGAGGGAATCGAGCTTCTGGCCCAAGAGGCGGGCCAGCGCCGCGCCCTGCTTGGCGCAGCGCTCCTCCTCCTCCTCTTGGCGCTCCTTGTCGACCGACGCCCGGTACTTCGGATCGATCTCGTATAGCCTCCTCTGGGCCCGCTCCACCGAGGTTGCCCTATCCGAGCGGTCCCGGCGCCGGCTGTCCTTGCGGCTGGCCGACCTGGAAGCAGACGAAGGTGAGTCGCGGCGCCGGCGGTCCTGGTCCCTGTCACGGTCTCGATCGCGGGCCTGGTCTCTGTCACGATCTCGGTCCTTGCGCCAATTTTTCTGGTGACCCCACTGGCCAATGCGACCGGGCGGTGGAGTCCTCCATTGTCCCATGGTGCTGCACTGCTGGTCGATGAACTCACGGACGACTGCACGCGTGGTGTGAGCCACAAGGGATTCCTCTCGCTTCGCGGGGTGCACGTCCGGAGCACGTACAGTCCAGTCGTTTCGGAGTGTCCTGGGAGCTCTTGGGGGTCTTGTGGAGGCTTCTTGCGGGCATCTTGGGGCTTGTTTGGAACCTCTTCGGGGCTTTTCAGAATTTCTTGGGTTGTCTTGGGGCGCTCTTTCGCCGTTTGGCTTCTTCGGAGGTGGTCTTGGGGCTTCTCGGGGCTGCTCAGAGCTCTCTTGGGGTCGTCTTGGGCCGTGTTGAGTTCCTCTGGGACCGGCTTTGGGGCCTCATTTGGCAATTGAGAAGCTCGTGGGCCGTCTTGGGGTTTGTTCGACCGTGCCAGGGCCATCTTGGAGGCTTCTTGGGCCTTTACGAGCCCCCGAGAGCTAAAAAATGTGAGAACGCGAAGACGTATCAAGTACCGATGGGAAATCGATGTGTTTCGCTTCAGCAGGCGCTCGTGGGAGTCCCCAGGAGGCTCTCTGGGGCGATTTCGGGGGCTTCTGGGCGGTTTTGAGGCTATTTATGGCCGGCTCGAGGTCGTCTTAAGCTGTCTTGAAACCTTTTTTGGCTGTCTTGAGGCCCGCTCGGACTCCTAGGAGGCTCAAGAGGCCAAATTCTTCGACTTCGCTTATCCTCGAATCTCTTATCGTGTACGTCGTCACTTTTTCTTGCTTCAGTCCCTGTGTGTTGAAGTAGTTTCCACCATTCGGTGTTATGTCATTTCCGCCCACCGCGTGCGTCATGGTGGCGTTTCGTCGCTTCGGTCTCTTTTAGTCCCTATTCGTCGTTCGAGTCCCTTTTCATCGTTCGAGTCTCTTTCGTCTCCTGTCGTCCCTGTTTGTTGGCTGAGTCCCTTGGTGCCCCGCTTTGTCGTGCGAGCCCCTTTTCGTTCGTTCGTCGATCTTGTTTCCTGTTGTCCCTTCTCGTTGTTTGATACCCTTTTCTGTAGTTGTGTGTTGTTGCAGTTTCTGTTATGTTTTTTCGTCGTCGTAGTGCCTTCGAGTCCGTTACCGTTGTGTGAGTTCCTGTGAGTCCCTCTTCGTCGTTAACATCCTTTTGTCGTCGTTTGCATTCCTTTTCGTCGTTGTCGTCCTTGTCTGTTGCTTGAGTCCCTTTTTGTCGTTGTGGTACCTTTTCATTCCCCGTGATATTAGGTTCGTCCTTTTAGGTCGTTCTGGTGGCTTTTCGTCGCGTCGGTCATTCTTAATTCCTGATCGTCGTTCGAGTCCCTTTTCGTCGTTCGAGTCCCTTTTCGTTGTCGTCGTCCTTGTTTGTTGCCTCAGTCCCTTTTTCCCCCGCTTGCTCGTGCGAGTCCCTCTGGGTCCTTTCGTCGATCTTTTCTCATGTTGTTCCTTTTGGATGTTTGAATCCCTTGTCGTCGTCTCATTCTCTTGCAGTCGCTGCTGTGTCCTTTTCGTCGTTCTTATGTCTTCGTGTCCCTTATCGTCGTTTCAGTTCCTCTGAGTCCCTTTTCGTCGTTAACGTTCCTTTTCGTCGCATGGACTCCTTTTCGTGGTTGTCGTCTCTCATGCTTGCTTCAGTCCCTTTTTGTTGTTATAGTTTGCACCATTCGGTGTTTATGTCATTTCCGTCCACTGCGTGCGTTCCGGTGACTGTTCGTCGTTTCAGTCCCTGTTAGTCCCTTTTCGTCGTTCGAGTCCCTTTTCATCGTTCGAGTCCCTGTTCGTTTCCCGTCGTCCCTGTTTGTTAGCTGAGTCCCTTGGTGCCCCGCTTTGTCGTGCGAGTCCCTTTTCGTTCGTTCGTCGATCTCGCTTCCTTTTTTCTTTTTTCGTTGTTTGAGTCCCTTTTCCGTAGTTGTGTGTTGTTGCAATTCTTGCTATGTTACCTAACAGCGAAGACTGATAGGTTTCTAGTGGGATCAAAAGAGAGCAGCAGATCACTCCACAGAGGGGTCCGGGCAGGTGTTGGGAGTTGCCGGGCGGCAGGTGCCGGGCTCGTTTTTCACCAACAGTCACACACTTCGTGCTCTTCGACTTCCCAGAACTCCATTCCCAGGCCACATTCTCAATACCCGGATGCAACAGTCACACACTTCGTGCTCTTCGAGTTCCCAGAACTCCATTCCCGGGCCACATTCTGGAGGGCCGGATGCAACAGTCACACACTTCGTGCTCTTCGACTTCCCAGAACTCCATTCCCGGGCCACATTTTGGATGCCCGGAGCCAACTGTAGGCCACTTCGTGCTCTTCGACTTCCCAGAACTCCATTCCCGGGCCACATTTTGAATGCCCGGAGCCAACTGTAGGCCACTTCGTGCTCTTCGAGTTCCCAGAACTCCATTCCCGGGCCACATTTTGAATGCCCGGAGCCAACTGTAGGCCACTTCGTGCTCTTCGAGTTCCCAGAACTCCATTCCCGGGCCACATTTTGAATGCCCGGAGCCAACTGTAGGCCACTTCGTGCTCTTCGAGTTCCCAGAACTCCATTCCCGGGCCACATTTTGAATGCCCGTAGCGAACTGTAGGCAACTTCGTGCTTTTCGACTTCCCAGAACTCCGATTCCTGGGCCACATTTTCAGCAGGGGCAAGAGCACGACGAGGAGGAGGACGAGCAAGACCAGGAGGACGAGGACGAGCAGGAGCAGGACGAGGAGCAGGAGGAGCAGGAGAAGAAGGACGAGCAGGAGGAGGAGGAGGACGAGCAGGAGGAGGAGGACGACCAGGAGGAGGAGGACGACCAGGAAGAGGAGGAGGAGGAGGAGGAGGAGGGGAGGGGGAGGAGTACCAGGAGGAGGAGGAGGAGGAGGAGGAGGAGGAGGAGGAGGAGGAGGAAGAGGAGGAGGAGGAGGAGGAGGACGAGGACGAGGAGGAGGAGGAGGAGGGGGGGGGAGAGTACCAGGAGGAGGAGAACGAGGACCACCAGGAGGAGGAGGAGGAGGAGGAGGAGGAGGAGGAGGAGGAGGAGGAGAGAACACCAGGAGGAGGAGGAGGAGGAGGAGGACGAGAACGAGACGGGAAGAGGAGGAGGAGGAGGGGAGGGGGAGGACTACCAGGAGGAGGAGGAGGAGGAGGAGGAGGAGGAGGAGAGGAGGAGGAGGACGAGGAGGAGGAGGAGGAGGAGGACGAGGAGGAGGAGGGGGGGGGAGAGCACCAGGAGGAGGAGAACGAGGACCACCAGGAGGAGGAGGAGGAGGAGGAGGAGGAGGAGGAGGAGCACCAGGAGGAGGAGGACGAGCAAGACGAGGAGGACGAGAACGAGGACGAGCAGGAGGAAGAGGAGGAGGAGGAGGAGGAGGAGGAGGAGCAGGAGAAAGAGGAGGAGGAGGAGGAGGCAGGCTGAGGCTGAGGCTGTGACTGCGACTGCCGTTGCCGCTGCGACTGTCATCGCGAATGCGACTACGACTGCGAGAACAGCAGAATTCGACAACTGGATTTTCATCTGAATCTTAAGGGGAATGCTTTCAGATATGCTTCTACACATCGCTGTTAGGTTGCTTTGCCGGGATAATTTTTTCGTCGTCGTAGTGCCTTCGAGTTCGTTATCGTTGTGTGAGTTCCTTTGAGGCCCTTTTTGTCGTTGACATCCTTTTTTCGTCGTTTGCATCCCTTTTCGAGCATTTACTATCCAGTCGTTTGGAGGATTCCTGGGGTCCTTTGGGATGGGGGGGGGCCTGTTGGGGGCCTCCTGGGGGTCTCTTCGGGGCGTTTTGGACCGTCCTGGGGCGATTTAAATTTCTTGGGGACCTTTTGGAGGCCTCTGGGGGGTTTCTGGGGGGCTTCTTGGGGGCCTCTCAGATCCCCGTGGGGGCGTCTTGGGCCGTCTTGATGCGCTCTTGCGCTGTCTGGTCCGCTCGGAGGCCGTCTTGGGGGCCTGTAGAGGCCGCATTGGGGCTCTCTTGGGGTCCTCTTGGGCCGTCTTGGGGGCCTCTTGGGGCGTCTTGGGGGCCGTATTGGGGCCCTCTTGGGCCGTCTTGGGGCCCTTTTGAGGGCTTCTTGAGCTGTCTTGGGGCCATTTTGGAGGCTGCTTCGGCCGTCCTGGGCCTCTGAGGGTCGAACTAGGCGAGAACGTTTCAATGGTTCAAAACCCTCGGGAAAATTCATGATTTTGGCTTCTGGAGGCGCTCTTGGGTGTCCTATTGGGGCCCTCTTGGGGCGTCTTGGGGGCTTTTTGGGCCGTCTTAGGGCCGTCTTGGCCCGTCTTGGGGCCATCTGGAGCCGTCATGAGGCCCTGTTGGACCCCCAAGAGGCCCTGTTGGGCCCCCGAGAGGGCCAACATGCCCAAATCATAGATTGTCCATCGGTTTTGCTAGGTTTTTGAGCCCCAGGAGGGGGTCGTCACCCTGGGTCGGTGGATGTGGCGTGGCGCTGGGGGGGGGTTAGGGGGGAGACATAATAATATAACACAAAACAATACGTGGCAATAATGCAAGCATTGGACACATTGGATCCATTGCATTAGGGCTTCCGCTCCGCTGCGCGACCTGCCTCCGGCAACACATCACTTCCGGACGTGGATTCTACAGGCTTACGCCACATCCGCCGACCCCTTCTGTGAGCGTTGCGAGGCCAGGAGTTTCTGGCCAGCGGCGTCTTGTGTGAGGGTGCGGTGTCGCGCGCGGGTGGTGGCAGATACGTAGGGTGTCCAAATGTTTGCGTGATGCTGGTGGTCTGGGGCGTTTTTTTGCGAGCGCCTTGCGTGCTGTGCACCCGGGTGCGGGGTGTCCTTCTGGGAGGTCGGCCTTTCGACCCGCAACCAAGTGGAGGACCACCGGAAAACGAGAGGAGCAAGAGTGGTGTGCGCAAGATGTGATCAGCAGGCATCACCGCGAAAGATGTGGCAGATGAGTCGAAACGGGTGAAGAGGCTGTTGACGTTCGCAGCGCGCACGAAACAGTTCGCGCGGCAGCAGCACATTCGCGCCGAGCAAGATAGGGAGCACTTCGCGTGGAAGAGTAAGGCTGTATGCGCGGGGTGCATTGCAGTTGGCTTCGCGGCTCGCAAAACGGAAGCGTCTGGGGGTCTTTTGGGGGCCTCCTGGGAGCCTCTTGGGGCACTCTTGGGGCCCCCTGGGGCTCGTGGGGGCGGAACGCTAGATTTTAGAATGTTTGGTGGCCCTCTTGGGCCCCTCTCGGTGCCGTCTTGGAGCCTTCTTGGGCCGTCTTGGGGGCCTTTTGGGCCGTCGTAGGGCCATCTTGGGCCGTCGTAGGGCCGTCTTGGGGGCCTCTTGGGCCGTCTTGGGGCGGTATTCGGGGCCTTTTGGGCCGTCTTGGAGCGTCGGAAAGCCCACGAGGCGAATTTGTGGAAACAAAAATGTTTTACTGAGGGAGTGAGCAAACTTCTGCGTATGGGGACCCTCTTGGGGCGCATATTGGAGGCCTCTTGGGGGCGTCTTGGGCCATCTGGAGGCCATCTCGCTCTTGGACCGTGTGGGGCCATGTTGAGTTCTCTTGGGAGCCACTTGGAACGCTCCTGGAGCGCTCTTGGGGCCGTCTTCGGGGCTCTCTTGGGCCGTCTTCGGCGCCTCTTGAGCCGTCTTGGGGCCCTCTTGGGCTGTCTTGGGGCCCTGTTGGAGGCTTCTTGGGCCGTCTTGGGGCGGTCTTGGGGGCCTCTTGGGCCGTCTGGGAGCGTCGGAAAACCGAAAAGGCGACGTTGTGAAACATGTGCTCTTTGCGGAGGGAGCGGGCCAATTTTTGCGTCTAGAGCTCCCCGGGGACGCATTTTGGATGCCTCTTGGGGCCTCTTGGGGGCATCTTGGGCCGTCTGGAGGCCATCTTCGGTGTCTTTGATCGCTCTTGGACCGTCTGGGACCATATTGAGCTCTCTTGAAGGCCACTTGGAGCGCTCCTGGAACTCTCTTGGGGCCGTCTTCGTGGCCCTCTAGGGCCGTTTTGGACGCCTGTTGGGCCGTCTTGGGGCCCTCTTCGGCTATCTTGGGGCCCTTTTGGCGGTTTCTTGGGCCGTTTTGGGGCGGTCTTGCGGGCCTCTTGGGCCGTCTGGGAGCATCGGAAAGCCCAGAAGGCGAATTTGTGGCATGGGCCCATTTTTGCGGCCAGGGACCCTCTTGGGACGCATCTTGGAGGCCTGTTGGGGCCTCGTGGGGTCCTCTTGGGGCGTCTAGGAAGCCATTTTGCCCGTCATTGGGCCATCTTGGGCGTCTTGGAGCGCTCGTTTGGCGTCTCGGGGCCCTCGTGGGCCGTCTTGGAGGCCTCTTGGGGCCTTCTTGGCCCGTCTTTCCGCCCTCTTGGGCCCGGAAAAGCCTCGTGGTGCGCTCGTCCGGGGCGAGGGGGGAGGGTCGAATCTCCGGTTTGGGGTCACGGGGGGAGGGTTATGGGGGGGGGGCGATCTCACGCGCCTAGAGACCCACAAAGGGTCGGCGGACGACTGCACGCGTGGCTTGAGCCACAAGGGACTTCGGAAGGCTGTATACGTGTGCCCGCAAGAACCTGAGAGGATAGCCGGAATTGTGGTACTCCATGATTAGTTCCAGCACCCAGACACTGATTTCGTCTGCGCGGGACCCCAGCTGACGGCCCCAGAAAATACGAGCCAAGACCTGGGCCTGGCGGAGGGCGGCCGATCCAGGGTAGGATAGTGCGCTTGTCGCGTGGTCCCCGGCCACATACCCATGCACGGTTGAGATTGCGAGGCAGCCACAGCAGAGATTGGCCTCGAATCCAGATTTCTACATCCAGCCATTCTCCCTTCTTGCGAGCCCCTTCAACACCCCGTTGAGGTCCACTAAGTGCCACAGGAGATATTGTGAGGGAGAATGCCCCGTGCAGGAAGACCAGAACACACTCGCTGCAAAAGCACTTGGAAATTGCAACGCAGTCGTCTACATACCTGCGCCACGAGATGTAGGTTCGAACGGGTCCAGGGCCTAGGGAAAGCCAAGGCGCCGATGACCTCCGATATCGAACCATCGATGTTCCTGTCCCCCCAATGAGAACGCGACTGGTGCCGAGGACATCGCCCCCCTGATGCAGATGCCTTGCAGGACGTACTGGCGGCCGACGGCGAGGACGACGGTCATCAAGGTCAAAGCAATGAGTGCCCGGGCCATGACAGAGAGGGGAAGATGCCACCAACCATTTCCGAATCCTTGCGCGGCCATTCGGACCCGCTCTTGAGGCCCCTTGCGCACCAAGATCGCATTGCTGTGGCATCTCGCTCGGTGTGCTCCTTCCGCGTCGCGCCACAGGCCTGCAATGTCTTCAGCACAACAAGCTTCGAATGCTTGGTCGGCGTCAGCGACGACCGCACTCAGCTCTCCGAGAAGAGGGGCGCAACACCCAGAGACACCTATGTGCGGCGGGCGCGCAGACCTCGTCTTGGAGATCACGCAGTGCAGCACCAACGGCCTTCATGCTCCAAACTTCCTGGGGAACGCCAGCTTGTTGAAGGGCCCCCCGAACCCCCCGGGCTAGGATCTTCCACCCGCGTTTCCAAATGCATCCCGCCCCGTCGGTTATTCTTCTGAAGCAACTGTGCCCAAGCTTCGAACGCGTCCGAAAGCCATCAGCTCGAAAGCACTTGCGTTTGATATTGATGATTCCATTGGGAATTTGACGTACAAATCGCTGGCAGTTGTTGCGCAGTAGATGGCCCAAGAAAGAGGGGATCCCCAACTTTGCTTTAGCAATCTCCTTCGTGCGTGCTTCCTCTTTTGTCATCGACGGTTGGTGCTGCCAAATCGGGTCGTTCACGATTGCAGTCTCGAGGGAGGCGGCGAGTTCATCAGCCCTGCCTGTCCACCACAAATTGGCCGCCCGATCGTCTGCTAGACGCACCTCGCTGGGCGCAAGCTCAAGAACTCCAGCCACATCAATTTCGAACTTGGCGCATTCCGCGGGCTGGGGTGGAAGGTTGAATCGAAGCGCTGCGTCGCGAAGCTGCTTTCCCCCCTGGGCCCGAAGACGCCCGGGCAAAAGTAGCCGGGATCTCCATTCCCGGTGTAGCTCACGTCGAAGGGCCCGTTCTTGGGGCCACGCTTCCAAGCGCCACGGCCCTTGCCACCTGCATAATTATCCGGGGAATTGCTGGGGCATTCCTCTGAACATATTCTGGAATATTGATTTGGCATCCCGGAACGTTTTGTTGGAATTCATACGATCGCTCCATGTTCTTTGTTTGGTATTCTGTATGACCAGATGGCGTAAATACCATGCCCGCGCTGGGGCGCACCGCATCTGGTTGGCGGACGAGGAGACGACTGAACGGACAGGCTTGCGTGCCCTCCCCAGCGCCAGGCCACCTGGAATCCGAAATGAGGGCACGTAGAGAGTCAACCCAATCGATTTCAACCGAAAGTTAATGTTGCGACGGGCCGTACTACGGCGCGAGGGAGTCTGGAGCACCAGGTTGGCCACGTCCATCGCCCGATACAGGAAGAATGCCGGATCCCCACGCCGCCATTTGGGAATCTGAAACTGGGGGGCCTTTCGTGGTCATGAGCGCAACGAAAACCGCAGTGTGTTGCAGACAAAAAGGCGAGATCGGTCCCGCAACTTCTGCGGTAGCGTGCCGATGGGTTTGATGAAGACGGTGCTGCGCCTTGAAAGGAAGGTCGCCCTGGTTGACGCCACGTAGCTCTGGGAACCCCCGGCGCCGATGAGCATCGGGCCCTTTGGTCGATGGCTCAGTGCCCCACAAGCTGGCAAGAGGGTCTCGTTTGCCCCGTCGCCACGAAATCGGCCGTAAACGACGGCCAACGTTGAACCTGACAGGGAGACAAGTTTAGCAACGGCGCCGAGAAGTCGAAACAACCTCCTTGTGGTTGCACAAGGGGCGCTCCATCCTGATCATTGCGGCCTCAATCGCAAACGCTTGGGCCTCAGTTGGGGCAGTCATGGTTGGGATCATCGTGACACTGCCCAGCGAACAACGAAGGACTCTGTACCTAGGACGGCGTGCTTGGCTGTCGCCCGGCCGGAGCAAAGTCCTGATGTGTTCGCGCAGCCGTGCTCCATAGCCACCGCGGCCACTCCGTTGCAGATTGGCTCTTCCAATCGACTAGCCGCTATGACTGCTCGGCGCATGCGTCGCGGCCACGGCGCTGAGGCCCCCCGCGCGCGATGTGACGGCAGGGGCCTGGTTGTTGCAAGTGGCCTGCAAACCCTGCACCAGTGGGCTCTTCGGCGAGCTGGGCGAGCCACGCCGGCGGCATGGCCCGGGTTGCCCGCGCAGCCCACTTAGGGACCCCCTTGCGGGCAGCGGCCGCTCGGAGCCTGGCCACGCCGCGCGCTGCCAAGAGATGGGTCAGCAGGGCGACGCTGGTCGCCTGCCAGCGGCATGGCCCCTGGGCAGGAAACGCGGAGTCAACGATGCAGTATAGCAGCCAACTGAGTTGAAGGGCGCCTGGAGTCTGTGAGAGTGCACTTCGCCACGCCCATTGTGCAACCTCGACTTTGTCCGGACCCGAAATGCTCCATGTGCGCAACTGCATGTGCCGCTGAAGTTCCGTCCCACATGCTTTTGATGTTGGTCGTGGCCATCGGACATGTGTAATTGGACTGGAACTTTGGGCAGGGGCGCGTCCCATGCCAACCATGTTGCACGTTGTTTACCGCAAACAATAAGAACATGATGAGGCAGAAGAGGATGTAGCTGTGGAAGTAGAAGAGGGGGCATGCAATGACGGAGTAGACGATGTAACGAACTCAAATGGAAAAGTCCTCGACCGAACCTGCACCCCCGACGGCCACCTTGCCCGGCTCGGGTGCAGAAGTGTATGATGTTGATGATGCTGGTGATGTTGGCGATGTTGATGATGATGTTGTTGATGGTGGTGATGATGATGGTGTCACGATGATGATGTTGATGATGATGTTGCTGATGATGATGGTGAGAATGACGGAGTCCTGGTGATGCTAGTGTTGATGGTGATGTTTCCGTTGATGAGGATGAGATGATGACGGTATGATGATGACGATGATGAAGAATATAATGATGATGATGATGATGGTGTCCCGGTGATGATGACGATGGTGAGGTTGATGATGCTGCTGTTGCTGATGACGGTGATGATCATGTTGATGCCCCGATGATGGTGATGACGACAGTGATGGTGTCCCTCCCGACGATGATGTTGATGATGGGTTGGTGATAATCATCTTGATGATGGTTGCCCGATGATGGTGATGATGCTGATGCTGATGTTGATGATGATGACGGTGCCCCGATGATAATGAGGATGGTAGTGGCGATGGTGACAATGATGATGGTGTCCCGATGATGATGATGATGTTGAGGAAGATGATGTTGCTAATGATCATGGCGTCTCTTTGATGATATTGATGATGTTGTTCATGATGATGATAATGGGATGGTGACGATGGTGGTGTTCCGATGGTGCTGATGGTGATGATGATGGTGTCCCGATGATGGTGGTGTTGGTGATGGTTGTGACGTTGATGGTGTCCCGGTGATGATGGTGATGGTGGCGATGATGATGATGTTGATGATGATGGTGTTGACATGATGATGGTAATGATGATTGTGTCCTGATGATGATGATGTTGATGACGTTGATGACGATGATAATGATGATGTGAGATGGTAGTGAGATCGCTGGTGCAATCGAATGTGAGACGAGTGTGATATCGATCGTGAGACCGAATGTGTGACGATTGTGAGACTGATAGTGAGACCGACTGTGCGGCGATAGTGAGACCGATCGTGAGACCGATAGTGAGTTGATGATGTCGGTAGTGAGACCGAATGTGAGACGATTGTGAGATCGATAGTGAGATCGTTGATGATATCGAATGTGAGATCGATAGTCATACCGATTGTGAGATCGATCGAATGAAATAGATCGAGTGATATCGACTGTGAGATCGATCGAGTGAGATCGATCGAGCGAGACCGATAGTGACATCGATAGTGAGATCGATAGTGAGACCAATCGAGTGAGATGTTGGTTCCCCCCCGTGTATGTATGTGCGTTTGTATGTGTGCATGCACGTATGTATGTTTGTGTATACATGCATGTTTACATGTATGTATGTAGGTAGGTAGGTAGGTAGGAATTGTAGAGAAACCTCACCTCCTCCTCATCTTTCTCCTCCTCCTCCACGCCCACTCCACCCGCTTGCCTACTTCGCCGTCTGGTGCCCGCGTGGCACGAAATCGGCACTTGCAGGCGGGCTCTCTCCGCCTGGTGTGGCCCCAACGTGGCTCCCTGCTTTCAGGAGTGCCCAGCATCGGATCGATAAGTCTGATCAGCGATGGAATTGAAATGGATCGGCGGCGGTCGGCAGCCAAGTCGGGAGATGCCGAGTCGTCCCAAATCGGCATGGCAACACGCCTCCATGGAGAAATCGGAGTCCAACCCAGAACCAGAAGTCGAATCGAATCGCAATCGGACGCCATCGACATCGAATCGACTTGGATCAGTGGAGTCGAAGTTCGCCCTGTGTTCTCCTGCCTCGAGAAGACGATCGGTGACCCCCGCATGCGGCTTCGGAGGGGACTTCTTGAGAGGCAAGGAGGGCGAGGCGGGCATGCATCCCAAACCGCCGCGTGGATCGGGGGGGCAATCTTCTGATTGTCTGGGACCTCGACAGGCGGAGGATGCGGATACAGAAATGTAGAGGCGTATAACGAATCATGGCTGTATGTGTATACTAAACATGTAAGTGCGTATAGGTGCACATGCATACATGCATGCAGTCATGTCTACCAACTTACATGCAAACATTCAGTATGCGAACGCCTAAACGCACGTGTATGTGTAGACATTGACATATTTGTGCGTCCATGGGATCATGCATACATGCATGCATGACAACCTACCAGCATGCATGCACACATGCAGGCATAACTAGCTACACGCGTACGTACACGCACACACATACATGCACACGCACATCCATACATAAACACATGGTTGCGCACATGCACATGCGCATGCACACATACACATACACATACACATACACATACACACACATACACATACACATACACACATACACATACACACATACACATACACATGCACATACACATACACATATTCATACACACATACATGCATACACAGGTACCTACATACATACAAACATACATACCGCCATACATACATACATTTATACATTCATGCACACACATACATACAACTATACCTACACATACATACATACACACATACATACGTACGTACATACATGTGCACACACACATACATACATACATACATACACACGCACACACACACGTATACATGTTTCCTACCTACCTAGATACCTTCCTACCTACAAACACTTACAAGCCAAACAACCATCCTTACATCCATATATACATACTCATAGGTGTTAGCCAGCATGGACCAACTTCAGGATTTCTTGCAATTCATGTGGTGGGCTCTATTCGGTGCAATGGCTGTGGTGCAATCTAGGTGATGCACATATGTGGTGCAGTTTAGGTGTTGCAATCAATACGTTGCAATCTGTATGGTGCACAGTGGTGCAGAACAATTCAACCCAACGCATGTCAAAGCACATTGACGCGACGCAACGCCACGTAATGCCAAACACTGCCAAGCAATGCAAAACGATGCAACGCAATGCCAAGCAACGCAGCGCACCGCAAAGCAATGCAAGCAATGCACCGGGATGCAGCTTACTGCAGCGCACTGCAGAGGTACTGGAACGCAACGCAGAGGCACTGGAATGCAGTGCAGAGGCAATGTAGAGGCAATACAAATCAATGCAAAGCAATGCAAAACAATGTAAAGCAGTTCAACGCAACCCAGAGAACGCAATGCAAAGCACTACGCAGCAATGCACATCACTGCACGACAGGGCCCAGACGACGGGCGGCGACGGGGCGGCGACGGCGACAATGTAGCCGCCAGACCGACCAGCAGGCCCAGACGATGAACGACGCCGAGGTGGCGACGGGGCTGCGACGGCGACAACATAGCCGCCAGACGAACCAACAGGCCCCGACGAGGTGGGTGGCGACGGGGCTGCGACAGCGAGAACAGCCGCCAGACCGACCAACAGTCCCAGGTCCTTAAGACAGGAAGAAACCCTAATGAGAAGGATACTGGGAGTAAGAACCGCAGGGTGCAATCACTGTTTGAAGGGTATAGAAGGAGAGTGAGAGGGATGATATATTCACATATATACATACACATGCACAGGCAGATACACACACAGGCAAACAGCCAGACCGACAGAAATACATACAGGCAGCAAGGCAGAGAGGCAGAAAGAAAGAGAGAGAGAGAGAGACCGAGACAAAGACAGAGGCAGAGACCGAGGCAGACGGACAGACATATACACATCACATACACATACGCATACACATACACAGACACATATACATACACATACAGATACACATTCACATGCACATACACGTACACATACGCATACACATAGACATACACATACTCATGCACATACACGTACACATTCCCCCACACACACGCACATACATACGTACACACATACATGCATACATACAACCATGCATACATACATGCATACATACACAATCGTACACATATGCGCACATACATACATACATACGTACATACATACGTACACACATCACAAGCACATACATACAAGTGAACACACACACACATACGTACAAACACATACACACCTACACATACATACATGCGTACATACATACACACAGCCATACATACATGCACACATACATACCGAGATACACACATTCACCATACATGCATACATACACACACATAGACAGACAGTCATACATACATACAGACAGGCATACCTACAGACATATATGCATATATGCATCCATACATCCATACACATACACACATGCACACATACGTACATACGTTCATCCGTACGTACGCACATACCTGCAAACACACGAACACACGTACATACACACATTGATACGTATATATATATAATGAATAGCGGGAGATAGAGAAAGAGAGAGAGAGAGAGATGGAGAGAGAGGGAGCCAGAGAGAGAGAGAGAAATAAAGAGAGAGTGAACCAGAGAGGGAGAGAGAGGGAACAGAGGGAAGGGGGGGGATGAAGGATGGAGGCGTTGCATGGGGGCTGTGCGGAGAGGACGAGAGGGGACGAGCAGCCGCACAGCGCAGCGGGAGGCGCAGCCCGAGGGGGTGCGGGAGCTCCCCCTGTGCGAGGGGAGGACGGCTGGCTCCGGCAGCAGTGCACGGAGCTCGCCGCCTCCATGGACCGCGGGCGGGCCGGGGCCGCGCCGCCGTGCGACCGGGCGCAGCGTCGGCCTGCCCTCGGCAGTCCTCGGGCCCCCCGCGCTCGGCTCTGCGGCCTCCGGGCCCCCGTCCTCGGGCGACGTCGAAGACGACGTCGACGACGAAGACGACGACGACGACGACGAAGACGACGACGAAGACGACGACGACGACGACGACGACGAAGGAGAGGCGGCACCACCAGCACCAGCGGGGGCCACCTCCAGCGAGGATGTCCACGAGGCCTCCCCGAGCCAAGGGGGGGATGTTCCCGAGCGCCAGCGTGTTCCGAGCCTTTCCCAGCCCCCCGCCCCGCAGAGCGGAGCGACACGCCATCCGCTTGCAGTTCATGATGTGTCGCCGGGGCCGCCGCCGCGACACGCTAAGAAAAAAACGACGCGCCGAGCAACAGTTCTTGACCGCAGCCTTCTTTTGCCCGGATGGCGCCTTTGGGAGGCTTTTTGAAGTAACGGCTGGACTCGAAGTCCGTGACGCTTCGGCTGGCAAGCTGCCCAAGTCGCCTTCGGCTGGCCTGGAGTTCGCGGACATCCCGCGCGGGCTCGTTGCGGTCCCGAAGTTTCTTGCCGCTGCCTGGGCACAGATCGCGACGCACTGTGCTCTCTGCGAGCTGTCCCAGGACCAGTCCGCGGACACCACGGCTGCTGCGCGCAACTTCGCCTTCTCGGTGTTGACGTCCAGCGACCCCGCGGCGGACATTGCGAACGGCCGCCCTGCCAGGTCGGCGATCCTCGGCATGATCCTCCAGGACTGCCGAATTGGCTCCGCCCAGGGCGATTGGGCGCTGTACACCGGATCCCCGCTGCGCGCCTTCGACAGCGAGCTGGGCGTTCAGGACCCAGCGGGACTCTGGGACCCTGCTGGCTGCACAGCGGATGGCTGCGCGGAGAATCCGATGCGCGACTCCGAGACGTGCGGTGCAGCCAACGATTCGGTTGCACGCCAACCTGGAGACGACGACGCTGACGACCGACGCGACGATGACCGATACTTACCTGCTGGCATCGTCGTCCCTTCTGAAGCCCCCGGATCCCGCCTGGAGGCTTCCCCTGGGCCCAGCGTCTCTGGAATCCTTGGGTCGGCTCTCTCTGAGGCCCCTGACGCTGACGCGAAAGATCTCGATAGTCACAACGGCATCTCGGAACATAGCAGCAGCAGCAGCAGCAGCAGCAGCAGCAACATACCACCCCCCGCATCGTTGGCAGATGATGACGTCCCAGGGGGAAACGAGAGGCGGTAGCTTGCAGTGATCAGTGTGCAGCCCACACTAACAACCCCCCCTTTCAGCAGTACCAGCAGGGCAGAGGAAAGGAGAGGAGTTGCCTCGAGCAGGGAGGTGGGCTGCACCCTGAGGAGAGCTGCAGACACCAGCAGAGCTGCAGCAGCAACAACAGGGCTGCAGCAGCCGCAGCAGCCGCAGCAGCTGGGCAGCATCAGCAGCAGCCGCAGCAGCAGGGCAGCAGCAGCAGCTGCAGCAACAGCCGCAGCGGCAGCTGCAGCAGCAACATGACCCAGCAGCAGCTGCAGCAGCAGCAGCTGGGCAGCAGCAACAGCAACAGCACCCCGCAGGGCAGAGGAAATGAGGCAGAGGTCACGATACCACCCCCCGCATCGTTGTCAGATGATGACGTCCCAGAAGGGGAATCGAGAGGCGGTAGCTTGCAGTGATCAGTGCGCAGCTCACACTAACAACCCCCCCTTCAGCAGTACCAGCAGGGCAGAGGAAATCAGACCGTCAGCAGTCTTCTTGGAGCGCCACACACCCAGCAGGGAGACCACGGAACAACCATCCAGACGCAGGACAGCGAAGCCATTCTCTGGCCCGTCGGGAGAAACCTCTTCGCGCCTATTCGCCCCCCTTCCCCTGTCAGTGAACTTCTTATTGACGGCGAGCCCCAGGCGCCCTCTCCAGGCGCCCAGGGCACTACTGGCAAAGCAGCTCGTGCCCCGGCTATGGAAGTTGTGCCGCCGTGCGTGCACGCGCCTGGCACAACCAGCGGTACCCCAGAGACCGGAGAGAGTCCTGCGCTGACCAAAGGGGACGCACCTGGGAGAGACGGCGGGCACAGGCCCGAAGGCGAACGCCAGCGAAAGGGGCCCTTCCCCACGTGCCGCAAGGCTGCGTCTGCCTTGGCCGCCGGATGCGATCCGACCCCCGCCTGGCGGCCAACCGTGCGGCCTGCTTTTCCCCGCAGAACCCCGCCAGGCGTGCAGCTGGGGCTGTCGCGAGCAGATCGCGAGCCCTCCGGCCAGGACAACGAGGCCGGTACGTTGGAGACTTGCGGCCAAGATACACGGCGGCACCAAGGGCCCGACCAGCGCCAATGGCCAGAGCCCAAGGGCCCCGACACGGGACAACAGCTGTACAAAACAGGAATCAACAACATCCAGTGGGACCTCCCCGGGAAGACACCCGGCGAGGCGATAAGACGACTCCAAGTCACACTGGGGCCAATGTTCACTGGCACCTGGCACGCTTTCGCCAAGCGTCAGTCTGTGCCCGGCAGCAAGGGCGCGCTCGACCCGCTTCGGCACGACCCGCAAACCTGCCACCTCTTCCTGGAATCCTTCCGCAGCCACAAGTGCGACGTACGGGTCGTCAGCGACGCGCTGGGCCTCGACGTTGACTGGACTAGGTCGTGGCAGCTGCACTTGGGTCGGAGCGGTGGAGTGGGCAGTGATCACCACGCGGCAAAGGGCCACCCGAACAACCAGGCCCCCAAGCAGCGCAAAAAACAGTGGTGGGCTGTCGCCCCACAGTAAGCTTTGCTGCCCCCCTCGTGTCATCGCACACGCGGGGATCAGGTGCGCGGAGGGCGGTCGCTGGCAGCAGGCCCGTTGCTGCCCCGCAATGCGCGGCCTGCGGAAGGGTTGCGCCCTTGCGCCCCCCCCCCCCGTGCACGCCTCGTCTTCTCGGCGCCCCCAGCCATCACTGCAGCGCCGTGAGCAGGGACGGGGGCCCTTCCTATCTCTGTTGGGGCTCTCGCAGGCACCCTTTCCTTCAAGTCGTGCTCGTCGTCTCGGCGCCCGCTGTCACAGTTGCAGCGATGTGAGTAAGAGGCACATGTACCCCCCCGGGAGGCGCCTCCGACGCTGGCACACTCAGCGTGGATGAAAGCGTGAGCTCTGCGGCTGTTGGCTACGCCCCCTGTGTGATTGGAAGTGTGGTCTCAGCGGCTGTAGTGTGGACGGACTTCATGTCCCTCGGGTTCTCCTGTGGCTTGCATCCTGGCGCCGGGCTCCCTGGGGGGCCGCCGCTGGTCCCGGGTCCGCCCTCTGTGGCTCTGGACTCTTGCATCCCGTTCCTGGTCGGTCAGCGGTGGCGGTGGCACCACCCTCTCCAGCGCGGTCCACACGCGCTGGCGCACTGCCGGGATGTCCGTGCAGCTTTCCATCCCCCACCGCGTACTTGTGTTCAGCGGCTTTTGGTTGCCCCCCCCCCCCCCCTGCAGGAGGCCGAGGAGGAACAACAGTGGACCGTTGGACAAGAGGGACAATGCATGGGCGCCCTGTGTGAGGCACGGATGCCACGTTAGCCGCGTCCTGTCCACCCTTCACGGGGAACCGGCGCGTTCGTCTCGCAGTGGCACGGCACCCCCCCGCCAAGACGCTCCCGTCCCCGGATAGGTTGTTACCGGCGGCAGTGCGGCCGCCGGCCACCCCCCATCTTAATCTTGTGCAGCCCACACTAACAACCCCCCCCTTCAGCAGCGCCAGCAGGGCAGAGGAAAGGAGAGGAGTTGCCTCGAGCAGGGAGGTGGGCAGCACACAGAGGATAGCTGCAGACACCAGCAGAGCTGCAGCGGCAGCAACAGGGCTGCAGCTGCCGCAGCAGCCGCAGCAGCTGGGCAGCAGCAGCAGCAGCAGCAGCCGCAGCAGCAGGGCAGCAGCAGCAGCAGCAGCAGCTGCAGCAACAACCGCAGCGGCAGCTGCTGCAGCAACAGCCGCAGCGGCAGCTGCAGCAGCAGCAGCAGCAGCAGCAGCAGGGCAGCAGCTGCAGCAACATCACCCCGCAGGGCAGAGGAAATGAGGCAGAGGTCACGATACCACCCCCGCATCGTTGTCAGATGATGACGCCCCAGAGGGGGATCGAGAGGCGGTAGCTTGCAGTGATCAGTGTGCAGCTCACACCAACACCCCCCCTTCAGCAGTACCAGCAGGGCAGCGGAGGCACATGTACCCCCCCAGGAGGCGCCTCCGACGCTGGCACACTCAGCGTGGATGAAAGTGTGAGCTCTGCGGCTGTTGGCTGCGCCCCCATGTGTGATTGGAAGTGTGGTCTCAGCGGCTGCAGTGTGAACGGACTGCGTGTCCCGCGGGTTTTCCTATGGCTTGCATCCTGGCGCTGGGCTCTCTGGGGGGCCGCCGCTGGTCCCGGGTCCGCCCTCTGTGGCTCTGGTACTCTTGCATCCCGCTTCTGTCGGTCAGCGGTGGCGGTGGCACCACCCTCTCCAGCGTGGTCCACACGTGCCGGCGCACAGCCGGAATGATGTCCGCGCAGCTTTCCACCCCCCACCGCGTACCTGTGTTCAGCGGCTTTTGGCTGCGCCCCCCCCCCTGCAGGAGGCCGAAGAGGAACAACAATGGAACGTTGGACAAGAGGTACAGTGCATGGGTGCCATGTGTGAGGCACGGAGGCCACGCTAGCCGTGTCCTGTCCACCCTTCACGGGGACAGGCGCGTTCGTCTCGCAGTGGCGCGGTACCCCCCCGCCAAGACGCTCCCGTCCCTGGATAGGTTGTCGTTGGCGGCAGTGCGGCCGCCGGCCGCCCCCCATCTTAATCTGTGTCCAGCGGCTTTTTGCTGCGCCCCCTCCTCCCCCTCCTCCTCCTCCTCCTCCTCCTCCTCCTCCTCCTCCCTCCTCCTCCTCCTCCTCCTCCTCCTCCTCCTCCTCCTCCTCCTCCTCCTCCGCATTACAACGTCTCTGCGGCTTTTGGTTGCGCCCCCCCCCCCCGATCGACAGTGTAGATTGCATCGGCTGCAGAAGAGCGTCCGCCCTGAAACCTGCCCAGGGAGTATCGGTCCCTCGTCGCCGACCCAGCCATGGTTCCACTACAAGGACGCCCTGGCACGTCAGGACGCCGCCACAGAACGGTGCAGCCCAGCAGCTCGGCAACTGCCAGCCACCTGTATGCCATGGCGTCGGACGCATCCGGCTTCTGCATGGGCAGCGTGGCAGGTGTTGAATGGCTGTGGCTGTTCACCATACACATGGTGATTGGCTTCGTCAAGTGAGCGGCCCCGCATCGAGCGGTTCAGCCTTCCGCGGTCCAAGTTCGTTTTGCTCTTCTCGGCGCAGCCATAGCCCCAGCCTTCGCCAGGACATTGCATCGTTGTGCCCCCGAACTGCGTGAGTCGGATACGATGTAAGTGCACCGGCTACCTGCTGGTGGTTGCCAGCCTCGTGCACGCACACGAGTGGTCTCTTTTTGGATGGTGCCCCGACACCCTTCATTGACACCGGTGCTCAGCGGCTTTTGGCTGCGCCCCCTCCTGCCTGAGACCCGCCCTGGTTCGTCGCCGACCCGGCCATGGTTCTACCACAAGGACGTCTTGGCTCGCCGTCAGCACGCCGCCTACGAGCGGCACGGCCCAGCAACTCGGTAGCCGCCAGCCATCGTTTCGCCACCGGCGTCGGGGTATTCGGCTTCCGCACGGGCAGCGTGGCAGATGTGGAGTGGGTGCGGCTGTCAGCCATACACTTGGTGACACCCGGTGTTTGGCTTCGTCAAGTGAGTGGCCATGCATAGAGTGGTTCAGCCTTCTGCAGTTCGTGGTCGTTCTCCTTTCAGAGCAGCCCCAGCTACCAGCCCTCGTCAGTGCATTGCATCGTTGTGCCCCCGAACTGCGTGAGTCGGATACGATGTGCACGCACTGGCTACCGGTTGGAGGTGGCTCAGCCTCGTGAGCGCACACCAGTGGTCTTCCTCTACTGGATGGCACTCTGACGCGGATCAGCCACACCTCAGCTTCAGTGAGCCTGAATGAATCAGGCCTCTTTCGCCGCACCATCGTTTACCCGGGGTGCTGCAGTGAGTCTGAGTTAGTCGCTCGCGCTCGCACTCTCCTCCCTCTCTTTTCCGAGGTCTTGGACGGCCTGTCCCTGTGTGCACGCACGTGGGCTTCGCTTGGTCATTGGCCATTCGGATCCGCGTTCTGCCTGCGGCTTTACAGTGCCCCGCTGTCCGTCCTGGCCTAGCTTCCGAATGTGGTTCGGCTGGAGCTTGGCGCCGCAAGGGCGACTTCTCCCCCCGTTCCGCTGCCGGTCGCCGCGCCTTTGCTTCCCCACTTGCCGGGAGGTCTGGGCCGGTCACTTGCCGACGCTGTCTTGCGTCTCAATGAGGGGCATTTTGTCCCGGGCATGTGCGTACGCTACTGCGGCCACTTTACATCGTACCGCACCCCGGACGTCGTGCCCGCTCCCAGTCCTTCGCTTTGGAGCCGCGAACCAAAAAGTATGCCCTCCAGCCCGTCCAAAAGTGATCGCCAGGCGAGTTGTCCTGATCAGGGAAGTGTAGGAGCATGCAGTGGAACAGTGATATGAGTCAATCTCACACGTCAGTGGTGGTGTCACGTAATTGTTGACGCATGTGTAACACAGAAGTAATTGATCTGTCATGTCCGCGACCGTAGAACGAACGACAGCTCGCATTCGGAATCCTTGGCTCAAGACGAAACGGTTTCGGCCTGCGTACGTATGGTTGGGCATTTGGGCCGGCTAATTTGGGCCGAGTTTGCTCCACCAGGCCCGATGGAGTGTCAATCGAATGTGCTCGCGTGCAGTGGAGTTATGAGCGTGCCCCAGCTATGGTGTCAAGATGTTGCGCGCGGTATTTCGTTGCGTTTCTGCGGCCCTGCTCAGGCCGCTTGCGGCAGTACGTTTCTTGGTGTCGCCTCTGGTTGGTGCGGGACTCCGTGCACTCCTCGCCGCCGTTCCTCCTCTTTTCCCTTCCTCCCCCTCCTTTCGGATGCAACACCTGGGAGGTCGAATTCTGTCCTTGCCCTGATCCGAAATCCGGTTTAATCTGGCTCAATCCCGTTCAATCCGGCTAAATCCAGCTAGATCCGGCTTCTTCATCCCGGTCAATCCGCGGCCCAATTTGGCGCAGTTGACCCCCCCAAAACAGTTAAATTCTCCCTTGCCCTTCCGACGAAGACCTCCCAGCAGTTGCGTCCTGACCTCCGCCCTCCCCGCCCTCACTTCCTCCCGCCGTCGCCCTCCCTGCCCTCCTCGCCTCCCCATGCCCTCTTCCCCCCGCCGTCGCCCCCCCATGTCATGGTCGTCCAGCTGGACCAGTGGCGTGAGCTCCTCGAGCGAGGTGTGGCCGGGCGGCCGCTGCGCTCGCGTTCCGGGAGCACCCGCCCTGCCAGCAGCGCCCCCGCGAGAGTCGGCACCAGGCGGGTTTCGACGCCTGGGGTTCCCAAGGCCTGTGCTGTCCTTCGCTGCCTTGCCCGTCGTCCTTGTCCCTTCGACTCGTTGTGCTGCCTCTCCTCCGTCCCGGCTGCTCTCCTTCCCTCTACGCTCGCGTGAGCGTGCGCCGGAGCTGCTATTCTGGTCATGCTTCACGTGCACGAGAGCTTTCTCCTTGATCCGGGCGCTGAGGTGAAGCGTCGTCTCGGCGATTGTTGATTTGCGCGCGGGTTGTTTGTTGAACAGCTGCGGTTTTGTAGCGCGAGTTGTTTGTCCGTCATAGCTCCTGGTGAAGAGTTTGGCGTCTGCTGTGGAAGAAAAACCAAACATCTCCTTGGCTTTCTTCTTATCGGCGGAAAGCCCAGGGGGAAAGGGAGAAGGGGCGGGCCTTATCAGAAGGCTCGGAAGCCCTCCGGCCTTTTGAGAAGTTTCCTAAGTTTTCCTCGAACACGCGGGAAACCTCTCAGAAGGCGCGAGGGCTTCTGAGAAGCCGGGCCGCCCCTCGCTCGCCGCCGATCTCATCTTATCTCACCTCCCTCCCCCCGTCCTCCTCGAGTGGCGCGCAGGCTGCTGCGATGCCGAGTCCAACCGACCGGCCCGGCTCCCTCTCGCGCCCCCACCCTCCCCCCCACAACCCCCCCCCCCCGCCCTCCTCCATTCTCCTTTCCATCATTCAGGATGGGGTAGAACACACAGACACGAAGAATCGTCGATCCCCAGGAAAAGGCAAGACGTGTGAAGTGGGGGGGAAGACGAACATCCAGAGAATATAGGAACATACGGGGGATCCCGGGATTCGTGCCTATTTATTTGTGTCTCCCAGGGTCCGTTCAATCGTGTCTTCGTCCCTCTCCCTCCCCTCCCAGCCCTCCTCCTCACCCTCGTCCTCGCCTCCCCCCGTCCTCCCCGCCGTCCCCGCCCCCTCCTCGCCCCTCCTCCCCCCGCCCCCTCGCCCTCGCGCCTCTCCTTTCGTCCCTGCCTGTCGGGGCTTGTGCCGCCCCTCCTCTCCGCGCGCGTGCGCGCGAGAAAGAACACACACACACACACACATGCCGAACTTGCGCCGAGGACTGGCGGCTGGACGCGCAGCGGCGGAGCCTCGAGGACCGCCCTCGCCCCGCGGCTGCCCGCGAAGTGCCCGTCCTGCGCGGCGTGGCTAATTACTATGGGCTATGATCGTCGTGCCGCAGGGCCACGGGTTGCACGCAGGCGAATCCCTCCCCCCCACCCCCGTGGCTACCCCCCTTCCCTTCCAAGGTCGCCCTCGAGGGCGCGAAGTTATTCGCGCTTCGCGGTTCGGCTCCGATTCCTCCTCATCCTCCTCTTCTCCCCTGGGAGGCGGCGCGAGAGCGCGAAGTTATTCGCACTTCGCGCTTCGCGCAGCGCGAAGCGCGAAGTTGGGAGCCCTTACCCTTCAGAGGCAACGTCAGTGGACGTAGGTTTCGTGGGAATGCATCTCAGAGGCTGCGAGACCAGCGGGCCCTGGCCCACCGTGAGACTCGGTCATGCGCGCGCCGCGCCCCAGCTGCACGCGCGCCCCGTTCGCTTGCACCTCTGCCGCGAATCCCAGCACTGGGCACTTTTTGTCAGTCCGTGGGCTCCACGGGTCTCGACCCCTTCTCCACAGTCTTTCAGCCCGGATCGTCTCCTTGACTGTTCGAGCTCCAGACAGGCCAGACCCGAGGACGAGACGGGGGACAAGCAACGCCAGGACTGAGGAGTGTTTCCCCAAAGAGCTTGCTGGACGGGGTGCTGTTGTGGTGGAAGTTAGTTCCGGTCGAGGGACGCGCGAGCAAAGACATCCTCAAGACAGTTTGGGCCGTTTCGCCCGAGACATCCTCACAATTCTTGGCTCCGAGATGTCGCGCGATAGGTTGTGTGACGCGTTTCGCCTGAGACATCCTCGCAACTCGGAGCTCCGAGATGCCACGCGCGAGGTGGGCCGGCCCGCTACGCTTGAGACATTTTCGAAACTCTGGGCTCCGAGATTCCGTGCCAGAGGTTATCTGGCCTGTTTCGCCTGAGACAGCCTCGCAACTCGGAACTCCGAGATGCCGCGCGCGAGGTGGCCCGTTTCGCCTGAGGTATCCTAACAATTCTGAGTTTCAAGAGGGAGGAGGAAGGAGTGAAGTGGGAGGAGGGGTCGGACCAAAACGAACCATGTGATTCCGCTTCTGTTGTCGAGTCGTGCTCTGGGAGCAACTCTGAGCTCGATATGCCGCGCGCAAGGGGGTCTGGCCCTATTCGTTCAATACATCATCGTAACTGGGTTCCGAGATGCCGCGCGAGAGGTTACCTGGCTCGTTTCGCCTGCGACATGCTCGAAACTTGGAGTTCCGAGATGCCACGCGCGAGGTGGTTCGGCCCGTTACGCTTGAGACATCCTCGCACCTCTGAACTCCGAGCGCGAGGTAGACATCGTCGAAGCTCTGAGCTCCGAGACGTCGCGCGCGAAGTGGTCCAGCCCATTGGCTCCAAACACACACACGCACACGCACGCACGCACGCACGCTTGCACGCACGCACACACACACACACACACACACGCACGCACGCACGCACACACGCACGCACGCACACACACACGCACACACACACACACACACACGCACGCACGCACACACGCACACACACAACACACACAACACACACACACAACACACACACACAACACACAACACACACACACACACACAGCACACAACACACACACACACGCACAACACACAACACGCACAACACACACACACAACACACACCACACACAACGCACAACACACAACACACAACACACACACACACACACACACCCAACACAACACAACACAACACACACAACACACAACACACACACACACACAACACACACAACACAACACACACACACACACACACACACACACCACACACACACACACACACACACACAACACACACACACACAACACACACAACACACACAACACACAACACACACACAACACACACAACACACAACACACACACACACAACACACAACACACAACACACAACACACAACACACAACACACAACACACACAACACACAACACATACAACACACAACACACACAACACACACAACACACACACGCACACGCACACACGCACGCACACACACACACACGCACACACACGCACACACACTCACGCACACACACACACGCACACACATTCACACGCACACACAATCACACAACACACACAACACACACACACACACCACACACACAACACACACACCACACACACACAACACACACACAACACACACACACACACACCACACACAACACACACACACACAACACACACACACACAACACACAACACACACACACACACACACTCGCACACACACACACACACACACACACATCCGTGGCCACTTTGGCTCAAGGCAATGCGGTCCCCGTCGACCGCGAGTCCGAGAGGGCGGCTTGAGCGCGATGGGTCGCGCTTTGAGCCAAAACTTCTCCGGCTTGCTGTTATCAAGATAGAAACTTTCAGTCTTCTCTTCCTGGCCTGCGTGGCCGCCGTTTGCTGTGCTCCCGAGTGTGATTCACTCCTTGAGGGGGGGGGGGGCCTTGTCGCAGCGATGGTGCCACCGGCGGCCGGGCGTGGGGCTGGAGCCAGCGGGAAGCGTGACGACAATAGGACGAAGTGGTGTTGCAAGTGGTGCTCCGGGCGCGACGGCAAGCCCTTCGTCAACTACGCAGATAAACTCTTATGCCATAGTTGCGGTATGCCCAAAGCGGTGGCTGTCAAATGCAAGCCGCCACCAGATGGTGGCCCGTCGGTCTCCGCGCGCAAGGCGCCGTGGAAGGACGGCGGGCCGCTTGCAACGCAGCTGGCGGCCATGCAGAAGCAGGTCTCTCAGCTCAAGATCGAGCTCAAGGAGGCCAAGACGAAACCACCTGTGGGCGAGCTGGACGCCGACGATGGGGGCACCAGCGAGTCACCTACCAAGGAGCGTACTGCTGAGCTGGATGGCCTCATCCAGAGCTTGGCTGGCATCGCTGCTTCCGAGGTGCAGGCGGTGGTGGGCGGCTACAAGGCGGAGCGCGACAAGCTACGGAGCCAGCTCTCCGAGGAGAAACTTGCGCCCCAGCGGGTCAAGGCGCTCACGTTCAAGATCAATCGAGCGGAGCAGCAGCTCGCCAAGCAGCAAGCTGCCCGCGATGCTAAACAGAAGCAGCTCGATGAGCTCATGCCGGAGTTGGAAGAGCAGGACGGCGTGCTCAAACAACAGCGCGCGGCGCTGCTCGAGCTCCAGAGCCAGCGGGCGCAGCTGTGCGTCAGCCTGCCTGTGGCGCCGGCGGCCCCGCCTGGCGCTGAGCAGGCAGGAGAGCCAGGCACATGGGCGTTGCCTCGTATGGCTCAGTGTCTTATCGACGTTGGTGCTGGGCCTGAGCTCCAAGCTGAGGTGGAAGTCGTGGTGGCGAAGCTGTGCCGACGCCATGCCGAGCGGCGGGCGCAGGCCGTCGCCGGGTGGGCAGCTGCTGCAGCCAGCGAGGCTGCGGCCGGTGCAGGAGGAGGTGCGGCGGCTGCCGGCGATTCCAAGATGGGCGACGAGGACGGGGAGGAGGAAGCCGTCGACAAGGAGGTGGAAGAGGCCTCGGCTGAAGAGCTTCGGAATTTCTTGCAGGAGATGGGTGTTCCTATTTCTGATCCTTCTGATGAGTCTGGAATGCGAGCGGCCGCCAATCGCCTGCGGCAGGCCAGGAACAAGTGGAAGGTGGCCAAGAAGGCCCGTACCCAGTGAGAGTATCATGTCGCCTGCCATGACGCGATCAACTCTGAGTATTACTATGGTGAATGCAATTTCACATGGGACCCTTCGGAAATACTTGGTGGGTTGCGACAGCGATGTTGTCGTTGCGCAGGAGCACCGCGCGGAGCTGGACATGCTCCCTGAGATCCAGGCTGACGTGCTGGATGCAGGTTGGCGAGGCGCCTTGGGCACGGCGCTGTCCACAGTGGGCGGCGGCATAGAGGGCGGTGTCACGGTGCTGTCCAGGACCGACGTGCAGGTGACGCAGGCGCCTCGGCTTGACGGCGGCGCGGTCGTCGACGGTCGCGCACTGGCGGCGCATGTGCACGCGGCCATGGAGGGAGGCATGATTGTGATCTCCCTGTGCCTCTACGCTGGCGAGGAGCGCTCGCCGCGCAACCTGGCGCTGGTCTGGACTGTCACGCAGTGTGCGAAGCGGGTCGCGGACATGTTCTAGTCGTGGGTAGTCGGCGGTGATTTCGACATGTGCCCACGGGTCCTGCTGGGACATCGTTGGTTGCATTTGGTCAACGGCCGCTGCCTCGCCCCGTCGACGCCCGCGTGCGAGCAGGCCGTCCATGCCACGACGATGGGTTATTTCATCGCGCGCACCTTCGCCACCATGGGCATCGACTTCTCGGTGGAGACGGACATCGCGGCCAGCGCCTGGGGCCACGCTACCCGGCGTGTCTGAAGTTGGCAAGGCCAACCGAGGCCAGGAAGAAGAGGGTTCTGAGGGGGCCCAAGCCCTTCCCACGTCAGGTGCCAGTTGGATGCGCACGTGACCCTCGGCAGCAGTGGGAGGAGGCTTGCCCGTCCATGGACGCGGCTGGCCCCCTTCAAGAGTAGGCGGTGGCATGGGGCTTGGCGCCGCGCGGCGTCGAGGGGGAGCTGGCCAACAGGCGCGACCTCACTGGCCGACGGCGCTGGGCTCATCCTGGTCGGGAGGGCCCCCCGAAGTTGGAGACGACCCAGGTCAAGTGGGACCCGCCGAGGCGACGCCATCGGCATGGGCCAGTCGACGTCAGCGCGTGTTCCGCGGCGGCCTGCTGGGCCCAGCACCTGAGCGGCGCGCGAAACTACCTTCGGCGAGCGGCGGCCCAGCTCGGACGCCCACTGTCGCCAGGTGTTGAAACCGAGCGACACGGACCCTTGACCGGCGACGTTAACTCGGCCGGCCGAGCAGGGGCGAGCGTGGCGGCGTTAACTCGGCCGGCGCACTATGTAGACAGTCCCGCTGCGCAGGTGCTGGGGAGGTGCGCTGGCTCCACCACGAAGGATGGCGAGTTCGACCCGTTCGAGAACGTCGACGTCCAGGGCGACGTGCAGGCCGGCCTGGTGGCGGACCCAGAATCGCGCCCTACGACGCCCCACGGTGCCCTGCGGTTCCCGACGGCCCACGCGTGCCCTATGTCGCCCTCCGGAGCCCTACGGGGCGCTATGGGGCCCACGGAGCCCGGCGCCCTACGGCGCCCTACGGCGCCGGCTAGCGCCGACCCCGGGGTTCTCACAGCTTGTGTCGACAAGATGGTCCCCGCACCTTGCGTCGGCCCTTGGGTTCCCACAGCTTGCGTTGGCAAGGGGGTTCCCACGGCTGGCGCCGACCCTTGGGTTCCCGCAGCTTGCGTCGGCAACGAGGTTCCAACAGCTTGCGCCGACAAAGGACGTCGACGCGCAGGGCGACGCGCAGGCGCTTGTCTTGGCGCCTGCGGCGACGGCTGAGGAAGCCACTCGGGGCGCAGGCTGCGCTGCGTTGGACGGCGAGCACGACCCATTCGACGACCTCAACGGGCAGTTCGACGCGCAGGCGGTGCAGGAGGCGCAGGTTTCGTCGACCACTGGCCTGCGCAGGGAGGCGCGTGTGTTTGTTCCTGCGGCAGCTTCGGGGTGCTCGGGCATGCGAGCCGAAGCGCCTGCTTGCGTTCCTGAGTCGGTGGCGGCCTCCGCGGCAGCAGGTGGCGCTAGTCCTGACCGCCCCCCGCCTCCCTTGAATCCCAAGGCGAGGGAGAGGTTGATCCAGGGCGTGGCGAAAGCTATGCTGGAGCTGGAGGCCTTCACCGCCAAGTTGAAGCAGCGGGACTCGTTACTCTGGCACCTCGACATCGAGGCTGGGGCCTTCTCCGGCGCTGGCCCTGACGTGCTGTCCTGGCCCTCCTTCGAGCGGCAGGTCGCGCGCATCTCTCAGCGCGGTGCTGGCCTCACCGCCCCGGCGGAGGCCACCTGCGCCAAGGGCTGGGCGAACTGCGCCAAGGAGGCCTTCAGCGGCGGGGCGAGCAGGGCCCATCGCTTCACGAAGCCCAGGGAGCAGGTCGAGGTGCCCAGGACCTGCGCTAGCGGACAGCCCAGCGACCTGGCCGAATTAGAGCTGCAGGACTGGCAGCATGTCTGGGCTCGGCACGGGCTGAGCGCGGCTCAGCTCGCGTTAGGCCTGGCCCGACGTGCCGCCCATCACCGTGGCGGCGTCGAGGGCGGCCATTCGGACTTTCGCCGAGTGCGCGGCAGTGGGCCAGACGGGCTTCTTCCCTCGGCAGCTCCAGCACCTGTCGGACCAGGCGCTGCTGGGCCTCACCCTGCTGTTCACGGCGTGGGAGCAGATGCTCGGCTGGCCCCCCGAGCGGCTGGTGACAGCGTTGGTGCGCCTGCCGAAGGCCGACGGCGGGATGCGCCTGATAGGCCTGCTCAACACGGCGGCCCGGGTCCGGAGCCAACCTCTCCTGCCGCTGGCAGCGTAATGGGAGGCCGCCCACAAGGTTCCGCATGTTTGGGGGATGGGGTCTGGACGCAGCTCCTCCGCGCCCGCCCTCTCGCTCAACATCGCGGCCGAGGTGGCCATCGCGCAGAAGGGAGACGTGATGACGCTGATGGTGGACCTCTTCAAATGTTTCGGGGTGGTCGCCCCGGAGGCGCTTATCTGGGAGGCGATGGCGGTGGGATTTCCGCCGAGGCTGGCATGGCTCCTGACCCAGCTCCACCAGCAGCCGAGGCTCTTGCGCGCCCATGGCAGCCTCTCTCGGGCCTGCGTGTCTTACCAGGGCACCGTGGCAGGATGCTCGCTGGCGGTGGCTCTCCTGACCGTGCTGATGCATCGATCCACGGCGCGGCTGAGTGCGCTATGCCCGACGCTGCAGCCGCGTCAGCTGGTGGGTGACTGTTCGTTGCAGTGGAGCGGCCCCAAGCACCTTTGCGCGGAGGAGCTGGCCGAGGGCATGGACGTGCTGATCGACGAGCTCGCTGCCCTCCAACTCCCCGTGCAGGTGAAGAAGCTCGGGTACGTGGCCTCGTCGAGGGCGGTTAGGTGCGCTTTTGCGCCTGCCGCGCGCGCGAGGAGCGCGGTCGCACCCCTGGTTGCGCAACCTGGGGCATGAGCTGGCGGGGCCCACCGACCGCCGGCAGCAGGAACGCAACCGGTTGCAGCAGTTGCGCGGCCAGGCGCGGCGACTTCACACCTTGAAGCGGGCCGTAGGCATCAGGCGTATGACGCGCGTCCAGACGACGGGGCTCACGCCGTCGGTGCTACACGGGGCCGCAGCTAGTGGTGTCGCTGAGCATGTGTTGGTCCCGGTGCGGACGATGGCTGCAGTCATTGCTGGGGTCAAGCCCACTGGGGGCATTTGCATGGGCATGCAGCTCCGGACAACCCCAAGTACGACCCGATGTACTTGGCCACGACGTCAATTGCTTTGGGATGGCCACCTCAAGCTCGATGGGCTGACGGAGGCATGGGCGTTCGCGCACGGGCGGATCATGAGCAGCCCAGTTGGGCCAAGGTGCGAGGCCCGATGGCGGCGCTCTGGATGACGCTGCACAGGATAGACTGGGCGCTCACGTCGGCCACCTCCTTCACGGCGGACGAGGACGAATCCCTCGACCTGCGCACCGTGGCGCCACGCGACGTTCGGGGCCAGGTCGAGCGCGGGGTCACGCGCTGGTTACTACGACGGGCTCAACAGCACCTGCCTGGTCACAACGGTGAGCGATTTTGGCACCGAGGTATTCGGCAATGTGTGGTTCGCAAGCATGGTGTGCAGTCTCCGTCGCAGCGCGGTGCACTCCAGGCGGCGCGGAATGACGCGATGTGGCTTCGTCAGAAAAAGTACGATCGACGTTTAGTCGGTAGTCCTAGGTGCCTCGCTCCAGGCTGTGGGGCCCCGTCTGAGAAGTTTGGCCGCCGTTGGCACGCGCGCCCTGCTCTCCTCGGTTCCTCCCTCCACCCCGAGGCGCCCCCTGGGGCGATTGTCAGAGCTCGGGAGGGCATGACTCGGCAGGCCCAGGAGTGTTCTCTCGAGGGCCCGTTTGAGTCTGTGGCTCTCGCGCATGGGATCCCGATGGGGCCTCCTGCCGCCGAGGCCCCGAGCCCTTGCCCGGACTTTGTCTATGAGTGGGGGGGGCCCGCGGTGCCCTGGAGGGGACGTCTGATTCTGGGCGGCGGCGGGTTTGGCCTCGACGCCCCCGAGGTCAGCCGCTGTTCATGGGCCGTCGTCCAGCTCCAGTCGGACGGAAAACCATGCAAAGCATTGTTTGGCACTTTCCCTGGTGCGCAGACCATCGGACGTGCGGAGCGGTATGCCGGGCTTGTTGCACTGTCTCTGTCCAGCCGGTTCTCGGCAGTGGTCTCAGATCACCTCTCGTTTGTCCAAGAGGGGGTTCGCTGGGACCCTCGCGACGCGGGTGCTAAAGGGCGTCGCGCGTCGCTCTGGCGGGCCATTCGCGCGACGATACAGAGGCGTGCGTCCGCGCAGGTGCCCGCTTTCAGTTGGATCCCCAGCCACAAGACATGGCAGGAGCCGTTGGACCTCGGCCTTGGCACGGTGGATTGGCATGGGAATGGTTGGGCGGACTTCATCGCTACAGTGGCTTTAGATTTGGCCGGCGCAGCCAGGAGCTTCACTAGGGCCCTCAAGTTCCGTATGGAGGAGGCCCGCCGGACGGCCAGGTTCATCGCGTGGGCTGCCGAGCGCGTGGCTGCTTCGGGCGTGCGGGACCCTGCGGAGCCCGACCATCGGCGTTTGCGGCAGGCTAAAGGGCCCACGAAGCCTGCCTTTGTGGCCCACGAGTATGCCGTCCTGCCTGGTGGTGGCGTTAGGCGCATGGCCTGCAACAAGACGGCATTCACGCCAGAGACTCGGCGAGCTCTGGATTCATATCCTTGTGTGGAGTCCCCGCTGGCCAGGCTTCGAGCTAAGTCGGCCCTGGCGGCTGCTCGTGTTGGCCCGGCTGCTCCCCCCCCTTCGGCCGCGGTGGCCCTCGCCCTCGCTGTCGCCGCGGCGGTCGCCGCGTCGTCGATCCCGGGGAACGAGTCGTTCGCCGCGTGGTCGGCGAACGGCTCCCTCTCCTCTCGGCACGTCCGCCGTGCGCGCCCCGCCTTCGGCTTTCCCCAGACATGCGACGTCACGATGATGGTTGTTTCTAAATGTGGGCACGCGGTCCTACCGATATCATCTCAGGGATTTATTGTTCCGATTCAATATTTTTTGGGAGCCACCATTCATTGTTCAATGTTGTTTAGGGGTGCTGCAGTCTGGCTAAAATATCAAATTCATCCTGTGGTGTAGGGTCCTCATTTTAGATAGACAGCACCCCACGTCATTTCATTTCTTCCAACCTCCCTGTCCTCTGCATGCCCATTTTGGCACACCTCTCACGTTTCGTAGCCTCATAGGGACCTCCAACTAATGCCCCCGGGGGGGGTACCGCATGCGGCCCCCTAGCCATGTCGGCACACCTCTCACATGCTTCCTGGCCCCGTAGGGGAGATCCAACTGAAGCTCCAAGAGGGGGGGGGAACGCATGCAGTCCCCCATCCCATCTCGGCACACCCGTCACACGTTTCGTGGCCCCAGGGGGAGCTCCACTGAGCTCGATGTTCACAAACGCGCTGCTCACAACTGAATATGGTTGGGCCCTTCGCTGGGGTAATTGTTTGGTTTTCGGAGGTTAAGGTCGCTGGCTCCCTCGCCCGTTGGACCACTCCGACAAGAGCCCCAGCTTTGCCTGATTGGAGGCCCCACACGGTCAAAGATGTCCAAAAACCGAGATCGTCGCCTCCGTAGCCGTTTTGGCTCAGGCATTTCTCGGCTCAAGCCTGCCACGATCGAGACGGCCCAGCTGGTGCCCGGCTGCTGTTCAACGGCAGCGCGCGACCTTTTTTCCCCCCCCAACTGCTCCAGCCGCGCGGCATCCGATAGCCATGGCGCAGGCCGTCCTTGGTCCTGGAGTCTGCGGCACCGCCGCGCCGCAGCAGCACGATCGCCCGGCTCCTGCGTGGCACCCGGGGCTCCAAGGCAGCGTCGAGTGCCGCTCCCCATCCCTGGACGGGGCCGCCGGCGAGTCGGAGAGGTCCACCGCCGTGGGGATGCCCGATAGGTTCATTTTTCAGAGCTTCGCGTCGACGGCCAGCGGCATGCCGTTGATGGCGCCGCCAGGGCGGTGGGCCGTCGGCTCCGAGGCGAGCACTGCGCCCATCGTGCCGTCGCCGACGTGCTGCCAATCGGACCCCGTGCCGTGCGGCCTGAGCATGCACGACCGCCACGCCGCGGCGCCGTCGAACCCCCTCAGCAGCTATGTCAAGAAGGAGTGGGACGAGGACAACTTCCCATCGGCGATTGTCCTCTACCCCGGCACGGACGACGAGGGCGAGCCCCAGGTCGGCGGCGTGGGAGCTCTGGCCGGTCCCAGCGCCGAAGCCGAAGCGCCACTACGCCCGCATCCCAACCGCCATGTTCGGACAGGCGTCGGCATTGCCCAGCCCTGGCCAGCGCGTTCGGGCCATCCTGGGGACGCGCCTGGGGAACCGCCACACCGTCCCGGTGGATCAGCAGACCACGGCGGCTCCCGCGACGGCCATTGGTATCGTGGTGGCCTCCACGGCGCAGGAGACCCTGGCTCACGCTGTTCATGAGAGGAAGGTAGGTTGGCAGGCTCGGCGCGCCACCCAGCCCAGGATCACCACCCTGGTGGTGCGCAACCTACATACCTCGACATCTCAGCAGGAGTTCCTTGACGAGGTCAACCGCAGTGGGTTCGTACAGAAGTACAATTTTGCATACCTTCCGAGGAACTTCGGGGACGGCTCTGGGAAAGGCGTGGCGTTCATCAACTTCAGGACTGCTGATGCGGCCAGCACCTTTGCGGCCGCCTGGCACCGCTCCAGGCGTCTCAGCACCAAGGATGAGGCCGGCAAAGACGTCCCGCTCAACGTCTCCAGCGCCTTTGTGCAGGGCCTCGAGGCGAACCTGCGCAAGTGGACCGGCGGACGGGTGACGCGCGTCCAGAATGCTGACTTTTTGCCCTTTGTCCTCGAGGATGCAGAGCCAGAGCCGATGGCCTCGTGGCCAGAAGCTTCGGAGCTTGCCGCCGTCGTTGCGATGAATCCTCGCTGATCCTTGCCAACACTTCACGCTCGTCACACTAAGCATATGTATCAGCGCTGCCCCTTAGCTCCGTGCTTCCTCTATGACTCCGTCCATCGACGGGCGGTCTCGCCCGCGGTGCGTGTATTCGAGCGCACGCCAATTGTGGCACGGACGTGAGTGAGGCTGAGTCCTTTTGCTGATCCCAGCTTGAGAAGCGAGCGCTATAGCTTATATCCTTGCCAACATTCCACGCTCGTTACTCTAAACGAATGTATCAGCGCTGTTCCTTCTCCTCTATGATTCCGTCCGTCGACAGGCGGTCTCGCCCGCGGTGCGTGTATTCGAGCGCACGCCAATTGTGGCACGGACGTGAGTGAGGTCAGACGGAGCGTTGACGCACGACTTAATTTTATAAGCAGGTGTTGTCCAGACCCAGCTTGAGAAGACAGCTTATACCCTTGCCAACTCTTCACGCTCATCACACTAAACGAATGTATCAGCGCTGGCCCACACCTCCATGTTTCCTCGATGACTCCGTCCATCGACGGGTGGTCTCGCCCGCGGTGCGTGTATTCGAGCGCACGCCAATTGTGGCACGGACGTGAGTGAGGTTAGACGGAGCGTTGAGGCGCGACTTCTTCGACTTTGTTAAGCAGTTGCCTTCGAATTTCTCTCCCTCATGATTTTCGTTTTTGTTTTCGTTTTTGTTGCGCGTCATCGGCGCAGGATAGGGAGCACCTTTTCACTCCTCGTGGAGGAGGTCGGGGAGGTGGTGGGTTAGGAGGAACTGGAGGGAGGATGAGGAGAAGGACGAGGCTCTCTGGCCTTTGCTTCCGCTTCTGGCCGAGCTCGTTACGTGCGTTTGCCGATGCAAAAAGAAACACTGATCGTCGCCGCCGTTGTCGTCGTCGAGAGCCTGTGGGTCCGTCTTGCGGAAGCTTCGTGCCCCGTCTGGGGACTCGGGGTGTTTCTTGTAGCCGTTCTGGGGATGTCTGGACGACTTCGGATCTTTTCGGGCTGGCTGGAGCTGCCCCATGGCCCCTGAGGGACTGTTTGGGCGATCCGCGGCCGTCTTTAGACGTCTTGAGGCTATATTTGAGGCCCTCTTGGAGCATTCTTGAGTCCCTTGGGCCGTCTTGGGGCTTTCTTGGCCATGATTTGTCCTGCGACTCACGGTGCGAGGGGGTCTGAAGGCTGTTTTTCTTTAGGCCAAAACAAATTTCATTGCATGGCATTTCCCCCTCTTTCCATTCCGACGCCTTTTCAAACAACACTGCACCTAAAAAGGCGCGTAAGTCAATCCAGACTTGCGCGGAGCTCTGCTTTCCTTCAGGGCCTCGCCACGCCCCCCCCCCCGGCAGGAACGGGTGCACCAGAAAGGAGATATTGCAGAGCATCTGGCAGAAAAGGGTAGAACGGAAGACCCTGAGATCCGACGTTGCAAAAACGCTGCAGCATCGTAGAAATCACGCCCGGAGTCCTAGACCCCATCTTTCTGCTTCATTTCTCGAACCAGATCGAGCTTCGAGGGTCCCGGGGCCCAAAGTCGAGCGAAAACGCGGGTGGCGAAACAAAAATTGCATCGCCAGGATCCTCAGGGTTAAGTGAATTCTGGCGCTCTGGCGCCCCCGCCGTGCCCCTCGCGGGCCGCCTTCCGAGACGTCTTCGGCGCCCGCCTCGCCTAACCTTGTATAAAATGATCACTGGCGAGGAGGCATGATGCCAAATACTTTCCAGATGTCTCAATCATGTTTCAAACGTGTCTCTAACGTGCCGGAGCATGATTCAAACATCGTTCGAACATGTCCCTAAACGTGTATAATACATTTGAACTACATGTTTCACTCAACGATATATTGGTTAGAGTCCGTAGCAATGTTGGGTCATGTTTGAAACGCTGCCCCGGCGCTTCGAACTTGGACGCTGCCAAGGGGTTGGTTCGAGCGTCCCGAGGTTCGTCCCCGCAATCTTCTCCAATCGTGCACCAAAGCACGCGGTGTTCAAGCGTGAGAACAATTTCTCGGATCACCCCAGTCTCCCCATCGACTGCGATGTCGGGCTCTGCCGAAGTGCTGGCTGCGATTGGCTCGATGAAGTCGGAGCTGCCCACGGCGATTGGAGCTGCTGACGCTCGGACGGACGCTTTGGAGGTACAGATGCAGGGCCTGCAGGCCCAACAAGTGACAGCTGTGCGGGAGATGCAAAGTCTAGTCAGCAATATGTCGGCCAGCTGGGGGGAGCGTTTCCAACAGGTGACGGGCTTTGCGATCATGGTTGACGATACCGGTGGCTGGCATGACTGTAAAGAAGGCACGACATCATCATCATTGACAGTGATAGAGGAAAAAATGGAGGCTAAGTTGAAGAGCGTTCAGGAGCAGCTTGCGACGATTTTACTTACCCCGTCGACTGCGGCGAGTACGGACAGTAGCAGTCCCCGCAAGCATCCAGCGGTCCACCAGTCGCCTGATATGCACACGGGTTCGATGCAGCACAGCGAGAAGGAACAGCACAACCCTTGCCGAATATGGATCGGTGGCTGGCCTCGGGAGGTACTCTCGCAGTACCGCAAGGAGCACTGGGAGTGGTGCGAAACGCAGGTGCCGCAAGATATGGTAGCAGATGTAGAAGCCTCGCTCCATCGTGCGAGCCGTTCGTAGTCAGTGATTTTCAAGTCAGAGGAAGCGGCGACCCGTTTCAAGTAGTGGGCGGTCACAACACCTTCGATGTGTAACGTTGTCGTGATCGTGCCAAGAAGTTTCCAAGTCGCGTTCGAGGTAGTTTTCCATTGCCTGCGCGCATGATGAAGAACACGCTCTCTTGTCTGTGGGGGGCCGATGAAGGCCAAGCTCACGATTAAAAAGGTTTCTGGGACGGTTCGCTTCGCATGGGTCGTTCTAGATTTGGCTCTCGCCGTTTTCAAGTTTCCACTGGCGCGGACTCCTGGGCCATATCCACACTGAAGTCGGAAGATGACCTATTTGTGATTGTACCGGGCCGGGAGGAGTTATACCGATAGAAGTCCAGTGGTGTGGAGATCGATTTCATCATCGACATTGTTGTGGAGAATAAGCCATCCCTCTAGGATGGGGTGCGGCGGATTCCCGCGGCAAGCTTTTTAGCGGTGCAGTGCCAGCTGAACTTTGAGAGCGGCATCTGTGATGATGCACTCGATTCAGCTGGGCATGCTGATCCAGCACCGCCGCCGCCTTTTTTGACTTTTTGCCGTCGGTGTCTGGTCCATCAATACATGCGGCACCGTGCGAGTCTTCGGGCCGTGAGTTTGCTTCTCCTTTTTGCCCCCCCCCCCCTCTCCCTTATCTGTATGTTATTGGCATGCTGGTGGCATGATCATGTCCATGCGCTCCCTGCGTCTTGATCGTGATCAGAAGAAGATGTGTATGTTGGAGCGTCCGTGTCTATCCCGTGATATAGTTGCTACCCAGGAAGCCCATGGCCAGGTGACCTTGACCACCTCGTAACTCAACTCCCATCGCATCTCTTTGGCTGCGCTTTCTTCCCTGACAGTGCTGGCGCCGGTGGCCTGGCCACCGCAGTCGGCAAGAAGTTCGCGCGCAACTTTTCAAAGATTGAGCGTCGTCCACTGATAGATGGCCGCGCGCTCTTGACAGATATGACGGGCCCCCGCGGACCGTGCAAGAGTTTTAATGTCAACGTGCCTAACCCGTCGGGTAACATCAACAGTTACCTTGCAGCGCTTCGCGTTCTCCGTTGTGAGGTCCCGATGTTTTCGGAGCATTGTACGACCGTTCTCGGCGACTGGGATTTTACTCTGGAAGGCGAGGGGCGTCGAAAAGCGCATGGGGGGCTCTGGGGCCCAGGGGGCCGCAGGCGCGTCCAGGCGTTCAACGGCATCCTGCCAGAGCTCATCGAGTTCCATAAGGTACGGACACACGTCGGGCGATCGTAGATAACGTGATTGATCACACTGCGAGGCTGGATCGTATTTACTGTTCGCTGCCTAGCGCTATTCTTGCTGATGTGAGTATTACAACACCCACGATCGGCCGCATCAATCGATATGCCGTTGGACCACATCCCTGCCATGTCGAATCTTCCGATATAGCCCCCAACCAGTCGGAGTGCAAGAATATCCCGCTATGGCTAACCATGTCTCCTGAGTTTGCTGAGGGGCTGGGCGGGCTCTTGCTTGCCCCCCCCCCCCCCACCCCCTGGTGCTGAAGAGAGTGCTGCGCGTTTGGCCAAGGCCGAACCATGCGTGAATCCTGCGGCGACGCGCGCGCGTCGACATATCAATTTTCGAGTTGCCAGCACGCGCGAGGAGTGTCATCATTGGTCTATGGCTGCTCTGCGTGTCCTTCGGCTGCAGAATGTTGGAATGATTGGTACTGCTATGGTTTGTTACCCCAAGCTTTCTGCATAGATTGATGACACTACTCTTGAATGTGCTGTCTGACCCCTCTCTGCCAGCGCGTTCGCGACCTGTATATGAAGGTTCTTGATGCGGAGACGACGGGGCTGGATAGCCCCCCCCCCCCCCCCCCCCCCATGGCATCCAGCGGCAGAAGGAGGAGAAACATGCCGCGCGGCGCCGAAGTTTTTGGCAGCAGTTCCGTCGTCGTGCTTGGCTTCAAGGAGTGGTTGGCGAACGCGGCGCCCCCTGCCCTTCCCCCGGGGCCTCCGCCGAGGCCGCGAGGACCCGCCCGGGAGATGTCTTCTGGTGAGGTGCAAGGAGGCCGCCCCAGGTGGCCTGGGCCACCGTCTTTTGTCCAACAGGTACCCTTAGGTGCTAATGTGTCTTGGGAAGTGGATGATGGTGCGTTCTTTGTTGACATCGTAAAGACTCGTGTGCGTAGTATGCCTGGGCCCGATGGGATCCCTTACTATTGTTGGCGCCTTGGGGATGCCCCGCGTGTCCTCTTCGGTTTGCATCGTGACCTGGTATCTTGACAGACTGATTCTCTTCCTCGGGACATGCTGGGGGTTATCATGGTTGCCCTGCCGACGGGGGACTCGCAAGGTGATGTTGGGGCCCACGTCCTTAGGGCACCCGAAAACACACACACACACACACACACACACACACACACACACACACACACACACACACACACACACACACACACACACACACACACACACACTTTCCATGGCGAGCACAGACGCAGAGCTCCTGAGCTCGCGCGTGCGCCGCCCATTGAACGAGGCTGCCATCATGTGGTCTCTCTTTCGCAAGCTTGTGTCTCTGGCCGCAGCATGGCTGCGCGCATTGTGCGTGCTGAGTCCTGGGCGCCCTCGGGGCACGTCTCTCTCTCGCTGACCCTGTTGGGCTACTCTGCCGCCTTCCCCGTCGATCTCGATTGACTGGTCTCTGGCGGTCTTGGAATAGCCGTATGTTTGATTTTGAGAATATTGCTTTAATATCTATCATGGATAAGGTCTATACTACGATTGACGTTGCTGGAGGGGTTCGCCAGGGGGGCCCGCCTCTATGATTCTTTTTTGTTTCGGAATTGCCCCGCTTCAGATTTACATCAGTAAGCGCTGCTGGGAATATCTACATCTCAAGCTTGATTATGCTGATGACTGCGCGCATGGTATTCGTGATGCTATTGCCCACCTCGGTCACCTGTTTAAAGTGGTTCAGTCTCTTGTGGCCGCTGTTGGCCTGGCTCTGAATATCCGCAAATGCCTGGTGCTCTGTCACTCTTCTGTATTTCAAGCTCGGCTGAAGCACTATATCGCGGCGCATCTTCCTGAGCTGTTGATGCAGATCCAGGTCGCCCTCTCGCGTGAGTACCTGGGAGTGATGATCGGCTGCTCCGCTCGCGAATGCTATTGGCAGAAGCCGGTTGCAGAGTTCGTTCCCCGCGTGAGAGGTGCGCCAGGCTGGCTTCGCATTTGCCAAGACTATCCCGGCGTTCCACGCCCTCTGCCTCAGTATCTTGTCCTTCGCCATGCACTTCGCACCTGTCGCGCGATGTGTGTGCGGCGTATAAAATGCTCTGCAGCTTCTGGTTGTTGGTCCGCGTTTCAGTTTTAATTATGAGATGTTGACGAACCTTGCCTCCCTGGGATCTCCAAGTAAGTTGAAAAAACCTGGAAGCTGCGCCTTGGGCTACGAAGTCCAGGCCAGTTCCGCGGTGCTCGGAAATTTTTGAGATATTAGAAGGCCTGGGAAGAGTATTCAAGAGTGACGAGGCCTGTCTTGTTCGCACGTCGTCAGGATGGGCCAGCGTGAGTTTCGCCCTTGCACTTTTGGCAACACGTCGAAAAGCTCGAGGCATCCTGGCGGCGTCTCCCAAGGGCATCCCTGTCGAGGGGAAGCTCTTCCAGGCCGCCGTCGACCGTGCGCTTGCTGCCTCGCCGGACTTCCCCCATGGTGCCAAGATCGACCCGATGATGAGGATGGGGAGGTGGATGGGTGAGGTTCCAGAAGATGCCGCGACGAAGGTCTCGAAAGCTGTCAAGTTTGTGACTCGGAAGGCGAGGCCTTATCTCAGATTGATTTTTTTGCGCGCACGATCAAGAGGTTCGAACGCGTCTGCCAGATTTAACTCTCAGTCTCATGGCTGTCTATTCGATTGCTGCGTTGATACTCGCGACCCCTCTCTCTCTGACCTAGGCGAAATTGCCCATTACTCTCGTTGCTCACGTTCCTACTGGACTTGCGAAATCTGGCTTGGAGAACTGATGCCTCCCATCTCTGAGTCCCCGCCTTGGCTCTTCTCCCTGCTTCCGACCCACGAACGCCCTCGCGCGGTGCTGCATTCAACTGCTGCAATGCTGGGCGCTTCTCTGTTTTCTGGCAATTGTCGCCGCCAACAGCTGCCGTCGGGCAGTGCGTCTCAGCAGATGCGCACTCGGATGCGAGCCACGGCGCGCAGGCGCCGTTCTGTTGCTGAGGCGTGGAGTCTTGAGCGAGGATGAGACTTCTTTTTGAGGCTCCGCGTAGTTCGCGAATGTATTTGCGTTTGCGTCTGGAGGATGGGGCCCTTGGACTCGAGGCACATGGCTCTGGTGGGCCCTCTGCACTGCTCTGCCCTGGAGGGCAGACCACCTTGCCAAACAAACGGACAAGGTCAGCGTGAACTGGCAAGAAAACGATAGAACAGTTAGAGTTTCCGTTGCCATGGCACAGGAGCCCAACCGTGATCATTGGATGCTGGAATTTGCCAGTCGCGACCGACGAGACCGGTCGCTACCAGTTTTGCTTCAATTTCCGGTATCGGTCGCGACCGATCGGTCGCGATCGGTGGCGACCCGTCGCGACCGAATCTGGGATCGGTCGCGATCGGCCGCGACCGATTTGGAGTGCCGATCTGTCGCTACCTCGAGAGATAACAACCAACCCTCACACCCACCAGGCTGATTTTTACATTTCCTTCCGGAACGCTTGCGGACTTAGTCGGCACGCCCCAGCGGCGACGATTGCGAATCGCGACGGTGCAAATATTTGTATAAAGCCGTGCTCGTTTTTATTCGACAGTTGTTGCGTGTTTATAAAAGCATTTTGCGTTCATAAAATTGCGGCATTGCACCTGCAATGTCCCAGGCAATTTCGTGCGCGGCAGCTTTTTATTTAAACGTTGCGGGTGTTTATTAATCACGCTTTTGCTCTATAACTGTGTGATTCCTTGGCCCTCGGCGCCTGATCTTTTCGCAAGTTGCCAGGGGCCTCTCTTTGAGCACGCGCAGCTGACGACGGTCGCTGGGTCACAAGCTCCACAGAGAAGCTTTGAATATATGAAGTGTGTTGCGGTGGGTGTGGTGGTGACTTGGGTCGCCTTCGCCGCCGATCGCGACCGAACAAATCGAGCATCCAATGATCTGGGGAGGGAGGAGGGGGGCGCCTTCTCTGAAGGGGCCCAGGGACACACCAATAGACAGACACAGATCCAAGGATGCCCCACGTGTGTCCATGTTTTCCGGAGGCTCGTCCCCCCCATTTCCCCTATTTTCCAATGTGTACGATCATTTGTGTCCGTGTGCGTGCTTTCTCTTCCTGACTCTCCTCTCTGGCGCCTCCTACAGCTAGCCAGGAGGCGGGGGGCGACTTCGGCTCGCGCCTCGCCTGAGCGCCTGCCGGCAGGACCTGCAGGCCGACCTCGGGGCCCGGCTAGCAGCCCTGGCCGCCGGCGGGGCGGGCGCCGCCGAGGCCAGTGCCGCCGAGAACGCTGGCGGCGGGCGCCCGCCGGGCGGCGCTGCCGTGCTAGAGGCTGGCGCTGCCGCGTGGGGGATCAGCAGACGTTTTCTGGGAGGCCACGCTCGACGAACAAACAGCGCCATAAGCGTAAAGTTTTTTGGCGTTCCGCGCGGGTATTTCTTGCGCCTCCAGCGCCGCCCCTGGCGCGCTCCGCACGCCAGGGACGGGGGCCCAACGCAGGTCCAAGAAATCCGCACGGAGTGCCAAAAGTTTATGTTTATGGTGTCTCTTCTTCTTTTGTTTATTATTAGTGTTGTTCTTATCATTATTATTTTTTCTGTTTAGTATTATTCTTCCTTTTCTTTTTCCCAACCATCCTGTGGTGTTGGGTCCTCGTTTTGAAGAGATGTCGCCTCGCGTTCCTCCTCCTCTCCTCCTGTTCCCCCTCCTCCCTACCGTCCGCATGCGTCACCCCCACCCAGTACAGCGTTTCGTGGCCCCATAAGGAGCCCCACCGAAGGTCCCAGTGCTACCGTCCGCATGCGTCCCCCCCCCCACCCAGTACAGCGCTTCGTGGCCCCATAGGGAGCCCCAGCGAAGGTCCCAGTGCTACCGTCCGCATGCGGCCCCCACACCCAGTACTGCGTTTCGTGGCCCCCTAGGGAGCCCCATCGAAGGTCCCAGTGCTACCGTCCGCATGGTTCCCCACCCCACCCAGTACAGCGCTTCGTGGCCCCATAGGGAGCCCCATCGAAGGTCCCAGTAATACCGTCCGCATGCGTCCCCCCCGCCCAGTACAGCGTTCCGTGGCCCCATAGGGAGCCCCACCGAAGGTCCCAGTGCTACCGTTCGCATGCGTCCCCCCCATCCAGTACAGCGTCTCGTGGCCCGATAGGGAGCCCCACCGAAGGTCCCAGTGCTACCGTCCGCATGCGTCCCCCGCACCCAGTACAGCGTTTCGTGGCCCCATAGGGAGCCCCACCGAAGGTCCTAGTGCTACCGTCTGCATGCGTCCCCCACGCCCAGTACAGCGTTCCGTGGCCCCGCAGGGAGCCTCGCCGAAGGTCCCAGTGCTACCGTTCGCATGCGTCCCCCACACCCGGAAATCTAAGTTGGCATTTTCACCCCACCCAGTACGGCGTTTCGTGGCCCTATAGAGAGCCCCACCGAAGCCCCCAGTGGCACCGTCCGCATGCGTCTCTGAAACACAATTTTGGTATTTTCACACCACCCACTACGGCGTTTCGTGACCCCGTAGAGAGCTCCACCGAAGCTCCCAGTGGGACCGTCCGCATGCGTCTCGGAAACCCAATTCGGCATTTTCATCCACCCAGTACAACGCTTCGTGGCCCCATAGGGAGCTCCGCCGAAGCCCCCAGTGGGACCGTCCGCATGCGTCCCGGAAACCAAAGTTGGCACACACACCCCTCATACGTTTCGTGGCCCCATAGGGAGCTTCACCGAAGCCACCACCTGGGACCGCCCGCATGCGTCCCACTCACCAGGTTTTGCATTTACTCCTCATACGTTTTGTGGCCCCATAGGGAGTTCGCCCGACGGCCCCAGTACTACCGCCCGCATGCGTCCCCCCCCACCCAGTGCAGCGCTTCGTGGCCCCATAGGGAGCTCCACCGAAGCCCCCAGTGGGACCGTCAGCATGCGTCCTGGAATCCACATGTGGCACACCCCTCATACGTTTCGTGGCCCCATAGGAAGCTCCACCGAAGCCACCAGTGGGACCGCCCGCATGCGTCCCACACACCAAATTCGGTATTTTCACCCCACCCAGTACGGCGTTTCGTGGCCCCATGGGGAGTTCGCCCGACGGCTCCAGTTCTACCGCCCGCATGCGTTTCCCCCCACCCAGTGCAGCGCTTCGTGGCCCCATGGGGAGCTCCACCGAAGAAAATGTTCACAATTGCGGTACCTACAACTGCATATGGTTGGGTCCGTCGCCAGGATAATTGTTCTTCTTCTTCTAGGATCAGCAGGCGCCTTCTAGGAGGCCACGTGCAAACCCGACCCCACCACCCGACGATTTCGAAGAGAGGAGGTGGGGTCGGGTTCGCTTGTGGCATCCTCTCTCAGGAACGATCCTCTGGGGCCCCTTTCGGAACCAGCAGAGGGGGCCCTTTTGTCGCCCCCCACATGTAGTAGGCACCCCCCCCAATACCACCCGCGCGAGGCCGTGCCGGACGTTGACGTTTACGGCCGTCGTCCCTCGCTCGAGACGTCCTTGCGATCCATGCAGGGCGCACTCTTCAGCATCCCGCCTGTTCGACCTGACCCGCCGGGGCCCGCCTTCCCGACCGGCCCGCTAGGCGTAAGTCGGGCACGTCCCTCTACAGGAGGAGTATTAAACGATTGTCAAGATAGAGTCAGGGGACGAATTTCTGCGTATGTTTGAATATTTTCTGAATATGTTTCTGATTATCTTTCATTTTTCGTCGAAAATCCCCCTGCAGGAAGACATGCCCGACCTAATGCTAGGTTCTGCCCGCCCGATCTGCCCGTCTGTTTCTACCACGTGGTTTTCTGCTCCTCGCCCCCCTGCTAATCTCTCTCGTGTTCCATCCTTCTCCCTCCCCCTTCCACCCGTCGTCTCTTCCCATTGTTTTGGGGCTGCGCTACATACACGTGGCAGGTGAGGAGTAAATTCCCCCACGGGGGTACGATCGAGGACGAAGAGGGCGCGAACCGAGAGTTTGGGATATACGTGTTGAATAGCACGCGAGCAGATAGGAGCGAACAGTTTTAACATGACTTTTGTTGAACTCTCACGTCTCAGGAATAATCATTGTTAATCCTCCCCGTCCGGTGCACATTGTTTTTTCTATTGAAGTGCCCTTCCCGGGGCTCGCACCTTGTTTTTCCCAACCATCTTGTGGTGTGGGGTCCTCGTTTTGAAGAGAGCGCCCCGCGTCTCTCCTCCTTTCTTCCTTCCTCCTCCCCCTCCTCCCTCCTCCCTCCTCCCCCTCCTTGCCTTTGCTCTCGGCACACCTCTCACACGTTTCGTGGCCCCATAGGGAGCTCCACCGAAGGCCCCAGTTGGGGTGTTCGCATGCGTCTCCCCCACCCAGGACAGCGTTTCGTAGCCCCATAGGGAGCTCCACCGAAGTCCTCAATCGGGGTGTTCGCATGCGTCTCCCCCACGCAGGACAGCGCTTCGTGGCCCCATAGGGAGCTCCACCGAAGGCCCCAGTGGGGGTGTTCGCATGCGTCTCCCCCACGCAGGACAGCGTTTCGTGGCATGGGGAGCTTCACCGAAGGCCCCAGTGGGGGTGTTCGCATGCGTCTCCCCCACCCAGGACAGCGTTTCGTAGCCCCATACAGGGTGTTTGCATGCGTCTCCCCCACCCAGGACAGCGCTTCGTGGCCCCATAGGGAGCTCCGCCGAAGGCCTCAGTCGGGGTGTTCGCATGCGTCTCCCCCACGCAGGACAGCGTTTCGTAGCCCCATAGGGAGCTCCACCGAATGCCCCAGTGGGGGTGTTCGCATGCGTCTCCCCCGCCCAGGACAGCGCTTCGTGGCCCCATAAGGAGCTCCACCGAAGGCCTCAGTCGGGGTGTTCGCATGCGTCTCCCCCACGCAGGACAGCGCTTCGTGGCCCCATAGGGAGCTCCACCGAAGGCCCCAGTGGGGGTGTTCGCATGCGTCTCCCCCGCCCAGGACAGCGCTTCGTGGCCCCATAGGGAGCCCCACCGAATGCGTTGCTTACAAAGACGGTACCCACAACTGCATATGGTTGGGTCCTTCGCCAGGCTAATTATCAGGGAAAATATCGAGGGTCAAACTGTGTCGTTGGCCCCCGGCTTACAAAAACAACAACAACACCAACACCAACACCAACAACAATAGCAACAACAACAACAGCAACAACAACAACAACAACAACAACAACAACAACAACAACAACAACAGCAGCAGCAGCAACAACAGCAGCAGCAGCAACAACAACGGCTCCCGCCTGATATTTCCTCGCAATTCATTGAAGAATCGCGCTTTCGCTTAGGACTTCCTTAGGACTTATTCTCCCGGCGCTCTGGAGTCGCGCTCTCGCTAGAGACTTGCTTGCAATTTACGGAAGAATAGCGCCCTTGCAATTTACTCCAGCGCCGCGCTCCCGACACCCAGGCACTCAGGAGTCGCGCTCACGCTTAGGACTCCCTTACAGACTATATAGGAATCGGGATCTCGCTGCCCTTCGTGGCCTCGTTGCAGCCCTTCGTGGCCTCCTCGCTGTGTTTCGTGGCCCCGTTGCAGCCATCGTGGCCCACTCGTTGCCCTTCGTGGCCCCGTTGCAGCCCCTCGTGGCCTCCTCGCTGCCCTTCGTGGCTCCGTTGCAGTCCTTCGTGGCCCCTTCGCTTTGTTTCGTGGCTCCTTTGCAGCCCTTCGTGCCCCCCTCGCTGCCCTTCGTGGCCCCGTCGCTGCCCTTCGTGGCCCCGTCGCAGCCCTTCGTGGCCCCGTTGCAGCCCTTTGGGGCCCCCTCGCTGCCCTTCGTGGCCCCGTTGCATCCCTTCGTGGCCCCCTCGCTGCCCTTCGTGGCCCCATATGTATGCCCTTCGTGGCTATGCATCTGTCCTACGTGGCCCAGTTGCTACCCGTAGTGGCCTCATCGTTGCCTTCTGTGGCCCCGCATTATCTGCCCTTCGTGGCCCCCGCTCGTTCGCGCTCTTCGTTGCCCCATACGCATTCCCTTCGTGTCCCCGCTGTTGCCCTTCGTGGCCTTTCGTGTCCTTGTGGCCCTGCTGTCGTTCTCGTTCGCTCTCGCTTTCGCTCGTCGTCGTCGTCGCCGTCGTCGTCGTCGCCGTTGTCGTCGACGTCGTCGTCGTCGTCGTCGTGGTCGGTCCCCTGTCCGTCCCTCTTGGTGTCGGGTCGACGGTCCGCGGCCGCCCCGCCGATCAGTGCTGCCGCTGGCCAGGCCGACGGTCCGCGGCCGCCCCGCCGCTTGCCGGGGCCCGGCCTGCAGGGAAGAAAGGTATACCCCCCAAAAGGAGTTCGATCGAAGACGAAGAGGGCGGGTATCGAGGGTTTGGGAAATAGGAATTTTGGGCACTCGAGCAGATAAGGGCGAACAGTCTTAAAATGATTGTTGTTGTTGTTGTCGTCGCCTCGCGTCCCATCTGCGACAAACCCGCGACCCACCAGCGACCCGTCCAAGACCCACCCAAGACCCACTCGTGGCACACCCGCGACCCACCCGCGACCCACTCCGCGACCCTCTTCTGAGCGCAGCAGAGAACCGTACCCACAGCTGAGTGGATTTTTCTAGAAGGTCCTCGGGGGAAAGCCCGCCGACCTCGGCATGAGCACTTTGGTTGCGGCTGTAGTCGATTTGGCCGTTCTGGGGCGTCACATCGACCAGAACCAGTACGAAGTTGGTTTGGGTGTTCCGGCGAATCTTGGCGTGCACAAAACGTCCTCCAGGGTGTGTCCTCGATGTGGTTGTGGTTGCTTGTAGCCCCCGCGCCTCTCGCGACCCGCCCGCAACCCACCCGCGACCCTCCCCGCGCCCGCCCCCTCACTCTCATCCGCAACTGCGTTGTGCTACATATCCAGATCCACCGCCTGCCAAGGTCCCCGAAGATCGATCGCCCAGGCGGTAGTTATTGATACATCCCCGCCGCACAGAGGAGGTGATGGAGAAGAATGAGGATGAGGATGAGGTGGAGGAGGAGGAGGAGAATGAGGAGGAGGAGGAAGAGGAGGAGGAGGAGGAGGAAGATGAGGAGGAGGAGGAGGAAAAGGAGGAGGAGGAGGCATGGAGGAGGAATGGAGGAGGAATCGAGGAGGAATGGAGGAGGAGAAGAGGAGGATGAGGAGGATGAGGAGTAGCAGGAGAAGGAGGAGGACGACGAGGACGAGGATCGAGGATCGAGGTTTCTTGCGAGGCCGCCGCCGCGGACTCCGCCGGCGGTCGCCCGCAGGGCGCTGCCGCAACAATCGGTTCGGGACGTATCTTGGGGTGGATTCTTGGTACGGCAGGTTTGCGTCGTGTCGACAGGCGGCGACCCCGCCGCTAGCGTGCCACGTTCAACGCCGCTGGCGACCCAGACTCGGTCGATGTGGAGCGATTCGACGTTTCGGCAGCGGCCGATCATTCAAGGTTGAACGATCCTCGCGGTGAGCCCCTAACCTCGATCCTCAAACCTCGATCCTCCATCCTCGATCCTGGATCGACGAAGACGGCAGAGACGACGGCGGAGGCGACGGCGGCGGCGGCGGTGCCACCCCCCCTGCGAGCGGCCGGGCACGGCGATGCTGCCGCCCCCTCAGCCAGAGCCCCCCAGCCCGCCAGAGGAGGCGCGCCCCGGCCGCCCGATGTCGTCGTCGACAACTCGGGCAGACGCCATAGAGGGTCATCACTGGTGATCGTTTGCTTATTCCTTGTTCTGCCGATCAGCGCGGGCCCTCGCACCCCCCCCCCCTCCCCATGGAAAAGATCTCTTAGCTTTCTTCGTCGCCTGTTTCGAGCAGGTGGGGCCTCCCCAATAATGAGGACGCACTGCTGCAAACAGTGGCACTAAGCAGAGGTCCGGAGCCAGACCCTCCCCCCTCCCCCCTCCCCCCTCACCTTCCGCCCAATGTCGACCGAATAAGAAAACGCTCACCTTGGCAATCACATGCGAACTCTCCAGTCAGGACGTTGAAACAAGGACCTCTTCGGGCTCAGGAGGGGCTCTGGTTTTCGGGCCGTTCCTCAGATCTAGTTCTGGGGACCTTATTCGAAGCCGCGGTTCGCCATGGCCAAACCACGCCGCTTCGTTTCTCACTGAGCAATTCTTCTGGTAGCACGATGACTGTACCCGAGCAGGTCAGAGGTCTGAGGCGAAAGCTGGGTTTCCGAATCCGAGGGATGTCTGCATCTAGCCCCAGCGTCGCTTGGACCAGCAGGGGTAGGGTTCGCATATTGCCGCGGAGCCACCCACGGTCGGGAGGATCGAAGTCTATGGCGCCCTCGAGGGCGCGAAATTCATCGCGCTTCGCGGTTCTACTCCGATTCCTCATCCTCCCCCTTCTCCCCTAGAGGGCGGCGCGAGCGCGCCATGTCATCCGCGCTTCGCGCAGCGCGAAGTTGGGCGCCCTTGGGGATGGAGAGAACGCAAGCGATGGACAGCAGTAGTTCCCGTTCCTGCCCTTTCTCAGCGGGGCTCGCTGCAGGTGTCACCACCCGTCGCCCCACGGTGGCCGCTGCCTGTTACGGACGGCATCCCTTGCCGATGCTTCTCGAGCCGTCAGTGCCTCCCGTCCCTCCCGCCATCCGCGGCCACCTTCCGCCCTCCTCTCCCCCTCGTGCCGTCAGACAATTCGAGTCCACCCGCACTGCAAGGATGGGCAACCTTCCCCAGGGTGCCCCTGCATCCTTTCCCGTCGGCCCATCCCTTGCCGCTTTCGCCGTCCGCTCCCCGCCCCCAAAGCAGAGCGTCGACATGGCCCTCCAAGGCCCTGGCATCCTTACCGCGTATCCCTATTCTACTGGTTGACTGTAGTGTTCCGTGCCCAGGATTCCTAGAGCGCGCGTGCGGATTGCCTCTGCCGCGCTGCGAGGACAACAAGCTTTGGGCGGCGTTCGCTAGTGAGCATCGTACCGATCTCTTCTGTCCACGTCTTGGGCGATGCCGATGCAGTCGGACCGAGGTGCAAGGTCGAGGCCGGTTCGGGGAGGCCACCCTGATGCTCTTCGAGCTGGTCGGATGCTCGTGTGCATCCTCGGGAGGGTACGCTTGGATGTTCTGTGTGTTTTGGCCGGCAGAGGGTCTCGTGTCCTTGGGGGATGCTCTATCTTTGGTATGGCTGTGCCAGGCTGGACGAGGAGTGGTGGTTGTTTGGGAAAAAGGTGGCGGGCGGTACGAAATCCGCTGCGTGCAGCTGGTGTCGGCGCGACCGCCAGGCACTCTCCTCGACACACTGGGTGTCGCCAGGCTCTCCCGAGGATCGAGCTCCGATGAGCGACCGCCGCGTGCTTTTTTGTCACGAGTTTTTCAGAGGGGCTCTGGAAGGGTCGCGGGGTCCTGATGGGGTCCTCCGCGGTGGAGGCCCCCTCCCCCCTCCCTGATCATCGGATGCTGGAATTCTCCAGTCGCGACCGACGAGATCGGCCGCTGCCTATTTTGCTTGAAGTTTCGGCATCGGTCGCGACCGACAGAAAGTCGGTATCCAATGCTCTGGGCTCGGCAGTTCCTGGACAGAGTTGTCGAGGAGGAGGATGAGGAGGAGGAGGAGGAGGGAGGAGGAGGAGGAGGAGGAGGAGGACGGAGGTGGAGGACCGAGGAGGAGGAGGACCGAGGAGGAGGAGGACGGAGGAGGGAGGACGGAGGAGGAGGGCCCGGGCGTCCACGGAGGCTCTCGTGCGTCGCCACGGCCCGTGGCGGCTCGGACGGCCTGCCATGACCTGCGCTTGGGCGTCGGGGTGCTCGTTTGTCGGAGCGGCTTCCCTGTCGCGCCCTTGCCGCGCCCTGCAGACGCTCGCGAGCGAGGAGGGCCCCCGACGACGGAGGCGGAAGGCTTTTCGATTCGAGGAGGCTTCCTCGGAGGCCTCGGAGGGCTGGCCTGCGGGAGGACCCAAGGACGGGGCCCCTGCACGGCTGCGCCAGGAGCACCTCGAGGAGCACCCGACGTGGCCCCCAGGGCGGCGGCGGAGTCCGAAGTGTTTTTGGGCCTCTCGAGGCCCCGGCGGGGCCCCGTGACCGTCAGCAGGCGACGCGGGACGAGAGGCCGGTCCCCGGGCCTCTGAGGGGGGTCTCCAGAGGTCTCTGGAGGTGTGCGGATGTCTCCCGCGGCCCACAAGCGAATATGTTCCATAAAACAGCATAGCAGACAAGAGAAAGCAAACGTCCCCCCTACACACAGGAGCGAGGACGGTGGAGGGAGAAGACAAGAGACGGAGGGACGGGTACGTGGAGGAGGGGGCAGGGGATGGTGATGATGATATTGATGATGATGCTGCTGATGGTGATGCTGATGATGATTACGATGCTGCTGATGATGCTGATGATGATGAGGATGAGGATGATGAGGCTGATGCTGATGCTGATGCTGCTGCTGATGATGCTGATGCTGCTGATGATGATGCTGATGCAGATGAATATGATGATGGTGATGCTGCTGATGCTGCTGCTGATGATGATCATGCTCATGCTGATAAGACGAGGATGGGGAGGAGGAGGAGGAGGAGGAGGAGGAGGAGGAGGCCTCCATGGCTGGGTTCCTGGAGACCGCGGGAGGTCCACCGCTTCAGAAGCGGCGACTTCTCGGCCGAGAAGGCGCGGCGCGCTGCTGCTCGCGCGGGCCCGGGGTTCGTGCGCGGGCGGCCTGTCGCTCCTGCCCTCCTGAGGCATCGAGCAGGGGCTCGGCTGCAGAGCTGAGTTGCTGCAGAGTTAGTTTTCTCGTCGGATCTACGAGAACATGCCTAGAACTCCCAGTAGATTTGTTGCGAAAGCTATGCGTATTTATCGTCGATTCGATGGGAAGAATTAAATTCTGGAGCGAAGGCAGAGAAGTGGAGAGGGAGGAGCACAGAGAGGAGGAAAGATACCGATGCCGATGCTCTTCCCTCGTTTTTCGCCGTTTGGAGGCCTCCTGGGAGGCCCTCGCCGCCGCCGCTGGAGTCGCATCGACATGCGGGTCAGAACATGCCCCGCGAGAGGTCCGGGGAGTGGCGCGTATCGGTGCGTCTTGGTTTTCCCAGAAGTGGAAGGAGCAGGAGGTGCAGATTTGACGGAGCGAATGTGGTATCATTCCACAATGGCGAGAACACTCATGTTGTTATCATGCCAAAGCAGTGGCAAGCATGAGGGTACGGATGCTCGGGTGTGCGAATGCGGTGAACATAGGGGAAGTCGGGGGGGACCACGAAACTCCAGAACTTTTGGACACATGTGCGGCATCCTTGGATCTGTGTCTATCTATTTGTGTGTCCCTGGGCGCCTTCAGAGAGGGCGGCCTCCTCCTGTATGCAATCCCCGGGCCCCCGGTGCGCCCCAGCTCTGGGAGCGGCTGTCCAACGGCTCCGCCGGCGACGTCTGCAGCTCACTGACGGACGCCGCGTCGGTCCTGGAGCTCAACGGGCACGGCGCTGGCAGGCTCCCTGCCGTCGCGGCGCGGCAGCAGCACGGGAACGTGACCTGCGCGGGGAGAGCAGGGCGGGGGGGGGCAGGTGGATGTTGAAGGATAACTAACGGGGAGAGCGGAGGAGGGAGGAGGAGGAGGAGGAGGAGGAGGAGGAGGAGTACAGGGATGGGTCGCATGAGAAGAGGGACGGGAGGAGGAGGAGAAGGAGGAGGAGGAGGAGGAGGAGGATAATAATTAGGGGGGGAGACCAGAAGCTGTGGGAGGAGCAGGAAGGGAGGGAGGGAGGGAGGGAGGGAACGGATCATCGGGGAGCAGTCTTTGGGGCCCCGGTGCCGTTTCGCCCTCCTGGAGGGTCGGGGGGAGAAGCAGGTCCTCTTCCTCTACTCCCTCCGCAGCAACATAAGACAAGCACGGGGATAATGTATGTTGGCCAGCGTGGATCCCGACCAGAGCGTCATTGATTGCGCCCAGGAGGTGGAAGCTCTCCCGTGTGAGCTGCGTGGTGTGAGCCATGGGGGTGGGAGATGCGCGGAGTAAGCTATGCAGTGCAAGTTATGTGGTGTGAACTGGATGTGGAAGCTGTGGGGCGTAGTCTACAGGATGTAACCTGTGGTGTGCGAGCTATGCCGTGCCAGCTTGGTGGTGTAAGCCATGTGGTGAAAGCTAGGTCGTGGAAGCTCATATCACGGGGTGTCCACAAGGCGCTCACAAGGCGGTACGCGCGGCAACGTGGCGCAGCCTCGGCAAACCCACCCAGCGCGCAATGAGATCTCCCCAGAATTCATGGCCCTCGTCTTCTTCTTCTTCTTCTTATCCTTATTATGTTTCTTCTTATTCTTCTTCTTTCAAGGCGTCGCCTGACCAGCACCCCCTGGGCCGCGCACGTGCCTCGTGCCGTGGTTTGCGCCGTGGTTTGCGAACCCCTCTCTTGGACGCCCCCCCCCCCACATGGACCCCCCCGGGACGGAGCGGAGGAGCCGCCCTCCAGGGCCAGGAAGGAAGGCGAAAGAGGGAGCAGGCAGCAGCGGATCATCAGCAGCATCCGACGCTTTCAGGCGCGTGGGCTCACGACGGGACCCGCTTTTCTGTGCAACATCGGCGCGCTCCGTCGCCAAATGAGGCCGCACCGGCCTGATGTCTCGTGGGGTGCTTTCCCCGATCCGTGGATCTGGCGCTCGCGAGCCAGTGGGGGGCCACATGCGGACCCTACCCCTACCCCCTACGATTTCTGAGGGGGAGGGTGGGGTTCACTTCGTTCGGGCGCTCCCGAGCGAAGTGAATTCCACCCTCCCCCTCAGAACTCGTGGGGGGTAGGGGTAGGGTTCGCATGTGGCCCCCTAGCCAGATCCACGGATCCCAAGTCCATGTCAGCGTGTGCCCAGCGAACTACGGCGCGTGGACGAACGACAGTTCCCGTGATCATACGCAATATCGGCGCGCTCCGCCGCCGAATGCGGCCGCACTGGACTCATGTCTCGTGGGGTGTTTCTCCCCCCTTCGGTAGCAGATCATGGGAGCCTGGTATACCCTTTCAATTCGTTTTTAGCGTCGACTAGCGTCGATTAGCGTCTGGGACTCGATGAGATAGCGCCGATTTGGCGTCGGATAGCGTCGGATAGCGTCGATTTAGCTTTGATTTGGCGTCGATGTGCGTTGATTCGCCGCAAGAGTCGACAAGATTGTATCGACGGCTCCCATGAGTTGCAACGGAAATCTCCCGCGTCTCCCCCGTGTTCCTCTCGCCCCTCTCTTCCCTGTGTTTCCCCCCCCCCCCCGACCTCCTGGCTGGCTGCAGGAGGCGCAGTAGAGGAGAGAACACGTACACAGACACAAATGATCTTCGGTTCCCAGGAGCGAATTGGAAAATATGGGAGGTGGGGGGACGACGAAACTCCAGATAATATGGACACATGTGTGGCATCCTTGGATCTGTGTCTATCTATTTGCGTGTCCCTGGGCGCCTTCAGAGAGGGCGGCCTCATTCTCCCTCCCCAGTTCGTTGGGTACCCGACTTGCTCGGTTGCGATCGGTAGCGACCGATCGCCACTCTAACTCGATCGCGACCGACCGCGACCGATCCCCAAATCGGTCGCGAGATCGCCACCGATCGCGACCGATTGGTTGCGAGCGATCGGTCACGACCGATTTTGAAGCAAATCGGTCGCGACCGATACCGAAATTCGAAGCAAAATGGGTAGCGACCGATCTCGTCGGTCTCGATTGGAATATTCTGGTATCCAGTGATCAGGGCTCCTCCAGCCCTTGAAGCTGGCTGTGGGTGTGAGGTGGCCCAGCACTGGTTCCGGCCAGCAGGAAAGGGCAGGTTCGGGGTCCTGGGTTCGGGAAGGTTGCTGACCTTTTTCTACTTCTGGGGGCCGTTTTCGGGCTCCGGAACAGTAGAAAACGGATCCAAGATGATACATTCCGCCAGATAGACCCCGGGAGGGGTCTGGGGACCGTTTTTGAGCAGATTTGGCTTCATCCCCCCTCCTGACCGACATCCTAAGGTCCCAACCAATTCAGACCCCCTGGTTGCCTCCAACCCCGCCCCCTCTCCCTCCCTCAAGGAATACCCGCCTCCCATCCTCGAATTTCAATCGTGATTTGGCGACGCGTCCCGCTTTCATGCAAACTGAGCGCGCTCTGTCGCCAGTCAGCCGGCACTTCAATCGTGCTTTGGGGAGCTGTCTCTCCGATCCACAGATCCTTAATCCATGTCAGCGTGTGTCTGACACCTCCACCTGTCCTCCCCCTCCCGCCCCTCCCGCCCTGAGCTCCTCTTCGCCCTCACGAGAGCTTTTTTTCATTCCTTGGCGATAACGGGCGTTACCGGGGGGAAAGGGGACGGGGATGGAACGGTGACCTCAAGTTTCGCGCAGGCGCCGCCGTCTGTTCTGGAAAAGCCAGCGACAGCTCGGAGGTCAGCGCGAATTGTGATGTACCTGGAGGGCGGGGGGGGGCCAGCTGGGGCTGGCAACGTCCGCTACCGCGAAAAATAAGCACGCTCTCCATCCTCCCGCAGCTCTTATGCTCCCAGAGAACCACCTTCCCCTCCCGCCCCCGCCCCGCCCGCCCAGCCCTCCCGACGCCCGGCGGAACATCGCCAACGGCCGCGCCTCCGATAACTGGAACATCATCAACCAAGGTTGGCGCCCTCCCCTTCTCGCTTTGCAGGGCTCGTTTCGGTTCCCCCGATTCGATTCGACCCGATGCCGATGGGTTCCGATGCCGATTCGATTCGACTTGGGATTCCGATCTGGGATCCGAGTTCTCACTGCAGGCCTACAAGCCTGCCGATGTCTGCCGATTCGACTTGTCCCGGCTCGGCTGCCGATATCCGTCGATCCGACTCATGTCCATCGCCGATCCGACTTGTCGATTCGATTCTGGGCTCTCCTGCCCCCCCCCTCCCTTCGCGCCGAGCCTCAGGGGAGAAGCATGCACTGACACCGCTTGGAGCCGGCTGGGGGTCTGAGGTGGCCCAGCCCTGGTTCTGACGGGCAAGCAAGGAAGGCAGTTTCGAGGTTCTGGGTTCTGGAAGGGTTGTTGTTTTTTTGCTGTTCGGCCTTCGGGGGCCGTTTTCGGCACGAAGGCAGCGAAATACGGATCCTGTGTGAAAAACTGCACCAGATAGATCCGGGGAGGGGTACGCGGACCGATTTTCAGCGGATTTGGCTTCATCACCCCTCCCTGACCGATTGTCTGGGGTCCCAGCCAGCGTCGAGGCTCAGCGGAGGAAAAAATACCGAGCTGCTGCCCTTGTCTCGTGTTCGCATTTGGGGGCCTCGTGGGAGGCCCTCGTCGCCACCGCTGGATTCGCCTCGACATCGCGAAGGCCTGACGGCCGGTGCCGCCGACCCTGAATGGGGACGACGACGACGACGACGACGACGACGACGACGACGACGACGACGACGATGACGGCGACGGCGACGGCGACGGCGACGGCGACGGCGACGACGACGACGACAAACATCCACCAACTTTCTTTGAATCTACCCTCTTGGGGTTGTCTTGGCAGTGCTTTTTGGATTTTCTTGGACCTATTTGGGGCTTTTTGGGGGGTTCTTGGGCGCCTCTTGGGGCCTCCTGGGGGGCTCTTGGGGTGGAAGGCTCGAGCGGTCGATTGGTGCTCCCCCTCTCGGGAGCCTCTCCCAGAAGGGGTCTGGAGGGGTGGAGGTACCAGACGCGGCGGAGGTCAGGGCGGAGGTTAGGGTCGGTTCAGGTCGAGAACTTGCAAGGCCGTGGGGGTCGGGGTTCGGGGGCAGGGTCGGTTCCGGGGGTGTTTTAAAGTCGAGGTCGCAGAAGGAGTTTGGAGGAGTGGAAGTGCCAGGCCCCGCGGGGGTGGGGGGTCCCCATAATAGAGATCCAAGATGAGGTCTGGAAGGGTGGGGGTGCTGGACGCGATGAGGGGGTTCAGGGTGGGTATCAGGGGAATCAGGGTCGGTTCCGGGCGAGGAATTGCAGAGTGGGGGGTCTCCAGACCAGAGGTCCCAGACGAGGTCCGGGAGGGGTGGTGATGCCAGACGCGGTGGTGGTCAGGGTGGGGGTCAGGGGGTCAGGGCCAGTTCTGGGTGAGAAATTGCAGGGCGGGAGGTCCTGGAACTTGACGTTTCAGAGGAGGTTCGGAAGGATGGGGATGCCAGACTCGGTCGAGGTCAGGGTGGAGCGGTTGAGGGAGAGAACTTGCAGGGTGGGAGGTCCCTAAACCAGATGTCCCAGAAGAGGTTTGGAGGGGTGCCGCGGCCAGGTGCGGTTTGGGTCAGGGTGGAGGTCAGGGTGAGAAATTGGAGGGTGGGAGGTCCGCAGACTAGAAGTAGTCCCAGATGGGGTCTGGAGGGGTGGGGGTGCCAAGCGCGGTGAGGGTCAGGGTGGTGGTCAGGGTCGATTCCAGGCGAGAGGTTGCAGGGTGGAGCTCCCTATTCTGGAGGTCCCAGAAGGGGTCAGGATGGGTTGGGGTGCCAGTCGCAGTGGGGGTCATGGTGTGGGTCAGGGTCGGTTCTGGGCAAGATCGTGTAGAGAGCGGGCGCCCTGAACCAGACGCTCCAGGATTGGTCTGGAGGAGTGGGGGTGCCAGGCGCGGTGGGGTTCAGGGTGGAAGTCAGGGTCGGTTCTGGGCGAGAGAGTGCAGGATGGGTGGCCCCCTCAGGAAAGGTCTCAGAAGTGGGTCGTCGCCACCGCTGGATTCGCCTCGGGAAGCGGGGGTGTCGGTAACTACCTTCGGCAGTCTGCCGCCCCAGAGTTCTGACACGCCAGGAGCAAACAACGGTATACGTACGTCTGAGATTCCCCAGGGGAAGTCAAGTGAGCCCCTCGATGGGCCCAGTGAGTCAGCTAGCCTACTTGAGTCCCTCGAGAGCCCGCCAGCCATAGCCTCTCGCTCTCTCTATTTCTGTTCTCTGCCCGTCTCCGTGCCCCGTGCTCTGTGCCCGTCGCCGCGTTTGGCTCCCAGGCCGGCCTTTTAGTTGTTGCTCTCGTACCCGTCTCCTTCGGAGCCGCCGCGTGAGCAGAATTTCACGGAACGCGAGCCTCGCGGGGATTGCATTTCGAGCGATTGCAGAATCATCAGTTGCACAATCAGACTGGTATATCGGAGCTTGTGGTTTCGATTGTGGGCGTGGCCGCGCTCTCACCGACGGACGTGATTTTGAGCCCATACGCTACAGCGGAAACTTCAGAGATGAACGGTCAAGGTCAGGGTCGATCGTACTACCGCGACGATGAGATAGTTGTGGTCCGGGACGGACTGCCGCACCACACGGGCGCGAACCCCGCCTTGTTGAAGGAATACACGAAAAGAGTCAACCTGGCGCTGGCGCGGCTCGAGGGTTCGGTCTCGGACGAGGACACTCGCCTAGAGAAGAAGCAGAGAAGGTTTCGGGTGAAGTTTGTGGATGGGCTACACGGGCGAGCCTGGAAGAGAGCGGAGCATTTGGCGGCCAATCCCAAGGAGCTGAAGCGGAGAACGGCGAACAGTTGGTTTTCGACGCGCTGGCGACGCTCGACAAAGAGGCAATCGTCAAGAAGGGCATGGCGTTCGATAGCTTCTTCAAGTGGAGCTACCGTAAGCGCGGCACCGACATGGGCGAGCACCTGGCAAATAAGGAGAAGTTGTGGTAGGACCTGCAGGAGAAGGACAGCACGACGAGGTTATCAGACGATCTGATGGCCTACTTCCTGCTGGACGGCGCGGGTCTGACGGAGGATCAGAAGAGGGGCATCGTGATCAACAGCGGCTGGGAGTACAACTTGGAGGCTTTCCAGCACGCGCTCAGGGTCAACTTCCACGACGCTCACGAGAAGGAGCGCAGGAACCCGCAGCACCAGCACCAGCACAAGAAGAGCAACCATAAGTGGAGCAACGGTCACCGGGGCAAGGCGAACCAAGTGGAGGACCACGAGGAGCCGGAGATCTCAGAAGAAGAGTTCGACGACGAGGAGCAGGCCAACGCGGTCGAGGAGCAGGGTGACGACCACAGCGACGCTGGAGTTTCCTACGACGACGAGATCTTCGAGGCGTACTCGGCCTTCGAGGCGGCGCGGAGGAAACTGAAGGACACGCAGAAGCAGCGAGGAGTCTTCAAGGGCGAGGTTACCTTCGAGGAGTGGCAGGAGGCGATCAAGGAGGAAAAGAAGCGGACGCGATGTGGAGCCTGCGGTCGCATCGGACACCTGGGCGGGAGACAAGGATTGCCCGAATAGTGGGCAACGAGGAGCCAAGAAGTTCGGAGGTAAGGGCGCCAAGCCGACGGGAAAGGCGAAGCCCGGGAAGCCGAAGCGCGCGTTCTTCACGTTGGACGAGAACGACGACGACGACGTCGAGATGGACGAGGCCTACGCGGGCGCCTTCGCGGTCGACGGCGAGTCAGAGCAGCGTGACTTTGACGAGCAGGACGACAGCGACTCGTTTCAGGAGGGCGACAGCGACGACGAGGTCGGCGTCGAGCGCGAGGACGGCGGCTACCACAACAGGGACTACGACAAGGACCGAAAGAGGTCGCAGGGACCAGCAGCGGCGGCAGCGACAGCAAAACCCAAACCCAAGGCGAAGCCGATGATCAAGCCGACGAAGGCGCCAGAGGTGGGGGACAGCATTCCGACCGAGAACTTTGGAGAGTGGAAGACCCGCCTGAGCGAGCTGGATTTGCAGGTCAGCGGCAAGCGCGAGATCCTCATCGAGCGGCTGATGGGTTACAACGCGGGCACCCCACAGGTCGAGAGGGGGTGCAGCACTGCCAGGGCGGCGGGAGCATCGTGTTCGGGATCTTCGGTGAGGCTGCGAGGCGAGAACATCAAGTGCGCCGACTGCGGGAAGTACGGACATCATGGAGTTGACGTTCGCTGCCCACCCTCCGCGGAGATGAAGGCCTACAGGGTGGTGCAGGAGCGCCGGGAGCAGCTCGAGCTGGAGCTGGGCGGCAAGCCGATCACCAAGCCGATGATGAAGGAGAGTTCAACGAGCTCAGCAGCATCGTCAGTATCAGCGACCTGGGAGTTCATCGACCAGAGCAACGTCATCAACGAGCTCGCCTGCCCCGTCTGCAGCCGCGTCGGCATGGCGCTGAAGGTCAACAGGATGAACGGGAATAAGTTCTACGGGTGTCCGCAATACTTCACCATCATGAAGTGCAAGGGCACGGTCGACCAGATGAAGGTGAACGCGGGCGGCTCTTCGAGCCGTTCTTTTCGCGCCTACGCAGGGGCTGGGCCAAGGAGGAGGCTCGACGTCCCCCGCAATGTCGGGGAGCTTCCTGGGTCGAGGACGGGGGCGACCATTTTGGAGGCGCCCGACGAGGCGAGTTCGCCGCCGAGCAGGTCGGCAAGCGCAAGCTCATCTTGTTCAACGCTGGGGTTGAGCGCAGCTTCAACGACCAGCTGGGGAATTCAGGCAGCCTACGCGATCGCCAACGGCAGCGCGGTTCACTCAATTAGCTTCGACGCCGTGGCGTTGGTCGACACAGCGTGCACCCTTTGCATGCGCAGTCAGCACTGGAGACAGCATCCCGAACGATTGCCCCCACTTGGCTTGGCGCGGCGGCCGACCGGCAGCTATAGGCTCTTCGCCTTCGCGAGTGGCACCAAGCGAAAGGGCGATGTCCGCCCCGATCGGCATCGGCGGCTACCGCGGCGAGGCGCGCTCAACGGAGATTCCAACGGGACGGGCGCCACTGCTGTTGTCGGTTCCAGCCCTGGAGATGCTAGACGGCCACATTCACATGAAGACGACAAAGCTGGAACTCACCGCGCTGGGGATCACCGTCTCGCTCATCAAGATGCAGAAGACACTTCGCCTGGGGATCAATGCATCGCAGTCCGGGGGCGACGAGAGCGCTGAGACGCAGAAGATGGATCTGAAGTCAGCGAGGGGAGGCGCACTAGTTCCCTGCGCGAATGACTTGGACATCGCGAAGCAGGGCTACGCCTTCCTAGAGACAGACTGCAACGAGGACGACTTCGATACCGCGCTGAACTCCAACGGGGTGACTGCGGATCTGCATGGCCCTCGTCGCCACAGCTCGGCTGATGCAACCCTGAGGTCGGAAAAGGTTGCGCCATTTTCGTCGCTCGCGTTTTGCCAAAGTTCGGATATCTCACTTGCTTCCAGAGTCGCCAGAGCTGGGGACCTACGCGGGGAAGTAACCAAAAGACGAACCGAGGGGCTCACGGAAGCGTCGAACAGGATAATCGCGCAGGAGAAACACACCTGGGTGATCCGAAAGAAAGGGTACACGCTCGCAGAAAAAAAGATCGCCACAACGGGTTTCAAGACGACAGTGATTTTCGAGCCCCAGGGTGGCACCCTCAGAGTCGCTCGAAACGGATCGGCAAGTTTCGGATGGACTAACTCTTAACCGTTAGAAAAAGTCGACGGATCTGACCTTTTTAGCGGGGGTTGGCGAAAGTTTGTTGTTCAACGTCCTAGAGGAGCACGGTCCGGCATCGACTATCATCGCGTTCGACTGCCGAATATGGTCCGTTTTGACGAATATGTGCCCGACGATCGACTGGGGGGGCCTGCGAGAGACGAGAGACAGCTGGAATCCAAGTCTTGCGCCTGGTACGAAGGATCTGCGTTCGCCGTCTACAACGTGGTTGGTATTTTCTTGCAGAACAGCCCTGGTCAGCGGCGCCCTGGAAGTGTGAAGGGGATTTTTGTAGCAGAAGTATGTATTTGCAGCAGGTGCTCAGCGTGGCTCTAACAAGAGGGATGTTGACAGCGGGAAGCCAGTCCAGAAGCCCAGCGGGTATCTCACCGACAGTCCTTGCGTTCTCAGCAAGCTGGCCACACCTTGCAGGCGCAAGATGCCCCGCGAGATGGTGGATGGCAGCAACCCAGCAAGGGAGCGAGCAGCACAGGCAGCGGCATATCCACCCAAGATGGCGGCAGTACTCTGCGAAGGACTACGTCAACAGCTCGAGCTCGACAGCGCTACCGCCCTCGCGTCAGGCCACGTGGAGATGAGCTGCCCAGCAGGAGGTGAAGACGGTGTCGAAGCACCGCCAGCAAACAAGACCAGAAGGGGGCCCGAGCTACTCGGAGGAGTTGGAGGTCTACGACGACGAGCCACCCGTCGAGGAGGATGGATCAACATGCAGAAGGAGAAGTCAGACAAGGTGATTGAGGTCTTCAACAATTTCGTGGAGCTCCTGACGCCACTCACCCTGCTGCGGCCATCAGTGGACGAGCGGGCGGCGCAGATCGGGAAGCCCGAGGAGACGGACGCGACAGTCAAGCTGGCGATGATCAGACGCAACCCGCGCACGCTACTTGCAACGCGACCTCATCTTCGCGCATCTCAAGCACCTCTTCGCACAGCCTACGCTCGGAGCGAACGAGGGCTTCGGCGAGAGCTTGGGTGGGAAGACTGGACAGCTTGTCGCCGCAGCAGCGGGTCATGAAGATAGCAGGTGCTGGCGCCCTCATCGCGGTGCACGGCGCGCAGATCGGCGAGGCGGAGGACGAGGAGAAGGACGAGGAGACGATCAGGCAACAGCGATGGGATCAGCTACCACGAGAGCTCAAGGTGGCGGTCAGAAGACTCCACGAGGACCTCGGCCACGCTTCCAAGGTGGAGATGCTGAGGGCGTTGCGGATTTCCAGAGCGGCGGAGGCAGCAATCAAGGCATGCAGGCTATTTCACTGCGAACGTTGCGAGCGAACCAGACGACCAGCACTTGCAAGACCGAGTAAGTTACCCACAGTGGATGAGTTCAACGTCGCGGTCGGGTTTGATATCTTTGCCGAGAAGGACACAGATCAAGCCGAATGGCAGTTTATCAACGCACTTTGTTTGGATTGTTCCTTTCAAGTCGTTGCTCTATTGAGAGAAGTTCACAACGTGGCGAGTTCAAATGCTATCCCGGAGACCTACGAGTTGTGTTGGGCATCATGGGCAGACGAACCTGAAGTTGGAGTCGTCGTGGACAGGGCCAAGAGTTTCCTTGGCAATCTCTCCGAGCGCATCGCGAATCGCGGCTGCCGGTTCGACTCGGCCGCCAAGGTGGCAGCGTGGCACATCGCCAAGGTGGAGCGTCATGGAGATCTCTGGCAAGCCATGTCGTTTAGAGTCGTTTGGGCGAAGCAGGTCGCGGGTCGCGAGGACGTCTTTAAAGCAGTGATCGGGATCAACCAGGCGAAGAATCCGTTGAGTAGGAGATCGGGCTTCTCACCGGCGCAGTGGGTGCTTGGTCGAGACATTCGGCTACCGGCAGATCTAGTGGGCGACGGCGAGGTGCAGCGGCAGCGCATTGGAGCCGTGGCGACGCCGACATCAAAGTTCGCATGGAAAGTTGCACTACGACAGGCAGCACGTGAAGCACACGCGAAGGTGGCGATTGACGACGCCATCAAGCGAGCAGAACTTCGACAAGTACGACCAGAGCGAGGACATTTCAATGTTGGCGACTGCGCGTTCTACTACGACCAGCGTGAGCAAGGGAAGAGGCCCGAGAGCGTCATCAAATGGAGAGGAGTTGCGAGAGTCATCGGACACGAGGGCAAGCGCGCCATCTGGATCACGAGTCGAGGCATTATCATCGCCTGTGCACCAGAACATCTCGCTAAGGCATCCGACGAGGAGGTCAGGGCATGGCTCGCGACGGCGCAGGAGGCGGACCTGATCGACGCCACTGGAGTTGCAGGCGGCAGCGGCTTCGTTGACCTACGACGGCGACCAGTTCCACTTGACTTTCGAGAAGATGGAGTTCGAGCACAGCCTGAGCCAGCGGCGGCGCAGCCACCGCCAGAGGCACCACCGCCAGAGGTGCCCAAGCCCAGCGAGAAGGAAGAAGCTCCAGCACCACAGCCACCGGAGCCATCACGAGAAGAGGCGCCGGAATCACTGCGGCAGGACGGACCGCCCGTGCCGGAAGAGCCAGCAGTACGAGAACCAGCGCAGCAGAATGAGGTAGAAGAGGCAGTGAATACTTTCGTACTGGAGACTCTTCGACCAGATGAAGTTCCAATGGGAAATGATTGGGGCCCAGATCTACAGGACTATCATTCTGCACCTGGACGCTGTGAACCACTCGATGATCCTGCGAAGGAGGCGAAGGCGAAGTCAGCAGACGAGGCTGGAGAGCGAGAAGCTAAACGTCAACGACTACTCGATGATGTGCCTCATTCGATTCGGGGGAGCCACTCGGATCAGGAGGAGGCGTTCAACGTCTACGACGACAGCGACAGCATGATAGAGGCGGCCCCGTGACGTACGAGAGCAATCGGACTCTCTACGAGGAGCGCGGCATCAGCAAGGAGGTGTTGGGCTTCGGGGTGGAGAGGAACGAGTTCGAGCACGCTTGCCAGGTCGGCCAGACCACCGCGAAGAAGGGCAGAAAGGAGCCGAGGTTGAAGGAGATCAACGAGGAGCAGCGGAAGTTGTTCACAGGGGCTGGAGGATCCGACAAAGAAGTGGAAGTCATGGCAGGACCTGGACGCCGGCGAGACCCTCAGCCTAGAGGAGAGCGAGCAGATCTGGGAGACCAAGGGCGACCTCATGATTCCAGCCAAGTGGGTCAGGACAAACAAGAGCGAAGGCACCGTGGACGGCCCATTCGAGGCGAAGTCAAGGATGGTGGTTCAAGGTTTCAAGGGCAAGAGGCTTGGAGAGTACCGGAGGGGCGCACCGATAGCTTCGAAGTTGGTTGAGGCAGTTGTTCGCTGGGTAATCGCGAGTGCCAGCATGATCATGAGTTGCGGCGACGTCAATAATGCCTATTTCTCGGGACGTGGGATTGGACGCGAAGTTTACATCAGTCAGCCTCGAGGTGGCCTTCCTGGACTTCACCCCAGACAGCTCCTGGAGGCGAAGAAGGCGATCCACGGGTTCGCAGAGGCGGCGCGTTTATTTTGGTTGGCTTTTTGTGAGGTCTCGGAGAAGGATGGTTGGTTTCAATCAGTTCTGGAGTCAGCTTTGTTTTATGTCAGGGATGCGCGTTGTAAGCTGGTTGGGATTCTTTGCGCTCATGTGGATGGTTTGTTGGCTGGGATTATTGCAGTGCTGCGTGAGAAGGTGGCCTTCAAGTACACGCGCGCAAAAACTGAACTTCTCAAAGTGGCAGAAGGAGGATTTCTTTTCAGAGGTCGAGAGATCAAGCGAATGTCAAATGGCGACGTTGGCGCAATGATGAAGGGCTGCAGCCTCAACATGAAAGGCGCGGCGGTTCAAAAGGATCGGAAGAAGGAGTTGGCCAGCCCGCTCAACGAGACGGAGGTGACATCCTTGCGGAAGGCTGCCGGGGAGATATCTTGGCTGGCCAGACAGCTACGAGTAGATCTAGCGTTTCAGGCAGGACAGGTTCAACGTGCTATGGTGGCGCCGTGCGTTGCGGACTTGGTGACGCCAACAAGGCGATCAACGACGGATAGCGGGGTGCAGGCTACGTTCAGTCCGAGTGGGATCAACCTGAAGGGGTCCGTGGTGGGCGCCGCGTGCAATTCAGGTCGCGCGAATGGCAATCCAGAGAGCGACGGTATCAGCAAGTACAAGAGCATTGGTGGACATCAGTTGTTCACTGCAGAGAAAGATGTTCGAAGTGGAAATTTGGTCAAGGCAGCGATGACGGATCACAGATCGAAGTCGACACAACGAGTTCGCAGGAGTACTTTGGCGGCTGAATCTTCTCATTTGGCAGATTATCTGGAGGCTGGCGAATGGTTATGCGTTATCCTCGAAGAGGTTATATCGACAAGGCTGGGCTGGAAGAAATGGCAGAAGAGTGTTGAGGTGCAGCGGACGAGATTGTTTCTAACATATGCCAGATCAGTTTATGAATATCTCACCCACGAGGGGTCTGGTTTGAACTGAGATAAGCGACTGGCGATTGAAGGTGTTTTGGTGAAGGAGGCCTCGCGGCAGCCAAATACTGTGTTGCGGTGGGTAGATGGAATGCAGAATCTTTCAGCTATTCTCATTCAAGATGGTGTGGACTTGGAGTCTGTCAGACATTTCTTGCGGAGCAATAAATTTGCAAGTCAGCGCGCTTCCACTGCAATGGTAATCAAAGAAAAGAAGCGATCGCAGCGAGCAGCCCGGAAGTCCGATAAGCCCAATCGAATTGAGGAGCATCGTGCTAGACGTGAGCGAACAGCTGCGGGAGTTCGATTTGACGAGTTGGTGGATGTCGAGACGTTCGAGGCTAAATCGTAAAAATAATGAGTCTGAGTTTCCCCAGGGGAAATCAAGTGAGCCCCATCGATGGGCCCAGTGAGTCAGCTAGCCTACTTGAGCCCCTCGAGAGCCCGCCAGCCATAGCCTCTCGCTCTCTATTTCTGTTCTCTGCCCGTCTCCATGCCCCGTGTTCTGTGCCCGTCGCCGCGTGTGGCTCCCAGGTCGGCATTTTAGTTTTTGCTATCGTACCCGGCTCCTTCGGAACCGCCGCGTGAGCAAAACTTTACGGCCCGCGAGCCTCGCGGGGATTGCAATTCGACGATTGCAAAATCATCAGTTGCACATGCAAACATACGCATACTTGTCGATCCCTTGGCATCGCTCGGGCGTGTGCGTTTCTCTTCGGCCAGGACCATCGAGGAGCATCGTGGGAATCCTGGGTCATCTCGCGAATAAGATACCCACGACATCAAAACATGCAAGGGGAATGGACGTCTGGGCGATGGCCAGGTGCCCAAGACTGCGTTTGTCGCCGGGTACGCGAAACGGGTTCCCCAGGGTTCCCCGGGCCCCTCTGGGGGCCGCCAGCGGTCGCGGTGTGCAGGGCGTGCGGTGCGGGGCAGAAGCTTTTTCCTCCAGTAGGAGGCCACATGCGAACCCTATCCCACCACCCCACGAGTTCGAAGGGGGTGGTGGGGTAGTACTTCTTCGCATGTGGCCTCCTATCCAGATCCAACAGGCCCAATCGGCCGGGTAGGGGGCCATTTTTTGCAGGCCCGCGCGCGGGGTTTTTGGGCCGGCGGTGGGCCGGGCTGCCCCCCGGCGGCGCGTGGTGCAGCTCCGACGCAAGACGTCCGCGCGGAGCTCCAACGACTGATACTTCTACAGCCAAGGCGCGGAGATAAGGGCCGCTCTGAGCTCAGGAGAGGGGTTGTGGTTTTCGGGGCTTCCATGGGGTCGAGGTCGTAGAGCCTGTTCGTGGCCGTCGCCGTGGCTGGGAAAGCCATTGCGTTCCCTATTCAGGGGGCTTCCCTATGGTAGCACCATGACTGTGCAGTCTACTGCTGTTCTGTCCCTGCGCGTCGACCTCTTTGGCGACAGGCCGATGCGAGCCCAGGGAGCTGCCTTTCCCGTATCCCAGGCCTCGGGCGGAGTTCGGGCGTTGCGTCTTGGCGGGGTGATAGCCGCAGGAGGTCTTTAATGTTGCACCCCGACGCCCCCCAATGCTCTGGCTCGGCAGTTAGGTGCGGGTGTCGGCGACCGAATATTTTGTCCAGTATTGTTCGCCGTGATGTTTTTCGCTGGGCGATTATTCCCCCCGGCGGATATCCATCACCTGGGCATTGTTGGGGGAAGGGGGCGGGGCCCCCGTGGCAGCGCTGAGAAGCATGCCTCGTGCGCTGCTTTGGCGTGCTGGCAGGCTCCGTTGCACGCGTCTGCAAGGAGCCTTCCCACCGCCGCCACGGCCAGAAGGCGGCGCGGGCGCGTGCGGGCGCGCTGTGCGTTGCTGCGCGCAGGCGCGCAGGGGTGCGGCTGGCGCGCGTGGGCGCGCGCTGGCTTGCGGGCGCCTCGCGGCGCACGCCTCCTGGCCCGCTGTTCACAGACCCCCGGCGTCAGAATTCCTTCGCAACGTCGACCCTCAGAAGTCTCGACCCACTCCCCCGGAGCGGCCCCGGCCCGGGGCCCGACGAGGGCCCCCAGAGGCCGAAAACAGCCCACAGAAAGACGCCCGTCGTGATGTTCTCACGACGCGAGGGGATCTGGGTTTATCGCCCCCCGATTACGCGACGCCCAGGGATTGCGGTCGGGTATCGGAGCGCAATGCCGAATTTTCGCTTGAGGTTCGAAGTGCTGCCCAGGGTCTCCGTCTTTCTGCTTCTTTTCCCCCCTCCTTCCTTCTTCTTCTTTCTCCTTCCTTCTAGTGTGCAGTTTATGTAATGCCTGTCTGAACGCAGTTATCTCTGTATTATTTTCTACGTTGGCGCGAAGCATTTTCCAGAGCACCCGGTCACCGGGACTGCGTGTCCCATACGCCTGCCCTCTGAGAGGACCGCCCCATAGGGGCTGGAATGCGGGTCGCATCGCATCGCATCGCATCGCCCAGGGTCTGCAGAGGCTGCTCCTTCGCCCAGGTTGCAGCGGTGCGGCTGCGGCTTTGCGCTTCTGGGAGGAGCCCAGCACCTTTCCTTAGGGTTAGGGGACCTGGTGATAGACAACTGTCGCCTGGTCCGAGCAGCGTGCCATCACGGGAGCGGCTCAGCGCACAACAGGGTCGACATTTTTGGTCACTGATTGCTTCTGTCACTGACAGTGGTGGAGTTGTCAAGTGTATTCGTGTTGGGCCCATGTTTAATTAAGCACGAGACTGGCAATCCTTTGGCGATGATTCAGCGCTGCAGTTGGACATGTGACCATCAAAGTCACCTGTCCTTCTGATCTTGGGCCCCCTCTTCTGGAACCAGAGGGCTCCCATGGGGGTGATGCCATCCGGAGCGATCCGGTCCTTGATATCTCACGCACGCAGGCACCTCAGCCTCGCCCTAGGCCTCGGCGACTGAGTGCCGTGCCAGGTGCAGGTGGGGCAATACACGTGCTCGGGTGTGGCCTCTGCCGTCTTCGGCCCCGGGAGTGTGGGACGTTGCCAGGCGCCCTGCTTGCTCTTCATAGCCGGCCATCTGTGCCTGGTCTTGCATTTGTGTTGGGTCCATGATGTTCTTTATTTCTTATGATGGTTACATTTTCTCTTTCTCCTACTCTTCCTTCATCTCCTCCCTCATCCTCAGGTTGCAGCGGCGTCTACGACAGCCAAAGGGAGCTCTTTCTGACGCTGCAGCGCACGCACGACCTCAACCAGGGCAGTGTGCTGTACATGCTTTCGGACCCAACGGGGTCCACGAGGACGATGAGACGGAGACGGAGGGCAAATAAAGACAACGAGGAATCTAATTGCCGATGACCACAGCAGAAAGATGATGAGGAAAACAAGGCACCGATGATCACCATGGGACCAGGAGGGATACCACAGGATGAGAGCAACCAGTGCCGATGGACGTCCAAGAGATGATGAGGATACAGATGAAGATGGAGATGAAGCTGACGTTTATGATTACGCTGATGATGATTGTGATGGTGATGATGATGCTGATGATGATGTTGATGCTGATGTTGATAGTGGTGAGGAGGATGCTGATCTAGATGATGATGATGATGAGGATGATGCTGATGATGGTGATGCTGATGCTTTTGATGATGATTATGATCAAGACGATGCTGATCGTGCTGACCAGGTCGATCATGATGTTGATGATGACGCTGGCTGTGATGATGATGCTGATGATGCTTATGCTGAGGATGACGATGTGGATGGGGATGAAAACGACGACGACGACGGTGGTGATGCTGGTGATGGTGGTAATGGTGATGATGGTGGTGAGTATGATGATGATGTTGATGACGACGGTGATGATGATGCTGCTGCTGCTGATGATGATGATGCTGACGATAATGATCATGCTGCTGATGAGGGTAGTTGCGGTGGTGATGAGGGTGATGTCAATGATGATGGTGATGCTGCTGCTGCTTCTGATGATGCTGATGTTGAGGCTGATGCTGATGCTGCTGATGGTCATGTTGATGCTGCTGCTGTTGATGACGATGATGATGCTGATAATGATGATGATGAACATGCTACTTATGATGCTGATGATGCTGAATATGATGATGATGATGTTGCTGATGCTGCTGCTGATGTTGATGATGGTTTGATCGGAAGATGACACATTACTCATTCCACCATGTTGTAGTATTGTGAAGGCCTTTCGGCCAGTGCCGCCGACACTGAAGTCGGGACGTCCCCCAAGACCCCCGCTGGCCGTGACCCTAGGGGGGCGGTATTCCAACCCAGAAGAATCCTGACCCACCAAAGGTATGACTTCCCCGGTTCCTCCGGGACCCCCGCTGGCGACCCCCCCCGGGACCCGTCGGAACCCAGGAGGGGGCTCCCATGCATCCCCCTTGCGCACCCCCCCTCCCTACACCCTCCACCGCCGGCAGGCACTTCGACGTTCTTTTACCTTGTTCCTCGCTTTCCTTGGGACTGACGACGACGACAACATTTTTAGTCCATCGACTTCGGGGAAACAAACATCCACATTGCTTCAGTCTGTGGATGGTATGCGAGCGAACTGTACTAAACGGATTCCCGTCGCAGGGCACGGTTGCCCTTTCTCGCCTGTCTGGGGCGCGCCACGCGAGGAACAGGGGGCTACGACGAGCGATAAACCTGCTGCGTGCTCGGCCTCGGCTGATGGCTGAAGGCTTACGCGTTTATATCATCTAACCTCGAACTTACAAGCTGGCAAAGTTAGAGGGCTAGAATATCCATGGCTTCTGCCTCCTGGGCGTCCAGGTCGGCGTGATCGAGCTCGGGCATTGGGATTGAAACATTACCATTGCCTGGCTCGGGTGCAACAGTAGCGGCGTCTGAGCGGCTGGCTGTCGGGCGAGGGTTAAACAAGCGATTGCGCGCGTTGGCGCTGGCAGGCTGAGAACAGGCGCGAGACGGTGGTCTCAGGAAACAGGGGAACTTCGGATGTCGGCGGACTTCCGATCCTGAGTGCACCGTGCACGTAGATTCGCTGGGCGGGAGAGACTGGAAAGCACAGAAAGGACTGGGCGAAGCTCATTCACTTCGGGCGGGAGAGACTGGCCACGCACAAACAGGACTGGGTGATGCTCATTCACTTCTGTTGGGGCGCGTCTACCCACGCCCCGAGCTCCTCTTCGAGCCATCCTGGGGGCGCTACTCCTGTCATCACCTTGCCCACCCCCTCGGAGCGGAAGGCTGCCAGTACGTCCTGGCGGAGGCTGAAGTTGTTCATCGAGAGCTGGAGCTTGACGAACTTCTTGTCGTGGCACGACTCCACCCGGATGAACGCTATGCTGTCTTCGATGTCGTGTTTGGTGATCGTCGCTGTGCCGTCGGCCTCCGCTGGTTGGACCTTCTCGAGCCATGCGTTGAGTGAGGCTCGGAGCGCTCCGCCCACGTCCGCTGCCGCCAGCGTCTCGATCATGACGACTGCGAGCGAAGCCGTCGGGGGGCCGAATGTGGCGAGCTTGGCCTTGTCTGTTTGGCGCAGCCCGTCGATCTCGTTCTTGTATTCCTCGAGTTCGTCCGCGAGGTTGGTGACCACTGTGTGCTCGACTGGGAGCTGGATCATGTCGATGGTGCTGGCCGCCAGCAGGCGGCTCCTCTGCGTTGGCTGTAGCAGGAGTTTGGCCATGGTCAGCAGGAGGTCGTAGACGTTGCGATCCTTGCTAGTCCACTGCTTCTCCGAGTGGTTGCCGCGTCTGCGTCGACCTCCCCGCCGACGACGTAGGCCCCTTCCCTGGTCCTTGTCGTCCTCGTCGTCCATCGCGGTCTCCTCCCGCTTGTCGCGGGCCAGCGCTCCGCTGGTGACTTTCTGCTTGGCCTTCGGCCGCTCGCTGGCGCCTGCTCCACCACTCCCAGACACTGCTGAGGAAGGCTGCCGGCGCCACGCCGCCCTCGGCTTGGCTGCTGGCGTCGCCGCCGCTGCCGCCGACACCGGCCCCAGGCGTAGGTCTCGCAGAAGAGGTCGCACGGGTGCTGCGAGGGATCGGCGTTGAAGTAGTAGGTGTCGCAGTTGCCGGCCATTGCACTGTGGTGCGTGTCTCGGGGCTGACGGAGTAGGTTTGGCTGGCGAGGTGGCTCGGCGTCTCGTCGAGCTCGGGCGCGCGTCAAGCGGCGGTGCCGCGGCTCTGGTGAGCAGCTGGGGCGATGCCGACTGGGTCAGTCGGCGGTCCGCAGGCGTGTCCTCGGCGCGCCACGGGTCGCCACGAGCGGCGGGCAGCACAGCGGCAGCAGCGGCGTCGGCTGCTCCAGCTGGTGCCCGCGCTGCCGTGCCAGCGTGGGGCTCGCTCGTTGTCTGGGTCCGAGTCCAGAGCCCAAATGGCGTCGGTGGGATGTGGGAGAGCACGTGTTATCGCAATTCGGCTGGATCAGGGTAGCCCCGTCGACAACACTCCGAGGCTGACTACGCGTACAGTGGGCATAACCGAAATCGGGACTGTTGCCATCTGCACTCGTGTCGGGTGAGCTCGGGGGTGCGTCGACCTTGCAGCCGCGATTGTTTATGATGCCGAATTGTGCGCTCTATCGACTGGAACACCGTGTCACAGATCAGACACTTGTTATCGAGGGCGACCGTGGATCACATCGCGGGGCATCCGTGCCCAGGGGCCCGAGCATGCACTTGGTGTGCGATAAGCCCAGGCATGGTGCTGAATTTCTTACAGCGCCCCTCTATGCCGCAGACGAACTTAAGCTCATCGTCGTCTGAGTCGTCGCCGTCCAGCGTCTGGGTCTGAATGTGCTCCGCGAGGGGGGCGTCGGGAAGGGGGGGCCATTCTTTGGCGAAGAACGTGGCGCGGAACACCGTCATGTCTATTATTCGGAAGGTTTTGCTGGCCTCGGAATCCTGGAAGAGTTCTCGAACCACTGGCGGGTCCCACGTTTCCCGAGGATATTTCTCAACAGGATGGTCCAGGACGCATTGCAGGTCTGCTTGAAACTGACGGGCCCAGGGGTGAACATTTGGATTCGAGTTAATCGTGCCATCGGGGTTGAGCGGGGGAGACGGTGCACTCGCGCCCATGCGCACTTCGTAGAGGCAGCGACCGAAGAGGGCTGCTAGCACCTGAGCGTGATGTTCTTGTTCGGCAGCGATGCTCTGCCAACGGCCCAGCTTGCGGATCATGAGCTCCAGCGCGGATTGGGGAACAGACCAGTTATCAAACACCTCGCGGGTAGTGAAGGAGTGGTGGTGGTTTGCATCGTCGACGTCGCGGGCTCCCCCCCTCAACATGGCTCGGAGTTTCTTCGCGACGCTTCGATCGAGTCGCTGGGTTACCCGAGGAAGGGGAACATATGATTCGAGCCCACTCCAGATTCGTCCAGCCACGTTCGCGAGGAAGGTCATTCGTTTCGCGCGTTCGGGCCCCGAGGGGAACCAGCATTGACCGAGCGAGCTCCACCCGGTGTTCCCAGCCTTGACCCTTTCTGTGACTTCCTTCTGGTTGGAGGCGTTTACATTGATGTAGCCTCCGAGGTGTATCAGATCGGCGACGAGTCCTCCACTAATTTGTTTTTCCGCAGCTCGAGTGGCCTGGGCCGTTCGCAGTCGAACCTGGGTGTCGTGTTTGGAAACGTTTTGAACGTAACCTTCGCACTGGAGCTCCTATGGGGGATCGCGCTGTCGAAACAATCGATGGGGAGGGCGTTCTTACAGGAGCCCTCAGGGATGATGAACACCTGGGCTAGATCGTCGATGAAACTGCCCATCCCTACGTCCTGGACCTGGTCTGCGACCGGGCGCTGGGTCTGGAAGATGGGGCCTGTGATGGCGGGCATCTCCCGCTTCCATCGAGAGATGGGCTTGTAGGGGGCCCGCAAAAAGAGTTCGAGTTTTTATTGCCCCAGTAATAGACGAGTTTTCCAGGAATCCTGACGAGCACTTGCAGCATCAGCTGGCGATGTTTTCCTCATTATGTCCTTGCTCCTGCTTTCTTCTATCCTCCGCAGTCATTTGCCTCAAGTGGCCCGTGCGGGCCGCAGGGGGAGTGCAGACTTGAACGGATGCTTCACTTCACATTTTGTGGAGCCTTCTGCGCAGTGTTCAGGGGGGCAAAGACCCCAATGCAGAGTCCAGGGGGCTTGATGTGGAACGGAAAAGATAAATCGTATCATCGTTATTCCTGTCGCCAAACAGTGCCTCGACGGAGCGTTTCGTGGCAAACTAGTGGTTATCAGCCGAAACAGCTCTATGAATATTCTGAGTTAAGGGGCTTCACTGCAGTGGCTACACCAGCGACGACGCATGGGCGACGAGCGCACCATAGACGGCCACCGACAGCCACGCAGCGACGTTTGGAGAAAAAGCAGGAAAGCTTCTCACCTCGCCAGGTCGCGCACGAAGAGCCCCACTCGCAAGACAAAGCGGAGGGGCTCATGAAAGCCGCCCTGAATCCCAAGAACGAGGTCAACAGTATGATTGATCTCACAAGCAAGAACTTGAAGATGATGCAGGAGAGCTTGTGCACGATGCAGAACTCGCTCAACGATTGCTTCAAGATGCCCGGCGCTACCGAGGCGCCAAGCGCCGCCGACGCTGCCGCGGCCAAGCCGCGGCGGCAAACGCACCCGGCCAAGCCGTGGTAGCGGGCGCAACCACTCCTCCAGACGCTTTCGGCCAGCCCGAAGGCGTCGCCGCTGTTGCCAGCCAGACTGACGGCTGCGGGAAGGGAAGTGCAGAGGCCCGAGAAGACACGCACAATCAGCAACGACTGACTGTGCAGCATCCAGGGGGCGCCGTCTACTTCGAGATCGGTTCGGACGCTGAGAACGGGGAGCAGCGCGAGGTTGTCCTCGATGCCGGGTGCGCTGCAGTGGTTGCGCCTGCCGTGGATCCAAGCCACAAGCCTCTCTTCGAGTTCCACCCGCCCCCTGGGGCGGGATGGGTCCGCGTTCGAGATGCATGTCACTTTCGAGAGCCTATTGTTGGTGATCGTGTTCTGATTTTCTCTCCATATCCGTACAATGACGAACGAACTGGAACGTTGGTTCAGAGAAATACCTCGTCCTGGTTGAAAGACTGTGCTAAAGGGTTGCAGGTGGGACGTACTTGTTGCCGACAGCACTCAGGACTGGCGGGGGAAAGAGATTGGCTGGCACGAGAAAGAGTTCGCGATCCTCCCTTCATCCTGAGAGCACACTGAGATACGCGAGTGAGCACGCAGCACTCGTCGAATCCGCTGGACAGGGGGAGTTTTTATTACCCCAGTAATATAGGGGTTTTCCAGAAATCCGGACGAGCACTTGCAGCATCAGCTGGCGATGCTTCCCTCATTATGTCCTTTCTCCTGCTTTCTTCTCTCCTCTGTAGCCATTTGCCTCAAGTGGCCCGTGCGGGCCGCAGGGGGAGCGCAGACTTGAACGGATGCTTCACTTCACATTTTGTGGAGCCTTCTGCGCAGTGTTCAGGGGGGCAAAGACCCCAATGCAGAGTCCAGGGGGCTCGATGTGGAATGGTAAAGATAAATCGTGTCATCCTTATTCTTGCCGTCAAACAGTGCCTCAACGGAGCGTTTGGTGGCAAACTACTGTTCGGGTTCGTTCGAGTCGCCCATCCGACCCCCAGAATGAGGATGCACGTGCGCTGTGTCATCCGCGGCGTCGATGCGGATAATGGCCTGCGCCCGATAGTGCTCAAGAACCGTGGAGACATGTCGGTTCGGGTGGCGCTCTCGATGGGCATCCACAAGTCCTGAAACGTGGCATGTCCCGAACGCGTTGCGCATGTCATGGGCTTGAGCGTGAACCCTAGTCTGCAGTGCATGAGTTTCCAGACCATGAACCTCATGGTGGCCATCAAGGCCTCACGGCGTCGATGTCGGATACCGCCGCGCGCCCTGGGAGGGGGGTCGAACTCAGAACCGTAAGCGACTAAACCAACTCGCAGGCATGAGCGCCAGAAAGGACATAATACATGCACCGTATCACCCCGCAATTGCGGACAAGAGTGAGAGGGCGGGCGCGGGCGACGCGGGCGTCGTCGAGCCGGCGGACCTCGCGGCCCCCGCCTTCCTTGTCGATGGCGCTCTCCTCCTCCTCCTCCTCCTCATCCCCCCCCCCTCCTCCTCCTCCTCCTCCACCTCCTCCTCCCCCTCCTCCTCCTCCACAATTACTCAATATGGATATACTCTCCCTCTTCCCCTGATGGCGTCCGGGCGATGGCCGCGCACCCTCCGCGTACTGTTTTTTTAACCACAGGATGCCGGGGAAATCCCGGGAAACGACTCTCGCTGAGGCGCCGGCGTCATTTTTTCCCAAAGTGCTGCTCTCGCGCCGGCGTCATTTTTTCCCAAAATGCTGCTCTCGTTGAGGCGCCGGCCTCATTTCTGCTCCCGAATCGTTCCGAATCGTGCTCCCGCTGCAGCGTGGGCCTCATTTTCGGATCGGTGTTTGGCCTCCGTCGTTCAGGATGGCGTTCTCGCCCCAGCGCGGGCCTTTTTCTCGCGCGCCCATCCGCCCGCCACCACCGCGCCGCACCGCCACCACCACCACCACCACCACCACAACCACCACCAGCACCAGCACCAGTACCAACACCACCACCACCACCCACCACACCACCACCACCAGCACCACCACCACCACACCACCACCACCACCACCACCACCACCACAACCACCACCAGCACCAGCACCAGTACCAACACCACACACCAGCACCACCACCACCACCACACCACCACCACCATCACCACCCACCACCACTACCACCACCACCACCACCACCACCACGACAACCACGCACACACGCACGCACGCACGCACGTGCACCACCACCCACTACGCACGCGCGCGCGGAGCCACAGGTCCGCTACGACACGCGTCCGCGGATAGCAGCGCCATGGTAAGGGTAGGACGTCAGATATGACGCGAGCGCACCTAGCTTGTCCCCCCCCCTCCCCCCCTCCTCCCCCTCCTCCTCCCCCCGTCCTGTTCATTCCTCCTGCCTCCCCCTCCTTTCCCAAGATAACTGCCACGCAATCCTTTTGTTCCACTTTATGCTTCCCGCCTTCTCTGATCAAAGCAACTCGCCAGGGCAGAGTTGCTGGGCGGGCTGGTGTGGATGCGCGTTGCTTGAAGAGGTCCTTTGCGGGCTCAGATGGCATGCGAACATCCGCCGCCGCATTTGTGCGGCATTGCTTTGTTCATGGAACGTGGTTTAGGTCGCGGGTGGGTCGCGGGCTCTCCACTTCCGCCTGGAAGGAATGCAAAGATGCCCGCCGCAGGCGCCAAACAAAATTGGCTTGTACACTGAACGTGGTTTGGGTCGCGGGTGGGCCGCGGGTTCTCCGCGGGGGGCGAATGCAAAAGATGCCCGCCGCAGGCGCCGAAATATGTATACGTTGTACCCTGAACGTGGTCGCGGGTGGGCCGCGGGCGTTCCACCTGAAACGAATGCAAAACATGCCCGCCGCAGGCGCCGAAAAATGCGGTTTGTACCCTGAACGCGGTTTGGGTCGCGGGTGGGTCGCGAGTTGGTCACGGGGTGTGTCGCGGGCTCTCCACCTGGAAGGAATGCAACAAAAAAAAAAAAAAAAAAAAAAAAAAAAAAAAAAAAAAAAAAAAACGCCGCAGGCGCCGAAAATGGTGGTTTGTACCTTGAACGTGGTTTGGGTCGCGGGTGGGTCGCGGGCGGGTCGCGGGGTAGGTCGCGGGTGGGTCGCGGGTGGGTCGCGGGTGGGTCGCGGGTGGGTCGCGGGGTGGGTCGCGGGGTGGGCTGCGGGCGGGTCGCGGGGTGGGTCGCGGGGTGGGTCGCGGGGTGGGTCGCGGGGTGGGTGGTCGCGGGTTGGGTCGCGGGGTGGGTCGCGGGTGGGTCGCGGGTGGGTCGCGGGTGGGTCGCGGGGTGGGTCGCGGGGTGGGTCGCGGGTGGGTCGCGGGCGGGTTGCGGGTGGGACGACGACAACAAAAAACAACAACAAACAAACAAACAAGCAAACAAACAAACAAACAAACAAAAACAACAGTAACAACAACAACAACAACAACAACAACAACAACAACAACAACAACATCAACAACAACAACGATAATCCGCACCGCGGAATTCCGCTTCAGCCGCGTACCCAGGGACAGAGAATGACCGTTCGGCCCCCTCACTTTGATCCTACGTAGAACCTCATTCGTGTCGTTCACTGCATTCCCTGTCGGGGCGTTGCTCTTCTTGGGGGTCATGATACCATGGCTAGTGTATGCATGTTGTGATAGTCGGTATGTAGCGCGTACATGTGCCAGTAGCCTATGGACTGCATCCCGACCTGCAGCAACGACAGCCAAATTGAGTCCCTGGAATTCGCGCTGATCGGGTCGGCGCGGGGGGCGACGTTCGTCCCGGCCCAGTCCATGAGTGATGTATTGGCTCTAGGGGTGTCCGACGCCCAGGGTGGGGACGCCAGGCTTGGTGAGGGTCAACGGGTGGAGGATCATCTGGGTGATCTCCTGGGGCCAAGACCAGGGGGCAGAGTAGCGACGGTGCCTCTGCATGTCCAGACGCTCTGTCATGAAGCGCAAGTCATCATCGGCCTGGGTCACGTCCTCGGGCGCGGCGTCCTGGCACTCGAGTCCAACTGGATAGATCTCGTTCAGAGGACGGGCGAGGAGGGAGAAGGTAGCATCCTCATCTGTCATGTACATGCTTGCGTATGCTGGCTCTGCTGCTAATCCTCCTTCTCCTCCTGCTCGCGCGAGTGCGGTGTGAAAATCATCGACAAGTGGGGTCGTGCAGACGGGAGTGTAAGATAAGATCGTTTACGGGCCCCCGTGCGGGTGCCGGCATGGAGTCGGGCAAGTTCGGCAATTCGAGCGGTTTCACGTTTCGCCCAGGTATATTTGAGCTGTTGTTCAACAGAATACTGCCACCACTCTCGCTACCATGTCGTAAACCTCTTGAGTTCGGCTGAGATCGCTTTCAACTCGGGGTCCTGGGGTTTCATGCCAATTCGGTCTTTAACATCGGATCGCTGACACGCTGAAGCATCGGCGGATTTCTTGATGTCGTGCAGGTATTTCTCCGGTGCACGCATGGATCAGTGTCGTCGCTCTGAGCACGCTTGAATCGTCGTATGCGTCTCTGCGTACTGAAGAATCCAACCGTGCTTGTAGGAGGCCAAGCGTTTGACACACATTTCAAAAGCACAATTCGACGCCGTGTGTGACCATCAGCCATCCGATTGGTATCCACGGCCAACGTGCGACCAACTGGCTATCTTGAATTCAGGTCTGCCATGGTTGACCGCGTGTTTGGGATATGTTATTCGATTGCTCGCCGCGCCCACTGCGCGAGCACCTGAGTAACTTGAACTTAGGTCTGCTATGCCTGACCGCTTGATTGGGATGCTTCTCATATGCACAATTCTGGACAGTCTGATCCGTGTTCGCCGTCACCTGTACGGTGTGAGTCGAGAGCCTGGAACTGACGGCAACACTTCTCTCAGGACCAGTTTTCTGCATTGTGCGGGGACCCTCTTCCCACGCCGGATCTGCCGTGCGCCACTGCAGAGGGAGCCACGGGCTCTCCTCTTCCAGGGTCTCGCCCTGCACGGGCATGCTCGCCATCGACGTGGTCGTGAATCGTGGACAGCTCTGTGCCGGAAGGCAGGCTCTTCATCCCCGTCTCCGGATCTCCTGCGATTGTTTGTGTTTTTCTCGGTGCGCGCGGCCCGAGAACGCCCGACCGCTTCCCAAGGGCTGGTGCTTTCGTCCCAGATCCAATTCCGATGGTCCTGAGCCCGATATCAGGGGAGGGAACACCATCCCGACCCCCCAATGATGGGCGTTTGCTCCACGGCCCTTGGCTTCTAGTGAACAAACAGCCCTGTCCTCTTCGTGGCCTTCCTTGGGTGTGCTTTCGAGACGGCGTCGCTTGTCGGGGTGCTTATTATGAGCGTGCTTTTCCTGCCCTCGACAATGTACAATAGTCCCAGGGGCTGGAATCGAGGGAAAAAGCCCAGATTGAAAAGTCATACCGTTAGAGATATCAAAGGCCTCTCCCCGCCCGCGCGCGTTGTTCCTCTTGGGCTGCAGGACTTCTTGGGCTGCCGGCAGCAGATCGGCACCTTCTTCGACAGGCTCCGGCGGAAGACCGAGGCAGCGGGGGGGTGTCGGCGTCGCACAGACATGGTAATACTATGTGTACGTCGCCTCCCCAGGGGCGACGCGCGCGCCGAGAAATCTTATAGTAGAAGCTCCGTGGCGGGCGCTTTCTGGCCGTACCGCTCGGGAAACGATACACTACACGATGGTGATACTATATGTTCGGCTCGGACGCACGCCTCCAAGGAGAACACATAGTACCAGTATGTCTTTGTGCGTCCCAGGGTACTCCTTCGGCTGGTGCCGCCCACCTCCTTCGGGGAAACGTGAGACTCGAGTACGCCGGAATTCGGTTTTGCCGACTTTTCTTCACCAGCGCGTCCAGGATTTTGACGGTCCAGTTTTCGTGGGATGTTGCAGCGGGAGCTCGCGCCACATTTCAGGCTGGGTCTCGTCATTCTTGTTGACGGCCTCGTCAGGTAACCCGAGTCCTCCGAACCCGAGTCTTACGTCTCCCCGATGGGGTGTGTGCTCCTTCGGCTGATGCCGCCCACCTCCCCCTGCTCTTCTCCAAGGCCACCCTCGCGTCGAACAACAAAAACACGACGTGAGGTTGTTCGCTATCTTCGGCCACTAGAACGGTCAAGAGACGAGTCAGGATGAAGAGCTGGTCCCCGGGAAGACCAACATTTGGGGCCTACGCCAAATACCGTTCTCACTTTCTAGCCACAATCGACACATTAGATGTCGCTGTTCAGATTTATAGATGTATTGACACATTCGGGGTGGACACGTCAGCAGACAAAGCGGGGCCGTTGCGTACGGCTTCGTGCAAGGTCGGATAATTATAGATCCATCTACACGATGTTTCTGCTCCGGAGCAGGTCCCACATGGTACTCCAAGGTTTGGATGTCGACCTGTTGTGAAATATCACGGCGTCGGGGGATCTGGGCTTTGCTCACCGTCCGTTCATTGCGTGTCCTCTTACCGTTGGTGTGTTGCTGTCGCTCCCTCTCCTCCCCCTCCTCCTTCTCCTCCTCCTCCCTCCTTCTCCTCCTCCTCCTTCTCCTCCTCCTCGTGCGTTCTCCTGCTGCTCCTGATCCTCCTGGCCCCCCACCCTCCTCACCGTCGTCCTCGTCATCTCCCTCGGCCTCGCCTCCCCGCTCCCCCGACCTCCACCACCCCCACCCCTCCCTCCTCCGCATCATCCGCACTCGCATCTTCGTCGCCGTTGTCCCCAGAACGGGACCCCGTCTGCGACCCGCCCGCGACCGACCCGCGACCCACCCGCGATCCACCCGCGACCCAGCCCGCGACCCGACCCGCGACCCACCCGCGACCCAGCCGCGACCGACCCGCGATCCAGCCACCTTGGTTCAACGACAAAATCGGGGCCTGCGGTGGGCTCGTAGTATTTTGTAAAAATTAGGCGCCTGCGGCGGCTTCTTCCGATTCTCGCAGGCTGCCGTCGTCCCCGCCGCCCACTCGCGTCCCACCCGTGACCCACCCGCGACCCACGCACCTTGCTTTGACAAGAAATCGGTGCCTGAGGCGGGCTCGTTGTATAGTTTGCAAAATTGAGGCGCCTGCGGCGGGCTTCTTCCGATTCTCGCAGACTGCCGACGTCCCCGCCGCCCACTCGCGACCCGCCCGCGACCCACCCGCGACCCACGCACATTGTTTTAATGAAAGAATCGGCGCCTGAGGCGGGCTCGTTATATCAGAGTGAGGGGGCCGAACGGTCATTCATTGTCCTTGGGTGCGTGGCTGCAGTGAGATTCCGCGGTGCGAATTCGTGTTGTTGTTGTTGTTGCTGTTGATGTTGTTGTTGTTGTTGTTGTTGCTGTTGTTGTTGCTGTTGCTGTTGCTGTTGCTGCTGCTGCTTCTGCTGCTGTTGTTGCTGCTGCTGCTGCTGCTGCTGCTGTTGTTGTTGTTGTTGTTATTGTTGGTGGTGTTGTTGTTGTTGTGTTTGTTGTTTGTTGTTTGTTGTTGGTTGCTGGTTGTTGGTTGTTGGTTGTTGGTTGTTGGTTGTTTGTTGTTTGTTGTTTGTTGTTTGTTGTTTGTTGTTTGTTGTGTGTTGCTGTTGTTGTTGCTGTTGCTGTTGTTGTTGCTGTTGTTGTTGTTGTTGTTGTTTGTTGTTGCTGTTGTTGTTGTTGTTGAACATTATTAATTCTAAAGAATAATTATTGTTGGGCCCCCTGGTGCGCGCCCCCCCCGCCGCGCCTAGGCCGCAGCCACGTTTTCATCATTTTCGTGAGGAAGCCTCAGGTAATTCGAGGTGATCAAGATCCGGTTGTTTTGTTGTAATCCGTTTTCCCTTGCAAAAAACACTATAAAATGACATTTCTTGTTCTAATATAATCAAATTTCAAGAATCCCTTGCAAAAAATAAGGTAAAGTGGACATTCGCGCGCGCAAGACGAAATCCTTCCAAAAGCTTAGTGTTCGGAGCGATTTTAACATAAAAACATCAAAAAACCAATGGTTTTTCAACAAAAAAATGTCAAAATCTCATCCCGCGCGCTCTTGCGGATTCGTAGGAAACCCAACACTTTTTAAACATTTCTGTCAAACGGGCTTTTGCGAGCAACTTTTTCGAACTTCTGCGACAACGGTTGCGCACCTGCCAGGGCCATCATCCCTGTCAAATAATACCATGCGGGACACATTCGTTTTTTCTTCGCGCGCGCACGCCGAAATCTCCAAAAACCATTGGGTTCTTAAGAATTTTAGCACCGCGCATCATAAAATCACACGAATCGCACCGTAGGTCCTCGAAAAACACTGCACGACTTTTCAAAATTTCCACCCGCGCGCGCTGTCCGAATCTTAAAAAAACCCACATCCCTCAGGAATTTGCCCTAAAGATGTGATCAACTATCTTGTGAGTACGTATCATGTGTATCATGTGTATCATGTACCATATGCATCATATGCAACAGATGTTCTGTGGAAGGCTTAACAACTTCTGTGGGTTAACAAGGCTTAACAACTTCTGTGGGTGTACGAACGTAGGCTTAACAACTTCTGTGGGTGTGTACTCCACGCCAGTGTAGTAGCCACGGTCGTCCGCAGGCCACGAAGTGAAGTGTCCGAACGTCATAGGGCGGGAAGCTGGGTGTGGGTGGTGGCGAAGAGTCGTGTGGATATTTGGTAGAGCTTGCACTGCCCCCCCACAAAGTGGGGGTATTGGCTGGCGTCGCATGAAAACCCTGGCACTGGTGAGAACACTGAGCGTTCGGGTAAAGTGATTGTTGTTGTTGTTGTTGTTGTTGTTGTTGTTGTTGTTGTGTCGTCGTCCCACCCGCAACCCGCCCCGCGACCCACCCGCGACCCACCCCGCGACCCACCCCGCGACCCACCCGCGACCCACCCGCGACCCACCCGCGACCCACCCCGCGACCCACCCCGCGACCCACCCCGCGACCCACCCCGCGACCCACCCTGCGACCCACCCTGCGACCCACCCGCGACCCACCCGCGACCCACCCCGCGACCCACCCCGCGGCCCACCCCGCGACCCACCCGCGACCCACCCGCGACCCACCCCGCGACCCGCCCGCGGCCCACCCCGCGACCCACCCGCGACCCGCCCGCGACCCACCCGCGACCCACCCGCGACCCACCCGCGACTCACCCCGCGACCCACCCGCGACCCACCTTCGACCCAAACCACGTTCAAGGTACAAACCAACATTTTCGGCGCCTGCGGCGGGCTTTTTTTGCATTCCTTCCAGGTGGAGAGCCCGCGACCCACCCCGCGATCAACTCGCGACCAACCCGCGACCCAAACCACGTTCAGGGTACAAACCACATTTTTCGGCGCCTGCGGCGGGCATCTTTTGAATCGTTCTAGGTGGAGAGACCGCGGCCCACCCGCGACCACGTTCAGGGTACAAACCAATTTTTTCGGCGCCTGCGGCGAGCATCTTTTGCATTCGTTCCCGGTGGAGAACCCGCGGCCCACCCGCGACCCAAACCACGTTCAGTGTACAAACCAATTTTTTCGGCGCCTGCGGCGGGCTGCTTTTGCAGGAGGACGAGGAGGGGGAGGAGGAGGAGGAGGAGGAGGAGGAGGAGGAGGAGCAGCAGGAGGAGGAGGAGGAGGAGCAGCAGCAGCAGGAGGAGGAGGAGGAGGAGGAAGGGGACGACGACGATGACGTCGACGACGACGACGACGACGAAAAGGAGGAGGGTGGAGGATCGGGAGGGGGGGAAGAGGAGGAGGACGACGAGGAGGAACATGACGACAATGGGAGGACGATGATGGAAGGACGAGGGGGGGAGAGGGAGGACGAGGAAGAAGCGGAGGAGGAGGAGGAGGAGGACGAGGTGGAGGAGGAGGACGACGATGACGATGAGGACGAGGACGAGGACGAGGAAGAGGAGGAGGAGTAGGAGGAGGCGGAGGAGGAGGAGGAGGAAGAGGAGGAGGAGGAGGAGAGCGCCATCGACAAGGAAGGTGGGAGCCACGAGGTCCGCCGGCTTGACGACGCCCGCGTCGCCCGCGCCCGCCCCCTCACTCTCATCCGCAATTGCGGGGTGCTATATTATTTGTGAACTTGAGGCGCCTGCAGCGGGCTTCTTCCGAATCTCGCAGACTGCCGACGTGCCGCCCACTCGCCACCCACCCGCGACCCGCTCGCGACCAACCGCGACCCACCCACACTGCTATAACGAAAAGATCGGCGCTTGTGGCGGGTGATTGTGAGAGTGAGGGGGCCGAACGGTCATTCAGTATCCCTGGGTGCGTGGCTGAAATGGGACTCCTCGATGCGGATTGTTGTTGTTGCGGTTGAACCTCATTTCTGAAAAATAATTACTGTTGATCTCCCCCGTCCGGTGCACATTGCTTTTTCAATTGAAGTGCCCTTCCCGGGGCTCGCACCCTGTTTTTTATCAGGGAAAGTCTTGAGGGTCAAACTGTGTCGTTGGCCCCCGGTTTACAACAACAACAACAACAACAACGGCTCCCGCTTGAGATTTCCTCGCACTTTAGCCAGGACCCCCGCTCCCGCCCGAGACTTCCTCGCGTTTTATTCAAGAATCGCGCTTTCGCTTGGGTCTTCATTAGAATTTAGTATCTTGGCGCTCTGGAGTCGCGCTCTCACCGGAGATCGGCTTGCAAGTTACTAAAGAATAGCGCCTTTGCGTTGGAATTTCATGCAATTTACTCAAGCGCGGCGTTCCCGACGCCCAGGCACCCAGGAGTCGCGTTCACACTTAGGACTCCCTTACAGATTACATAGGAATCGGGATCTCGCTGCCCTTCGTGGCCCCGTTGCAGCCCTTCGTGGCCCCCTCGCTTTGTTTCGTGGCCCCGTTGCAGCCCTTCGTGGCCCCCTCGCTTTGTTTCGTGGCCCCGTTGCAGCCCCTCGTGGCCTCCTCGCTGATCTTCGTGGCCCCGTTGCAGCCCTTCGTGGCCCCCTCGCTTTGTTTCGTGGCCCCGCTGCAGCCCTTCGTGGCCCCCTCGCTGCCCTTCGTGACCCCCTCGTGCTCTTCGTGGCCCCGTTGCAGCCCTTCGTGGCCCCCTCGCTTTGTTTCGTGGCCCCGTTGCAGCCCCTCGTGGCCTCCTCGCTGATCTTCGTGGCACCGTTGCAGCCCTTCGTGGCCCCCTCGCTTTGTTTCGTGGCCCCGTTGCAGCCCTTCGTGGGCCCCCTCGCTGCCCTTCGTGGCCCCCTCGCAGCCCTTCGTGGCCCCGTTGCAGCCCTTCGTGGCCCCCTCGCTGCCCTTCGTGGCCCCGTTGCATCCCTTCGTGGTCCCCTCGCTGCCCTTCGTGGCCCCATATATGTATGCCCTTCGTGGCCCTCGCTCGTTCGCTTCCGTGGTGGCCCCATACGCATCTCTCCTACGTGGCCCAGTTGCTACCCTCAGTGGCCCCATCGTTGCCTTCTGTGGTCCCGCATTATCTGCCCTTCGTGGCCCCCGCTCGTTCGCGCTCTTCGTGGCTCCATACGCATTCCCTTCGTGTCCCCGCTGTCGCCCTTCGTGGCCTACTTCGTGTCCTTGTGGCCCTGCTGTCGTTCTCTCTCGCTCTCGCTTTCGCTCGTCGTCGTCGTCGTCGCAGTCGTCGTCGTCGTCGCCGACGTCGACGTCGACCTGTCCGTCCCTCTTGGGGTCGGGTCGACGGTCCGCCGCCGCCCCGCCGATCAGCGCTGCCGCTGGCCAGGTCGACGGTCCGCGGCCGCCCCGCCGCTTGCCGGGGTCCGGCCTGCAGGGAAGAAAGGTATATCCCCCCAAAGGGGTTCGATCGAAGACGTAGAGGGCAGGTATCGAGGGTTTGGGAAACAGGCGTTATTGGACACTCGAGCTCATAAGGGCGAGCAGTCTTAAAATGATTGTTGTTGGTGATGGTTTCTCATTTCTGAAGAATAAGTAATGTTGATCCCCCCCCACCGGTGCACATTGTTTTTCTCTCAATCAAAATGTGCCCCTCGACGCTCGCACATTGTTTTTTGATGGGGAAAGTCTTGATGCTCAAACTGGGCCCTTGGCCCCCAGGTTACAACAACAACGGCTTCCGCGTGGGACTACCTCGTATTTTATTCAGGAATCGCGTTATTCCTGGGAAATGTATTAAGGAATCGCCTTCCCGGCGTTCTGGAGTCGCGCTCTCGCTGGAGATTTGCTTGCAATTTACTGACGGAAAGCGCCCTTGCGTTGGAATTTCCGGCAATTTGCTCAAGCGCTGCGCTCCCGACACCCAGGCACCCAGGAGTCGCGTTCACACTTAGGACGCTCTCACAGATTACATAGGAATCGGGATCTCGCTGCCCTTCGTGGCCCCGTTGCAGCCCTTCGTGGCCCCCTCGCTTTGTTTCGTGGCCCCGTTGCAGCCCCTCGTGGCCTCCTCGCTGATCTTCGTGGCACCGTTGCAGCCGCTCGTGGCCTCCTCGCTGATCTTCGTGGCCCCGTTGCAGCCCTTCGTGGCCCCCTCGCTTTGTTTCGTGGCCCCGTTGCAGCCCCTCGTGGCCCCCCTTGCTGCCCTTCGTGGCCGCCTCGTGCTCTTCGTGGCCCCGTTGCAGCCCTTCGTGGCCCCCTCGCTGCCCTTCGTGGCCCCATATATGTATGCCCTTCGCGGCCCCCGCTCGTTCACGCCCGTGGTGGCCCCATATGCATGCCCTTCGTGGCGCCGCTGTCGCCCTTCGTGGCCCCCTCGTTGCCCTTCTTGGCCCCGTTGCTGCCCTCAGTGGCCCCGTCCTTGCCCTCCGCGGCCCAACATACGTATGCCCTTCGTGGCCCCGTCCGTGCGATTTCTTTCGCAGCGCTTGCATGCCTGGCCCCCCCTTCAAAATCGGCCCCCTACTCCTCCCTCCTCCTCCTTCGGAATTCCCTCTCCCCCCTTCTCCGTCCCTTCACCCCCGCCCCCCCGTGTTTCCTCCTCCCTCCCCCCCTCCTCCCTTTTCATCCTTTCTCTCCTCCCCCATCCCCCCGTTTTCTCCCTCCCTCCTTGTTCGGGGGCCCCCTCCCTGGGAGCGCGAGCCGCTCGTTCGCGCCCGTTGTGGCCCCATGTGCGTGCCCTTCGTGGCCCCGCTGTCGCAGTCTGTGGCCCCCTCACCGTCCTACGTGGCCCGATTGCTACCCTCAGTGGCCCCATCGTTGCCTTCTGTGGCCCCGCATTGTCTGCCCTTCGTGGCCCCTGCTCGTTCGCGCTTTTCGTGGCCCCATACGCATTCCCTTCGTGTCCCCGCTGTCGCCCTTCGTGGCCTATTTCGTGTCCTTCGTGGCCCTGCTGTCGTTTTCTCTCGCTTTCGCTCGTCGTCGTCGCCGTCGTCGTCGTCGCCGTCGTCGTTGTCGTCGCCGTCGTCGTCGATGTCGTCGTCGTCGGCGTCGTCGCGGTCAGTCCCCTGTCCGTCCCTCTTTGGGGTCGGGTCGACGGTCCTCGGCCGCCCCGCCGATCAGCGCTGCCGCTGGCCAGGCCGACGGTCCGCGGCCGCCCCGCCGGTTGCCGGGGTCCGGCCTGCAGGGAAGAAAGGTATATCCCCCCAAAGGGGTTCGATCGAAGACGGAGAGGGCAGGTATCGAGGGTTTGGGAAACAGGCGTTATTGGACACTCGAGCTCATAAGGGCGAGCAGTCTTAAAATGATGTGTGTTGTTGTTGTTGTTGTTGGTGGTATTGTTGTTGTGTGCTGTTGTTGTTGTTGTTGTTGTTGTTGTTGTTGTTGTTGTTGTTGGTGTTGGTGTTGATGTTGGTGTTGGTGTTGGTGTTGGTGTTGGTGTTGTTGTTGTTGTTGTTGTTGCTGTTGTTGTTGTTGTTGAACTCTCACTTCTGAAGAACAGTGATTGCTGGTCCCTCCCGTCTGGTGCACTTTTTTGGGGGATTGAAGTGCCCTTTCCCGGGCTCGCGCTTTGTTTTTTTTTAGCAGGGAAAGTCTTGAGACTCAAACTGTGTCGTTGGCCCCCGGTTTACAACAACAGCGGCTCCCGTCTGACACCTCCTCACCATTTATTGAAGAATCGCGCTCTCGCTTGGGAGTTCCTTCGCTTTTACACCGGATCGCGGCTCCCGCTTGATACTTCCTCACAATTGATTGAAGAATTGCGCTCTCTCTTGGGGCTTCTGGGTTCCTCTCGACACGGTTGCAGTTCTCATTATCTTTTCGCCCCACTCCCCCCCAATATCCCGCTTCTTTTCAAGGTTCCACGGAATTTGTTTCTGACACCAGTTCGCGTCTGTACGTCCCCTTGTGGGGGTTCCCACGATATGTTCTTCAAGGGGGTGGTACGTGGCGCTGTTCAAGGCGCGACCCATGGCGAAGCTTATTGTTAACCTGTGTTGGAGCCGCTGGCGCAAGCCATGGCGCAAGTTGAACCACCACTCACAGCGCAAAGCATCGCCCTCCCCTTCCCTTTCCTCCGATCCCTTCGTCCTCGTTCTCCTCCGTTATCTGTTACCCTTCGTTTTCAAGGGCTTCACCAACCACGCGCGGCAGGGAATGAATATACCCTCCGAAAAGGGGGCGCGATCGAAGACGACGGCGGCGGGTATCCAGGGTTTGGGATATGCATATTGAATGACACGCGAGCAGATAAGAGCGAACCGTCTTAAAATGGTAGTTGTTGTTGGTGGTGGTGTTGTTGTTGTTGTTTCTGTTGTTGCTGATGTTGTCGTTGGTGTTGTCGTTGGGTGTAAGCAATTATTATTGTTGGGCCCCTTACGGGCGCCCTGGCGCTCGCGCCAGGGCGTCCGCTACATTTTCATTGACAGGGAGGCTCACGCTCGAGCGGTTTTGGGGGCCGCCAAAACTACCCCCCCCCCCCCCACACACACACCCCTCACCAACAACACCAACGCTCCCGCTCGAGACTTCCCCCTTTTTTGCTCAGGGCTGGTGCCCTTGCTCGCCGCCGAAAGCCGCCGACCTAACAAAACCATCGGTCCCGCTCGAGACGTCCGCCCTTTGCACCTTGGACTGGCACGCCAGTCTTTCTCTCATCGGCGCCGCCCCCAGCCAAAACAACGCTCCCGCTCGAGGCTTCCTGTTTTCCCAAGGAACTCAAGGCGGTGTTCCTCCTCGCCGCCGCAAACGACCGCCCCGACACAACCAGCGCTCCCGCCCGAGACTTCCTTCCGTTTTACGCTGGGTTGGCGGTCCACTCTCTTTTGAAGTGGCGCCGCTCCCAGCAGGAACGACGCTCCCGGTCGAGGCTTCCTCATGTTTTCTTGAAGACGGTGCTGTTCCTTGCCGCCGACAGCCCCCGTCCCGACAAAACCACGGCTCCCGCTCGATGCCTCCTCCCTTCTCATTCAAGGCGGTGGCCCTCCTCGCCGCCGAAAACTGCCGCCCCGACACAACCAGCGCTCCCGCCCGAGACTTCCTTCCGTTTTACGCCGGGCTGGCGCCCCATTCTCTTTTGAAGCGGCGCCGCTCCCAGCAAGAACAGTGTTCCCGGTCGAGGTTTCCTCCACTTTTCTTCGGGACGGTGCTGTTCTTCGCCGCCGACAACCCCCGCCCCGAAAAAATCACGGTTCCCGCTCGATGCTACTTCGTTTCTGATTCAAGGCGGCGTTCCTCCTCGCCGCCGAAACCCGTCGTCCCAACAAAACCAGCGTTCCCGTTCGAGACTTCCTTCCGTTTCATGCTGGGCTAGCACCGTACTCTCTTCAACGTTGGCGCCGCCCCCAGTAACAACAGCAGCCCTGCTCGAGGTTTTTTCCCTTCCTATCCAGGGCCGGGTCCTTGCCTTACCGCCGACAGCCCCCTTTATGCCCACCAAGGCAACCCTGTCGTTCGATGTTTCCTTGTGCTTTACCCCTCGCTGGGTTTCAACTGGCGGTCTCGCATCGGGGCAGCAAGGCGCGGGCATGTGTTTTCGAGGCGGGATATGTCGACATTCCTCGGAGGAGGTGTTTGCAAGACCTCATTGGGCGGGAGATTCGGGAATGGGAATAACGGACCCCGCCATAGAACAAAAGTCCCCCATCAAGTGGATGGCTATCGTGCTGGTCGCATGCTTCGTGTGGAAACATCGCGCACGCGGGTAACATGATTGTTGTTGTTTTGGTTGTTGTTGTTGTTGATGTTGTTGGTGTTGCTGCTGTTGCTGTTGTTGTTGGTGGTGTTGCTGTTGCTGTTGTTGTTGATGTTTTTGTAGTAGTAGTTGTTATTGTTGTTGTTGTTGTTGATGATGTTGTTGTTGGTGTTGCTGTTGTTGTTGTTGGTGTTGGTGCTGGTGTTGTTGTTGTTGTTGCTGCTGCTGCTGCTGTTGTTGTTGTTGTTGAACTCTCATTCTTGAAGAATAATTATTGTTGATCCCCCCCCCCACCGGTGCACATTTATTTTTTTCGATTGAACTGCCACCCCCGGGGCTCGCACCTTGTTTTTTCTCAAGGAAAGTCTTCCTGCTCAAACTGTGTCCCTGCCCCCCGGGCTACAACAACAACGGTTCCCGCTTGAGACTTCCTCGATTTTTACTCAGGACCCCCGCTCCCGCCTGAGACTTCCGCGCAATTTACTCAGGAAAGGCGCTCCCGTGTGACACTTCCTCGCAATGTAATCAAGACCCCCGCTCCCGCCTGAGACTTTCGTGCAATTTACGTGGGAACGGCGCTCCCGCTTGAGACTTCTTCGAATTTTACTCAGGACCCCCGCTCCTGCCTGGCATTTCCGCGCGATTGACTCAGGAACGGCGCTCCCGCCTGAGACTTCCTCGCAATTTAGTGAGGACCCCCGCTCCCGCCTGAGACTTCCGTGCAATTTACGTGGGAACGGCGCTCCCGCTTGAGACTTCTTCGCAACTTCGTCAGGGCCCCCGCTTCCGCCCGAGATTTCCTCACAATGTACTCAGGACTGCGCTCTCGCGTGCGACGTCCTCACAAATTATTCTGGAATTGCGTTTCGGCGCTCAAGAACCACGCACGCGCCAAGGACGCCTTCACAACGTGGTATATTCCCTCTTCCTTCGTCCTTCCCCCTCCCCTTCCTCCCACTCTCCCTCGTTCTTCCCCTCCTCCTCTTGCAGGGCCCGCGCCAATTCCAATGGCGGGCAGAAAGATGTACGCCCCCGAAAGATTGTCCGCCCGTTCCGGTTTGCCCGTACGTCTAAGCCCGCCGGCCCCAGCAAAGAGAAATAATCCCCCCGAAAGGGGTGTGATCGAAGACGAAGAAGGCGGGCATCGAGGGTGTAGGGTATACGTGTTGAATGAATCGCGGGCAAGTAAGAGCGTACAGCCTTAAAATGGCTGTTGTTGTTGATGTTGCTGTTGTTCTGGTTGTTGGGGGGCGCACACATGCAGGGTGCTGCGCGGACACAAGCGCGCGCGACAGCGAACGGGAGCGCGGGGGTGTCGGCGGCCATGCCCGCCGACGAGCGCGACGCCGCGCAGGAACGGCCTGCGAAAGGGGCCGCGCGCCGCGCCGCGCGGCGCTACCAGCGCTGTTTGCTTGTTTGCGTGACCGCCGCTGGGATCCCGCGTCGCGGTGGCTCGGCTTCGCGCGCGCGGCGAGCGCGCCGCGGAGGTCCTCACTCCTTGCTGCCAGCCATCGGCGCTGGCAGTTGGGGGCGCGGCTTTTTCTCCCACCCTCAACCGCCCCTGGGGGTAATCGGCACCCAGGTGACCCTGCCAGGGGTGGGCGCCGCGCCTTGGGCGGCGATTGCGCAGACCCGCGGGCGCGGCCCGCCCCCTGGGGGCGCCGCACCCAACGTTGGGGTACTGGCGGCCTCGCAGGGGCGGTCGCTACAGGAACGCGCGCTGAGTTTGTGGTGGCTGTTGCGGTTGTTGTTGTTGGTGTTGGTGTTGTGATTGTTTGGTATTTGTTGTTTGTTATGTGTTGATTGTTGTGTGTTGTTTATTGTTTGTTGTTTGTTGTTTGTTGTTGTTTGGCGTCGCCCCTCCCGCGACCTGGCCCGCGACCCGCCCGCGACCCGCCCCGCGACCCAGCCGCGACCCGTCCGCGACTGGCCCGCGACCCACCCCGCGACCCGCACGCGACCCGCACGCGATCCATCCCGCGACCCGCCCGCGACTCACCCGCGACCCACCCGCGACCCACCCGCGACCCACCCGCGACCCACACGCTACCCGGCCCGCGACACACCCGCGACGCACCCGCGACCCACCCGCGACCCGCCCGGCGACTCGCTCACGACCCACCTCGCGACCACCCGCGTTGTTTTAACGAGCGTTTTGCGCCTGCGGCGGGCTCGGTGTGCAATTTGTAAAATTGAGGCGCCTGCGGCGGGCTTCTTCCAATTTTCGCAGACAGCCGACGTTCCCGCCGCCCCCATCACTCTTATCCGCGACTGCGGGGTGCTGCGTACGATTTGTGAAAATTGGGCGCCTGCGGCGGGCTTCTCAAGAGCCTCGCAGACGTCGCCGCCATTCACCCGCGACCCATCCGCGACCCGCCCGCGACCCACCTGCGACCCACCTGCGACGCACCCACATTGATTGAACGAATAAATCGGCGTTTGCGGCGGGCTCGTTGTATAATTTGTGAGAATTAGACGCCTGCGGCGGACTTCTGCCGATTCTCGCAGAATGCCTCCGCCCCCGCCGCCCACCCGCGACCCGCCCGCGACCCACCCGCGACCCACCCCCATGGGCGCCAGAGGCGGGCTCGTTAATTATGATATATGGTGAGAATTAGGCGCCTGCGGCGGGTTTCTTCCGATTCTCGCAGAATGCCGACGTCCCGCCGCCCACCCGCGACCCATCCGCGACCCGCCCGTGACCCACCCTCGACCCACCCACACTGCTATAACGAAGAAGCGGGCGCCTGCGGCGGGTTCGTGATATAATCGATGAGAACCAGGCGCTTGCAGCGGTCTTCTTCGAAGTTCCGCAGACTGCGGACATTTCCGCCGCACCCTCATCTTTATCCGCAACGTATATGAAAACCGTGTGTGCGTGATAATCGGCGTCCCCCCAACATACTGATACTATGTTTGCGTCGCCTCCCCAGGCACGACGCGCGCACCGAAAAGTCGCATAGCATATGCGTCGTGGCGGGCGCTCCCTGGCCGCCCCATTCGGGAAACGATCTACTACACGATGGGTACATTGGATGTTCGGGTCGGACGCGCGCCTCCAAGGATGACATCTGGCATTAGTATGTCCCTGTACGTCTCATGAGAGGGCTGCTCCTCCCCGCTCCCTTGCCTTCCCCGAGTGGGCAACGGCACCTGTCCCTCCTCGGTCTCTGCGGTGGCGTTGCGCCCGCCGGAGCAAGTGCCGCTGTGAGCGGCGCCGCCGCGCCGGGGGGCGGTGCGCCAGCACGGGTGGCTGGTCGACGAAGTCTTTTCACGCCAGGACCTTCTCCGGGATTCCACGGGCCACGGGATGCCAACTATTCCAAGCCTTTTTAGAGATGTTCCAAGGTTGTTCGGCTGTTTGTGATGCGGCCCCCCTTCTTCCTCCAAGTCGTGCTCGATGGGTTCAGCGTGGCCGCGCTCGTGCGCAGCAGTTCCTGCCCCGCGTGGGCGCGCGGCAAAGGCAAGCAACCAGCGCAGCAGTGGCAGGTGCTAGCGTGGGTGTGCTGTTTGGCCCGGTCGTGTCGCCCAAGAGAGACTCCAAACCCGCATGACGGCGGCGCTGAAAGCTCCCCCTACCCCAGGCTACCATTCAGCGAAGAGGCTCGGCTTTGCTGAAGTGGGGTGCCCACCTTCCCACGGACGGCGCAGACGATCGGCCACGGCCCGAGGGCTCGCAGCGGGGAGTGGAGGGAGGGAGGGAGGGGGGGGAGGCGGTGAGGGAGGGGGCCTTGGGCGGGGAGGGGGAGGGGGGGGGGGTAAATGGAAGGGATCCGGGGAGGAAGGGGGGTGGGGAAGGGGGGCTGGAGGGATGGGGAAGGGAGGGGATGGGGAGGGGATGGGGAGGGGAGGGGCGCGGACGGAGAGGGAATGAAGCGATGAGGTCCACAGAGCGAGTCCTGAGATGATGGGGTGCTACGTCGCGCGTTGACTTCTTCTCTTGCGGCGGGCCGCGGGCGGCCCCAATTTTCAGAAAAGCTGCTGGCCGCCGCGTCTCGGAACGCCTGGAGGAGGTGTGCCCCCCCGATCCGCGACCTCCTCGCACCCAGCACCAGGACATGCTCAGCTCAGTTGATCTTCGAGGCTTCGAGCAGTCCCGACCGGTCCGTCTCTCATCCTCGTCCCTCGGCGATCGAGAGAGTGTTTCTGTTACCCTCTGGGCCATAACGCGCGTTGTGCTCCCACCCCTCTCCCCCCTCTTCCTTCCCCCCCCTCGCCGCTCCCCCCCCCAGAATGATGGGCCTGTTTTCCACCACCACTACCAGAAGGTGGAAGGGGGAAGGAGGTGGAGGAGGAGGGGGAGGAGGGAGGAGGGAGGAGGGAGGAGGAGGAGGAGGAGGAGGAGGAGGAGGAGGAGGAGGAGGAGGAGGAGGTGGAGGTGGAGTTATCGCCGCGACCCAAACAATTCCTGCAGGTTCAGGTCGACCCCCGCTCCCCAGGGGGAGACGGCTGGGGAGCGCTCGCCCGTGCCAGCAGCCCCCCCGGGCGGGGTTTGCCGGGCAGGACCGGCCCGAGTGCGGGCGGAGGGCGGCGAAGCTGGTGGAGCCTCCGCCGGCAAGATGCTCCCCGGCCCCCCTCCGCGCTCGGGCGCTCCTGCAGGGTGGCGGCGCGGGAGGGGGGGGGGAGGATGGGCCAATTTTCCACCACCACTACGATGTGCAGGACGGGGGAGAAGGGAGGATGGGGAGGTCCTCCTCCTCCTCCTCCTCCTCCTTTTCTCCTCCTTCTCCTGCCTATGGTAGTTGTAGTAGAAAATCGGCCCATCAGGGGGTGGCGCGAGGAGCGCGCCCTGTCTCTGAGGGCACGGTGGCCTCTCAGACGCGCGTCCTGCCTACCAGAGGGAGCCCTCCTCCCCGAGGGGCCCCTGACGGCCTTTCGCCGGCCGACATGTGGGGATCAAGCCAGACTTGTGGGGATCAAGACAGACAGGTATGTCGGTGGTCAATGCCCACACCCCCCACGATTTCTAAGGGGGGCTCGAGCCTTTCCCGGGGACCGGTTTTCCATCCTTAGTGGTTGTTCGACGGTCCCAGGCCTGGAGAGGGCCCCTGGAAGAAGAAAACGACAAAGAGCTTCAGTTTTTCCCAGCCATCTTGCGGTGTTGGGTCGTAGTTTTGAAGAGACGGTCCCCGCGTTCTTTTTCCTCCTCCCCCCTCCTCCCTCCTCCCATCACCCCCCTCACTTTGGCACCGCCCCCACGTTTCGTGGCCCCATCGGGAGCTCCACCGAAGGCCCCAGTGCCACCGCCCGCATGCGTCACGCACACCTATGTCGGCACACCCCTCACACGTTTCGTGGCCCTATAGGAAGCTCCACCGAATGCCCCAGTGTCACCGCCCGGAGGCGTCACGCACATCTAAGTATTTCGGCACACCTCTCAGACGTTTCGTGGCCCCACAGGGAGCTCCACCGAAGGCCCCAGTGCCACCGCCCGCATGCGTCACGCACACCTATGTCGGCACACCCCTCACACGTTTCGTGGCCCCACAGGGAGCTCCACCGATGGCCCCAGTGCCACCGCCCGAAGGCGTCACGCACACCTAAGTATTTCGGCACACCCCTTAGACGTTTCGTGGCCCCATTGGGAGCTCCACCGAAGGCCCCAGTGCCACCGCCCACGTGCGTCACGCACACCCATGTCGGCACACCCCTCACACGTTTCGTGGACCCATAGGGAGCTCCACCAAAGGTCCCAGTGCCACCGCCCGTATGCGCCACGCACACCCATGTCGGCACACCCCTTAGACGTTTCGTGGCCCCACAGGGAGCTCCACCGAAGGCCCCAGTGTCACCGCCCGGAGGCGTCACGCACACCTATGTCGGCACACCCCTCACACGTTTCGTGGCCCCACAGGGAGCTCCACCGAAGGCCCCAGTGCCACCGCCCAGAGGCGTCAAGCACATCTAAGTATTTCGGCACACCTCTCAGACGTTTCGTGGCCCCACAGGGAGCTCCACCGAAGGCCCCAGTGCCACCGCCCGCATGCGTCACGCACACCTATGTCGGCGCACCCTTCACACGTTTCGTGGCCCCACAGGGAGCTCCACCGAAGGCCCCAGTGCCACCGCCCGGAGGCGTCACGCACACCTAAGTATTTCGGCACACCTCTCAGACGTTTCGTGGCCCCATTGGGAGCTCCACCGAAGGCCCCAGTGCCACCGCCCACGTGCGTCACGCACACCCATGTCGGCACACCCCTCACACGTTTCGTGGCCCCATAGGGAGCTCCACCAAAGGTCCCAGTGCCACCGCCCGTATGCGCCACGCACACCCATGTCGGCACACCCCTCACACGTTTCGTGGCCCCACAGGGAGCTCCACCGAATGCCCCAGTGTCACCGCCCGGAGGCGTCACGCACACCTATGTCGGCACACCCCTCACACGTTTCGTGGCCCCACAGGGAGCTCCACCGAAGGCCCCAGTGCCACCGCCCAGAGGCGTCAAGCACATCTAAGTATTTCGGCACACCTCTCAGACGTTTCGTGGCCCCACAGGGAGCTCCACCGAAGGCCCCAGTGCCACCGCCCGCATGCGTCACGCACACCTATCTCGGCACACCCCTCACACGTTTCGTGGCCCCACAGGGAGCTCCACCGAAGGCCCCAGTGTCACCGCCCGGAGGCGTCACGCACACCTAAGTATTTCGGCACACCTCTCAGACGTTTCGTGGCCCCACAGGGAGCTCCACCGAAGGCCCCAGTACCACTGCCCGCATGCGTCACGCACACCTATGTCGGCACACCCCTCACACGTTTCGTGGCCCCACAGGGAGCTCCACCGAAGGCCCCCAGTGCCACCGCCCGCATGCGTCACGCACACCCATTTCAGCACACCCCTCACACCTGACGTGGCGCCGCTGGGAGCTCCACCGAAGGCGCCAGTGGCTGCGTTCGCACGCGCCCACCGCACCCATTTCGGCACACCCCTCACACGTTTCGCGGCACCTTTGGCTCCACCGACGGCCCCAATGGTTGCGTTCGCATCCGCCCACCGCACCTATTTCGGCACACCTCTTGCGCGTTTCGTCGCCCCATAGGGAGCTCCACCGACGGCTCCAGTGGCCGCTATTGCACGCGCCCACCGGACATATTTTGGCACACCCCTCACACGTTTCGTGGCCCTCTGGGGAGCTCCTCCGACTGCGGTGCACACAACAGCGGTATTCACCTCTGCATATGGTTGGGTCCTTCGCCAACCTAGTTCTCCCAACCATCCAGTGGTGTTGGGTCCTCGTTTTGAAGAGACAGTGCCCCACGTTCCTTTCATCCTCTCCTCCTCCTCCTCCTCCTCCTCCTCCGCTTCCTCCCTCCTCCTCCTTCTCCTCCTCCTCCTCCTCTTCCTCTTCCTCCTCGTCCGTCCGTAGCCATTTTGGCTCGAGAAGATTCAAGCTTTCTTTCCGACGGTTGGTCCGCCCCAGCCGTTCGGCTGCCTCCTGCGGCCCCGCAGGTGAGCAGGTGTTCTCGTGGGCCCACAACGTCGCTTCGATGGGACCGCGCGAGGACTCCGCGTGCAGGTGGTATTGCAAGAATTGCAAGAATGATCGCATGGGTAAGCAGTGGTGGAACATGGCGCATGCAAAGAAGTGTGTGCTGTGCGGCTTGGCGAAAGGAGTCATGTTCGGGGGCAACGTTCAGCCCGCGGAGCCTTCAGTCCGCGCCAAGTCCAAGATGCCTCCGTGGAAGTACCAGCCCGCTGAGGCAGCAGGGCAGGCGAAGATACGTGAGTTGGAGGCGAAGATCAAGGAGCTTCAGGCTGAGTCTAAACGTGGGATCCTCGGGGACCACATGCAGGTCGACGCTGGCGAAAAGGATGATGAGGCTGACATTCGCAGAAGGCTCAAGGAGATTGATGAGCAGCTGGCGTTTGTGTCCAAGTATAGCAATGAGTCCAAGGCGGGCGCATATGTGGAGTCGCTACGGGTCGAGAAGGAGCGTTTGCACAGCACGCTTCAGGAGTCTCGCCCCATGTATGCGAAGTTGCAGACCATGTCCAATCGGCTCAAGACGGCGGAGAAGAGGGCGGAAGCGTCGAGAGAGTTGGTGGCTGAGAGGAAATTTCAACTTGGTGAGATGCAGAAGAGTCTGGAGCAGGCCGAGAAGAATCTCACTGAGCAGGAGAAGGAGGTGGTGTCGCTCAGCGCGCAGGTGCAGGAACTCACGAAGCAGGCGCCAATGGCTCCTGAGCCAGCATCACTCGAGGAGAAGGGCAAAGGCATGGCCATGGACGTTGGTGCCTTGGGCAAGATGCTTGAGGCGCAGGGTCTCGGCTCCGAGCAGGCGGAGGGCTTGGCGCAGGTGCTTGCGGACAGTATGTGTAAGCTCTGGGTCAGGCAAGAGGCTGACGAGTCGAAGCGAGACGGACAGGCTGCTCTGCCGCTCCAAGTTCCTCGCACGCCGTTGGGCGAAGCAGGCGGTCCATCGCCTGGCACGCCGAGTGCTGAGGCAGGGGGCGGCGTGCCCGCAGCTGCAGCAGCAGGAGGCGCCAAGCCCAAGTCGTTGGACCAGGTCATCGCAGATGCCAAGGAAGAGGAGCTGCGGGAGTCGTTGGCGGCGCTGTACCCATCCGAGCTGGCGGAGCATGTTCCCAAGGACATTGTGGGCCTTCGCGCGGCTGCTGCTCGTTTGGCGGCTATGCCTCTCTTCAATCAAAGTGGGCAGCGGCTGGCAGTCGTGCATGCACCTTATTGAGATGCCGCGTAATGGCGTTCCTTTGTACGCTTTGCCGCAGCAGCAGGTTGTGGCGGACTCCAGTTTGGATGCTGAGGATTGCCAGCGGGATTTTCAGCAGTCTGACGACGTGGGCTTCGACCTGGACGAGTTCTTCGGCATCACCGAGAATCCGACGGCGGCGCTGACCTCTACCTCGACCAAGTGTGGGTCTACTGGGGCCAGCTCTGCTCTGGCGTCTGGGCAGCAGCCTGATACTGACCTCAAGTTGAAGGGAGTGATCACGTCTGCCAATGTGGAGGGTGCAGGACCTCTCAAATTGTTCATGGAGACGTGCAGGTCCAAGATCGTGGTGATTCAGGAGCATCGCACGTTAGCCAAGCATCTTCCATCGTTGCAGGCTCATATTCATGATCTGGGCTTCCATGGGTACTTTGGTGGTGCTGTGGAGACTGGCGCTACGGGGCATTCTGGTGGAGTAGCCATCCTGGCTCCGACGCATATCGCGGTGAAGGCGCCTCCTGAGCTCCCTGGGCACGAGTTGGAGCCTGGTCGTATTGCTGCTGCTGATGTCTCCTGGATTGTACCAGGAGGGGTAGTTATCATTGCTGTGTATCTTATCTCTGGTGAGGGAATGAGTGCAGCAAATGAGGCATTAATCTTGAAGATCGCGAGGTACCTTGCAGTTTTGAATGCAATAGGGCGCGACTGGATTGTCATGGGAGATTGGAACCTCACGCCTGATTTGCTTTCTTCAGGATGGTTGGCAGGCGTGAATGGCTTTGTCGCAGCGCCTTCGAGGCCCACATGTGTGTTGGAGCAGCCTGGCAGTATAATTGATTACGCTCTGGTTTGTGCCAATTTGGGTACTCGTGTCCTACGGCCTCAGGTGGTGGACGACAGTTATATCAAAGTTCATTTACCTGTGGAGTTGCCCGTGTTAGCTGAGGACAGGCCAGCATGGGTTCGTCATGTTGTGGAGCCAGCTCCCTTTCCAAAGACGCCGCCGATTGGCTGTGAGAGATTTCCAATGTATTGGGGTAAGGTTGAACGGCAGGTTTTTTATGCTCAAACCAGCGAAGACTTGAGCTTGGCTTGGGACGAGTTGCTGGCGGGCATGGAATTTGAATTGCAGGGCGTCTATGATTGTTTAGATGGAGTGAAGGCTTCGGCGACGTCTGGACGTGGTGGCCCTTTAATTACCAAGATGGCACTGGCCAAATGGCGACCTCCTCTTCGACGGTTGCAGCATGGCCCTGAGCTAAGGGCTTGGATGGTTGCTCTAAAGTGGGTTGTCCATTGCAGGAGGGTAAAGGTGCACGTTGCCAGGTTGGTGGACCAGATTCTTATTTGGCCGGACGGGATCAGAATTGTGAACGTGCTGGCTGATCACTCTGCGCTGGCGAAGGTGCTGGTGGAATTCGCTCGGTTTATGCATGGTGTTCGTGGTTGTGTTGGCACGTTGCAAGCTCTACCTGCATGGGTGTCTGAATTCTTTTTGCCGTCATCTTGCTTTGATATTTTGGCGCGTGGTGATTTTGACCAGGTGTCGGCCAATATCCAAGGTGCTCATGATCGACTGCGGTCTGCACATGAGATGCGTGATCGGGCCCGATGGAAGAAGTTCGTGGATTCAGCATTTGAGAAAGGCGCAAGTGGTGCGCATCGTTTTACTAGGTTACAGGCAGCCCAGGAGATCATTGAGGCAGGCAGTGAGCAGTCACCGCATGAGCTGGCTGATCGTGAAATGCGAAAGTGGTTGAAGGTATGGACGGTGCATGAGGATTGCGAGATACAGTTGCCGACTGATAGTGCCAGTTGGCCTTCTCTGCCTTACATCACTACGGATATGTTGGTGCAGGCTATTCTATCGTTCAAGTGGAAGACGGCAGCGGGCCCGTCGAAGCTGCAGCCCAGATCGTTGTGGTTCTTGTCGCGTGATGCTTTGGGGGCCATGGCGGCGTTTTTCATGAAGTGCGAGGATTTGCTTCTCTGGCCAGTGAATCGTATCCACTCCGAGATGGCTATGATCCCAAAGGAAGGAGGAGGTACTCGACTGGTGGCTCTCATTCACACGCTGATACGGGTCTGGGCGAGAGTACGACGACCGGTTTCACGGCAATGGTTGCAGCAGTTCCCCTCGGAGATGATATGGGGCAACAGGAAGGGTTACTCGTCGTCGGGTTCGGCCTTCATGCACAATGCGATGGCGGAGATGTCTAAGCTGCTGGGCGAGCATTCGCTCACGGTGATGATGGACATGTGGAAGTGTTTCGACACGGTCAAGGTCAGCAGTCTGTTTTGTGAAGCTCGGGAAGTCGGATACCCTTTGCGACTTCTGTGGCAGTTGGTGACTTCTTATAGGATGCCTCGGGCGGTGAAGGCGTTTGGGTCGGTGTCTGTCTTACACGAGGTGGGGCAAGGTATCCTGCCTGGATGCACTCACGCCACGACCTTGCTGACGGTGTTGATGATTCGTACGTTGATTAGTGTGAAGAAGATTTGTCCGACGATCCACCCTCGTGCTCTAGTGGATGATGGAACCCTGCAGTGGGTGGGGCAGGACTTGCAAGAAATGGGTGAGCTGGTCAAGGCTACTCGCTTGTTCAAGAGTGGTATGAGACGGCTTGGACTACTGGTTCAGCCCGTCAAGTCGGGCTATGTGGGCACAACCCGCGAGGCGCTCAAGAAGTTTTCTCCGTGGGCCAAAGTGCTGAGGCTCACTCAGAGGAAGCAGATGCGTAACTTGGGGCATGATATGGTTGGGGGGCCGTTTGATTCGCACGGTTGCGAAGGGACGTCTGGATAAGATGCAGAAACGAATGGGGCGCGTCAAGTTGCTCCAAAGGACTGCTGGTTCCAAAGTGGGGGCCATCTGGCGCACTGGGCTGCTGGCAGGAGCTGCACACGGCAGCTCGGTCTCGGGAGTTCCCGATTGCGACCTGAGGCAGCTCAGGCAGACGGCTGGAGTCATCGCTGGAGTTCACGCCAAAGGGGTCAGCGTCACGGCCTACCTTGTGTCTCAGCGGGACCCGTACATGGACCCGATCTTCGACGCGACGCTCAATATGGTGTATACGTACAGTTGTTTCGTGTTCGACATGAGGATGGACATGGGCAAGCTCGAGAGGGCATGGCGTGTACTCCTAGACCTGTGGCATGGGCGTGCTCCTGGCTGGCAGGGGGTTCGAGGACCGATTGCGGCGACCTGGCTGTCTTTGCGAAGAGTAGGCTGGGAGATGGCTAGTAGCACGTTGATTGTCAGTGACACGGGCATGGTGATTTCGCTGTTAAAGACGCCTCCCAAAGATGTTCGTAAGTTGTTGCGCCTCGGAGTGCAACGGTGGCAAGGTCGGAGGATACTGGGGCATCATGCCGAACACTTGGAGGGTGGCGAGTCGTTGTGGATGAGAGCGGTGCACCTCGCCGTTGGTGGTAAGGCAGCCACTATCAAGAATGCACAAGTGGCGGGTGCTCTCCGTTGCCTGTGGGCTGGTGGATTCATGACGGTGCAGAAGCGACATCAACGTGGATGGTTGCCTACGCCACACTGCCCACATCCCGAATGTCGCAGACAACGTGCTGCCGGAGACCTCGGTCATCTGTGGTACGAATGCCCGAATTTGTTGGAGCAGAATGACGCTGGCGGTCTGCCAGCCTGGTCTGAAGAGTTGGAAAAAAACGCGTGATCGTCTGTCTGAGGAGGGAGTCAATGTCTTGGGACAGGACAGCTTTCACCTGCTGAAGTTTTGTATTGGGCTCCCCCAGGCTCCTCCTGATCTCCCCCCTCCGTCCTCTGAGCCCCCCACCTTCTTCTGGGGGGACTGGGGGTCGCAGCCTGAGGGATGGGGCCCAACTGCCTTCTTTGATGGCTCTGGGATGCACAGCGCCTGGCCAGAATTCAGGCGCTGCGGATGGTCGGCTGTTCAGATGGGAGAGTTTGGTCTCCCAGTTCGCGCGGCCTATGGTCCGCTCCCAGGCCCCATCCAGTCGGTTGGCCGAGCTGAAAGACACGCGCTTTTGCGGGGGCTCCAGTTGTTGCCTCGTTTAGTGCTGTCTGTCTCGGACCTCCTTGGGGCTGTGCGTGAGGGGGTGGAATGGTCTTCTGAGCATGCGTCTGCCACGGCCGCCCACGCTGACATCTGGAGGCAAATTTTTAGAGTCGCTCAGGGAAGGGGGAATTCGAAGTCTCCCATGTATGAATGGGTGCCTGCTCATATCTCTCTTGAGGAGTTTCTCGAGCGGGGGCAATGGCCCGTGTCTTGGTGGTTTGGCAACATGCGGGCGGACTTGTTCGCCAAGTTGGGGGCCTGTTCGCATAAGGTCGCTGATTCCTTTGTTGATTACTGGTCTGATCAGCTTGCTATTGGCAGGAACAACGCCAGATTTTTCGGATGGGCTGCTGCCCAGCATGCTGCGCATAAGGAGGTTGTGGGTGGACAGCTGGAGGCCCTTCAGGAGATAGACATCCCTAGGCCACCGTTCCTCCGCGCGCCCCCCCTCCTCCGGTTCCAGGAGCATGCTTTCTGGTGTGTCGGTGATTTCCTGGTCTGTCGCTCTTGCCTGGCCAGGGCTGAAACGGATGCCTCGCGTAAATGGCTCACTCAAGGAAGTGGGCGAGAATGTAACCCCTCCCCGTTGCAGCGTGAGCGTGCCCGCCTTGCGTTCTCCAAAGGTGGATTGTATGCCGCTGCGACCCCCCTTGCCAGGCCAGAGGCGGTCCAGTCCGCGACGCCTGGTGCTCGCGTGGTCCTGGGGCCCGAGGGTCCTGGGGCCGAGCCTGCGTCTGGCTCTGTCGGGCCTGGGTCTGGATCTGTCTCGGAGCCCTGGCCTGGGGGGGGGGGAGTTGGGGAGTGTGAGTTTCAGATGTTCACCTCTCTTGGGCACGTGATGGAGCGTGCTGGCCCATACATCTTCTGCACGGCGCGCGGTTCGCATTGTGCTCTGAGGTCGGGGCCAAAGCTGCGTTCAGTGCGTAAGCCCCCGAGCTCGGGTGCGCTGCCTGGCTGGGCGAGGAAGTCCCTGGCGAATATCCGCGAGGGCCTGCACCCGAAGTCTGGTTTGAGTCTCTCTGGGAATGTGACCCAGGAGTAGTTTTGTTGGCCCCGCCCCCCCCGTCGTCGTCGGTTCGCCTTCCCCCCCCGCCGCGTGCGTCTTCTTTTACGGCACGCCGACGGTGCTGGAGGTCCAGGCACCGACGCGCGCTCGGGAGGGTGGATGGGGCTCTCTCTCTTTTATCACAGGGCGCTCGCGGGTAACTTGCTGGCGTCCCTATGTCTTGCATCTCTTGCATCTTTTCCTCCTCGTCCGTTCTCGCGTCACCGTCACCCCCTTCACTTTGGTGGCACACCCCTCACACGCTTCGCGGCCCCACAGGGAGCTCCACCGAAGGCCCCAGTGCCGCCGCCCGCAAGCGTCACGCACACCCATTTCGGCACACCTCTCACACGTTCCGTGGCCCCACAGGGAGCTCCACTGAAGGCCCCAGTGCCACCGCCCGGATGCGTCACGCACACCCATTTCGGCACACCTCTCAGACGTTTCGTTGCCCCACAGGGAGCTCCACCGATGGCCCCAGTGCCACCGCGCTAATTGCGGCATACCCCTCACACGTTTCGTGGCCCAACAGGGAGCTCCACCGAAGGCCCCCGGTGCCACCGCCCGCACGCGCCACGCACACCCATTTCGGCACACGGCCCGACTGGGAGCTCCACCGAAGACCCCAGTGCCACCGCCCGCATGCGTCACGCACTAAATTCGGCACAGCCGTCACACGTGACGTGGCCCCACAGGGAGCTCCACCGATGGCCCCAGTGCCACCGCCCGCATGCGTCACGCACACCCATTTCGGCACACCTCTCAGACGTTTCGTGGCCCCATAGGGCGCTCCACCGAAGGCACCAGTGCCACCGCCCGCATGCGCCACGCACACCCATTGCGGTACACCCCTCAGACGTTTCGTGGCCCCACAGGGAGCTCCACCGAAGGCCCCAGTGCCACCGCCCGCATGCGTCACGCACACCCATTTCGGCACACCCCTCACACGTTTCTTGGCGTCATAGGGAGCTCCACCGAATGCCCTAGTCCCACCAGCCGCATACGTCACGCACACTTAAGTATTTCGGCACACCTCTCACACGTTTCGTGGCCCCATTGGGAGCTCCACCGAAGACCCCAGTGCCACCGCCCGCAAGCGTCACGCACACCTAAGTATTTCGGCACACCTCTCACACGTTTCGTGGTCCCATGGGGAGCTCCACCGAAGGCCCCAGTGCCACCGCCCGCATGCGTCACGCACACCCATTCTGGCACACCTCTCACACGTCTCGTGGCCCCATAGGGAGCTCCACCGAAGGACCCAAATCCACCGCCCGCATGCGTCACCCGCGGCCATT